>CM074699.1:3560200-3925773 GCA_037367355.1 Neoscytalidium dimidiatum | reverse complement strand
CTGCACATCAGAACTCTTTGTATGGCCATCACCGTTGCGGATGAGCGAGCGTGGTCATATGTTGTCAGCCGCGCCACGCCTTACATGGTCAGCGACCTCGGACACGGCACGTACTTCTTTTACGGCTCTCTTATGGTTCTCATGGGTTTCTGGGTCATCTGGTGCATACGAGAAACAACGGTAAGTCAACTTGCCAGTATCCTTAGCTATCAGCCGGACCGATTTGCGCTAAATTTCTGTCAAAATAGGGAGTCCCAATTGAAAAAATGGATACTCTATTCGGAGCTTCCCAAGTGCACATAGTACAAGACACAGAGAAACAGAATGGGGGAAGAGCTAGTTGAAATACAGATGGAGATCCCAGAAGCAAAGGCTGTCAGAGGTTGAAGATTGAGTCATCAGCCGGGAGAGTACGAAATAGCGAGCATCGGACTCGGAGTGAAATTATATGTGAAATTGTGCCTCTTGCACCACTTGGTCCCAATTGAACTGTACGACAGTATAGCTTCCGTAGTCTATCATTCCTTTCTTGCTCTATGTCTGTATACGTCGATATGATAGATACGCTTATGATGAATCAGCCCTGGCCCCCATTCGTGTCTATCTTAAGTGTCCGGAGCCTCATGGACATCATACTTCCATTTCCTTTACTTCTCACTTTAACTCTCGAGACTGACCCCCAACCTTGCCCACCATATCTGATGATCTGTGAGATATGCGCGGACTTCTTACGGTGTGCCACATAGTGGAGTCATCCCCGAAGAGTCTAGCAGCTGACTCGACGGTTTGTGATGAGGACGCTTCCAGCTGCTGGCGAGAACAACGACTATCTTGAGAGAAGCTAAATCAAACACTCAAATGATTACAATGGCGTGTGTACGATATGCCAGCTTGTGGCTGCCGCTGCCGCTGAAGTCCTGGTACACACGACCGCGGACGACACAGATGGTTTACTGTCTTCTTCACGCGGATACATTTTGGGTCTCTCAAATTTCCACACGACGTAGGCTTACAGTATCTTGAAAAGCAATCACTACGCCCGGAAACTGATTGTACGTCTTCATGGAGCCAAGGAACGCGTCGAGCTGGGATCAAAATGGTTGCAAAAATATTCTGAAATTGTAGGGAACACGAACAGTCTCCATAGAGCTATGAGCAATACGGAGATCAGATACAAGATCAGGTGTTTGTTCTTATGGTATAATTGGCGGTATCGCAAATCGTCAACTCTCATATTCTGAGCACATTGCCCTGCCGTCATCGTAAGAGGCCCATCGTCTACATTCACTTTCCGACCAACCTAACAAAAGAACATACATAAAATCACATGTCTCTTCTCTGAATCCAACCGATATGCGCCGTGCCATGCCGCTTTTTTGTTTTCCCTGCCCTAAGCAAGCTTCTTTCATAGCTCACTCCTTTCACACGTTCGTGCTAATGCGGTGTACCACAGGTACCGAGCTAGGCGGCAAGCTACCCATCTCTGTGACAACCATCTTGACATATTCTGCCGGTGTAACATCGTACAGGACGTTAAGCAGTTGCAGATGCGTCTCCTTCCATCTCTTTTAATGCTCCTCGCGGCCCCTCTTCTCTGCGCCCTCGCCCTCTTCCTCGTTCGTCAGATTTTCGCCGATCCACTCCCCGTGACCGAGAATCTCGTCGGCAGGTGCGATTTCGTTGTTCACGATCGAGTCGAGCGCGACGCGTTCCGTAAACTTCACTGACTCGCAGCACACAATGACAGGAATATCACGCTCATGTGCAAACATTGCAACAATAGCGGTGCCGACGCGAGAATAAAGGCGACCGTTACTCATCATAGCTGATGCGCCAAGGAAAACCTTAGAAGCCTCCTTGACGGCATGCGGGGCGGCACCGACAAGGCAGTAGCTGACCTGGATGCCGGCAGCAGCCAGACTGCGGGCCATCTGCTTTCCCTCGAAAAGTGGCTTGGAGTCGACAACGTTTACGCGGAACTTGCGACCGTCTGCATGAGCGCGTAAGAGGGTCTTCAGGACAATACTGCTCTTAGCAAATGTGACAATCACATCGCCGTCAACGATCTTGGCGCATGCGGATTCCGAAATGACTTCATCTGCAGCGGTAAATTTCTCGCGGATGAAAGTGTCAATCGAGGATAGGAGATGCGCCTTTGCTGTGGTTTCGGGAACAGAAGGGTCAATCTTGATGATGAGATCCTTCAGCCAACGAATGGCATTGCCTTGTGAAACAGAAAGAGGCCGACATGAGGAAAGGTAGGAGATCTGAGGCGAGAGGTGGTGAGAAGTTAGGTGACGCGCAAGCGCGGTTCCGGGAGGGGTTGTGTAGGAATCGATGACCTGATCACATCATGTTATCACATTACTGTTACGGCATGCTTGAAGATTCGCGGTATGCTTACGGCTTTGAAAGCCAACAGCATGGCGACAGTGCGAGCGTTGCTGCCACACACAACGTAGCTGCTCATCTGCAACCCCAGGGCCAATACGGCGGGATGCACTTCTTTGGCGGCTCCCTCGATTTCGTGCCTCCGCGGCTGGCCGTAGAGGTGACCGAAGAGGCCGACCTGCTTCTCTGCCAGCTTCTTCTTCTCATTTTTGGCCTCTTTCACAGGCCCGCCCGCAGGCCCACTCTGCGAGGGCCGCCTTCGCATAGGTAGAGGCCGGTCCTGCTGCTGGGCACCCCGTGACCCGCCCGCTTGCTGATTCTGCGGTCCGCCCTTCTGTTCCTTTTGCTTGCCTTCCTGCTTCTTACCAGCGACTGGCGGAGCAGGGCCGCCTCCGCCTGCAGCATCCCGGGCGGCTTTTTCTGCTGCGCGCTTCGCGGCCTTCTCTGCTTTGGCACGTTTCTTGAGCTCGGCGCCCGAGAGCTTCTCATCCTTCGCAGGAGTTGATGTGGTAGCGACCGGAGCAGGAGCGTGCTCTTTCGACATATCTGTGGACTTTGTGGCTTGAGATGTGGAGGACGGTTGAGTGGTTTGGCCGTTGGCGTCTTCGGGCGCGGGGGTGGGACCAGCCATTGCGGCCACCGAAGCTGCACGTTTTGTATTTTTTTTTTTAATTTCGGAGTGGCACCGAGCACACGATGCAGAGAGATCTGCAGTAGGGCTGGTGGTTGCTCAGTCGGGCAAGGGGCGTCGTGGACGGGTGTGGACTCTGCTGTTGTTGGGTTATAGTGAAGAGTCACATTCAAGCTCGGCGGCACAAAAAATGCGGGCTACCGTAGTGCGTCATTCCGGCGCACCACACATCCCATGCGCGCACCTAAACCAATGCCCCACCCCCGCCCACACCCACGCACATCACTGGACGCATGTGTATTTTGTCCCAGCAGCAAAATATCTTAGTAGTAATTGAATGAAGCCTATCTTGAATGAACTCAGTTAGGAATGTACCTTGTTCTATCTACAGAATCCCATGCCCAAAGAAGAAAGGTGGTCTCGTTCTTTAGAACGATGTTCTATTATAAGGGAAAATTTCAAGTCTTAACCCTGGCGATTTTCTCATGAAACAAGGCCCATCATGTCCAGTCATGGTCGCAAACCTAGGTCCGCCTCTATAAACGCCTGGGAATGCTTAGCGCGGGGGGGTGTTTTTTTCTCCTTCTCTTTGGTCTATATTTCCAAATCTTGAACGCCTAGAGTTCAGCAGCTGCTTCCTCACCGCCCTTGATGGCGAACTCGCTGTCGCCAATCTTCTTACCCCTAGCCTCCCATCTGGCCTTCCGCTCCGCCCGAGAAATCGCACATCTGGTTGAGTGTGGGCCAGTAGACCGAGTGGTCGTACTCAAATTCGACCTCGCCACCATAAGACTTCATCAATTGCGTCGGAGGGATGAAGTTGCCAAAAGGTTCATTGAATTTCATCTTCTCCTTGGTAACCGGGTCGATGAAAGGAGAGATGAGCTTGAAGAAGGTGGCAACGTACCAAGGGACTATCAACATAGTTAGCGCTCGCCGCAGAGGCCTGAATTGTTTGGTCGGTGAAGCACGTACGCTCTGAGATTAGTGACTTTCCATTCCTCTCTGGGTATTGTCCTTGAAGGATGTTGAGCACCTGCTTGCCCTGGCCCAGGGACGGATTTTTGGCAGAAGTGCTGTTCTTGAAATTGATCAAGAGCGCAACGCTTTCCACGCCAGCTGGCATCAAATCAATTGCCCTCTCCAACATGAAGACCAAATTGTGCACTTGGCGGTCGCTCTTCTCCGTGTTTTGTTTAGACGGGTCCATGTACAAGCAGGGGCGGCCCTCGTTGTCGTAGCCCAGGATGATGAGCTTGCCTGTCTCATTCTCGGGAGAAATGTAGTCGGCGGTGAAGCCGTTGGTGCCGTATTCGCGGCGCCAGATGACAGTATCCAGCAGGCGCTTCTCAGCAGCGGCAGCCGATGACCACTTGACGGCACGCAGATAGCGCAACAGGCACTCCTTGGTAAGCCACATGCGCTCCTCGTCAGATAGCGCCTCTTCCTCAGCCTTCTTAGCGGTGGTCTTAGGTATCTTGTCCCATTTCTGCACGCTCTCAAGGAGCTCCTGGTATTTCTTCTCTTGGTCGGCGGTCAATGCGGCGGCTGGTGCGGGCTTGCATTGGGGCAGCGGGTGTGGGAAAGGGGCCTTAATGGGAGCTGCCGGGGCGGCGGGTGCGTCTGCCATGTTCGAGGAGGATGTAGAGTGTTTGCCTTGGTCTTTGGCGTGGTCGGCAGCGTCCTTCTCGGTGAGATGGTCTTCCACGGGCGGATTGATCTGCCCGGTCTCGGCGGCAGCCATGATGTTCAGGAGGATTATTGGCGCGTCTCAGATGGGGCAAAATGGAGATTGCGTAGATTGGTCCAGCGGCGCGCTATATAAAAGACGCAACGAGGCAGCTACGGAGTAATGCGATAGAACAAAAAAGGTACAGGGAGGCGGGAGAGACAGGCTGACAGCAACGTTATATCAGCCAGACAACGCAAACTCCAGAGGAGCTACTAGCTTACCTAGCGGAAACGGGCGGGCGAGGATGGGGCCATTTAGGCTGTCCCCGGAACCCGCCCTCCCGGCTGCTCATCAGCGTCTCCCTGTTGGGCGCGTGCGGTAATTTCCGCTGCAGACATCTTGGCGTTCCGCCGCCTGCACGCGTCGCACCTCGCGTCACCGAGCACAACGCGTCTCTCTTCCATGCCCGGGAATTGCTGCTCCAGCTGAAAATCAACACCACGCCGCTCATACTGCCCCCCGACATGGACGACACCGCTGTCGAGCTCAACGAGCTCTTCGGCTTGCCGAGTGTACCGCTTCCCCAAGACGTACTCCTCGAACTGCAATCGCTCCTCCGCCTGCACTCGATTTCCCCGCAGGAGCTTTTCTACAAATGGGAGTCCTACAGCATCAAGATGGGCCCAGACACCACTCTGACCCTCAGGACCGCTCGCGACTTCAAAAAAGATATCCAAGACACGCTAGAGAGGGAGACCAGAGCAAAGGCTGCTCATGCTAGGACTGAGAAGAGGATTGCTCCACCCACTGCTCGTGCAGGCGCAAGCAATGTCGACGTATTTGGAGTGTGGGTTATGCGGCTTTCTAAAAAAAAAAAAAAAGAAAAGAAAAGAAAAGAAAAAGCTACTAACGCTAATTGGCATCAGCCTCGACGGTCTTGTCCCAAGTACCCCCCACGGTGCCTCTCGAACCCACATCAATGGAAGCGCAACCAAGAGGAAGTCCAACTTCGATACTCCAGCCGCCAAGGCTACTAAAAACAACGTCCAGAGCTCTCCCTTGACCCCCCATGCAGCGGCCGGAGCTGGCACAGCAACGTAAGTCTCAGAAATGCCCAATGCATCGTGTACGCCGCGTGCTAAAGCAAGTGCAGGGCCTCATTCGCTGAGCGTCCCAACGCCGGCCAGATAATGGAGACTCTGAACGGGCACATCCCCTTGCCAGAAGCCCCCTTCGAATTGCCCGCTGAGCCACGTATCAAGATCAAAGCCAACACCGAGATTGCAAAGTTTGCGTACAAGACAATGGCCATGAAACTGTCCGAGGCTTCGGAAATTCTCGACGACCGCATCGATGAATTCGTTCAGATCGTTCAAGAACATTCAAGAACATCATGAGCTGGAAGAAGGTGCTATTGGAAATCCAGCCAGTCAGAGCACAAGTGATATTGTTGCTGTTGGTCGGATTGCTTCGGATAGCAATGAAGGAAAGCTCAATGCTGCCTCGCTTGTTCTGGAAACATCAAGACGTACCGGAGCAGGCCTCAGAGTACCTCTCAAGGTGGACAACCTCCCAAGCTACAACTTTTTTCCGGGCCAGATTGTTGCCATACGAGGGAACAACCCAACAGGTTCCTTCTTCATGGCGAGAGAACTACTAGAGATCCCACTGCCGCCCGCTGCTTCTTCGCCCTGGAACTTGATTTAGCCAATGCCCGTCTCGCTTCCACGGGTGATATGGATATTGATGATTCAGAAAGTAATACCAGACCTTTGAGTATCATGGTCGCCTCAGGACCATACACCCCAGGTCACATCCTTGACTTCGCCGCCTTCAATGCGCTCGTTGAAAGCGCACTTGAGACCCGCCCTGATCTTCTCGTCATCAACGGTCCCTTCCTGGATATTGAGCATCCCTGCGTGATCAATGGCGACTTCGAGATACCCGAATCAGCGATCCCCAATCCAGACAAGGCCACGCTAAAGGACGTTTTCCGCTACTTCATCTCGCAGCCCATCAATCAGCTCGTATCACAACTTCCCAGCCTTACCATCATTATCCAGCCTTCCGTCCGTGATGCCATCAGCAAGCACGCCTCATTCCCTCAGGATCGTCTCAAACGCCAGGAGTTTGGCCTGCCGCGGCAGGCCAGCATCGTGACCAACCCAGTCACAATCAGTATTAACGAGATCATAGTCGGTATCACGAGCCTCGACATTCTAGACATGGTGCGGCGTGAGGAGTGCGTCAGCGACAAGGCAAGGATGACCAACGCCATGGCTCGTTGGGGCGCTAACATCATCTCGCAACGCTCCTTCTGCCCTATCTTCCCGCCTACGGCACGTGAAGTCTTACCCAAAATCGAAGCAGAGAGAGACGGGGTTGTCGCTGCGGAAAAAAAGGAAGAAGATGTAGAAAGTTGATCTTCTGCCCATAGGAGCGGCGTTTGATACGAGCTATCTAAAGCTGGCAGATTGGTTAAACGTGCGCCCAGATGTGCTGATCACACCTTCAGCTCTGACCCCGTTTGCCAAGGTGAGTCTCCAGTGCTCTCAAATGCAAGTCAAGCTGACAATATGCGCAGGTTATAGACTCGGTCTTGATGATTAACCCTGGTACTTTGAGCAAGAAGCGCGGTCCCGGCACTTTTGCACGTTTGACTGTTCAACCGGCCGCGGTCACAGATGGGGATAGAGAAAAGAATGAGGTAATTCCGCATAAACTCTTTGAACGCGCGAGAGTGGATATCGTGCACATTTAAAAGGGTTGAAGGGTCCGATGGTTCGGAGTAACGATTACTTTTTTTTTTTAAACGCATTCGGATCGATTGAGCCTGGGTCTGGATATCATGGCGGGTCTTGGCGTCTAGGTACACTTCGGGATGGCTTTCAAAGTAGTTATCTCCTTGTTCGCAAAGAAGCATCAACAATGATGGCGGCTTGTCAACACCCTCTTCATTGGTCCGGGCCTGTGTCGCTATTCTTCTCTCCGACATCTAGCGCTACCAAAAACCGACTCACACAATTGTATGCGCCAACCGTTGCTGTTATCTCCACTACCTCCCTCTCACTGAAAAGGGCTCTTAACCTCCGAAACACCTCATCCGGCACGCTCACATCCATTGTCATGGCATCCGTATAATCCAGTACCGCTAAATGTTTCTCCGTCAGTCGCGACGGTCGAACATTCTCGTCGGTGGCAGTTCCACCGGTCCTTTGCGCCTTCGTATCCGGCTGTCGCTTCACGATGTATTCAAGGTCTCGGTCGTCCAGATCGCCGGCCGCTTGTAGAATCGGGGCGTGGTGCATCCACTCGTACCAGGCGTGGTTGAGGACTGCGACACGGCAGATAGCGGTCTCGCGTACAGAGGCGGAGAGAGTGGTGCGTGTGCGGATAGCGCCGAGGAAGGAGTTCCTGAGGCAAGTTCAGCCGCGGAGGTTTCGGGAGTCTCCCACTGTTTGACGAAGTGGACCATAAGTGTAGCTCAAGGGGCTCACCAGCCATCGGCAACGGGAGGCGCGTGCAGTAATGCCAGGTCTAGCTCTTGAAGACCCGGCTCTCCTCGTCGTTCTTGTACGCGCTTGACGATTGCTTGATCGGCTTCGCTCTCAAATTGCGGTGGATTTGGTACGTAAGGAAGACGCATGGTGGGCCAATGGCTCTGCACTTTCCTCTTGATAGCTCTTCGGAATGGGAAATTTCGATATCAAAGCGGCCCCGGAAGCTGGCGTGCCCTAGGCGAAGTCGTTACATGCAGGGACGTGGTGTTGATTACAATACCGCGGGGTAGTAGGTGGGGTGCGCCCTGGAAAGAAATTGGTTGCCGATCCAATGGCCGAAGAAATTCCTGGAATTTTCCACATCAAGGCCTCTCTCCTTCCTCAATATCCGCCAGAATGCCTCCCAAAAAGGTTTCTGCGAAACCTTCGAAGGGAAACAAAAGCAATAAACTGGATGATCCGTCTAAGAGGAATGTGCCGCCCCGGAGGTCAGCCAGAGAGGGTGTTTCAGACTCTCCATCGAAGATCCCGCTGGAATTGCAGCAGCTCTTGCTGAATGTTTTTCGGAACGCTTTCCCAGATCGCTTTGGCTCCGACCTGAAACCCTTGTTACAAGAAGTCAAGCAGCATCTTTACAATCGCGAGTTCATCGCTGCTTTTGGAAAGGACGAGTATCTTGAGGCATATGCCGTTCGATGGAGTCCAAGCAGAGCCCTTGGTTACCTACAGATTTTCTCGGATTTGGAAGAACACATATTTGGATCCAAAGAGCTTGGAGCGGAAGAAGCTGGGCATCTCTTAAAAATCGTCTGCCTTGGTGGCGGCGCCGGCGCTGAGATCGTTGGTTTGGCTGGCCTTCTCAAATTGCTGGCACGTAATCACACGCCAGCACAGAGCCAACCAGGAGAACCAAACGATGTTCCATCAGAAGCTACTATATCATCGTCCGTCCAACCACATTTTGATGTTAGCGCCATCGATATTGCCAATTGGTCGCCCATCGTTACTGCTCTGCAAAACGCGATCACTACAGTCCCCCCGTTGTCCAAATACGCATCCGCTGCTGCAAGAGAAGCCAATGTTGAGCTGCTACATTCGAATGTTTTCAACACCAAATCTATCCAACAGGACATCCTCGCCATTTCTACATCAGATCTCTCTACTCAGTTACGTGGTGCGGATCTTGTAACCATCATGTTCACATTGAACGAACTTTATACAACGTCTCTGGCAAAGACGCAGGCATTCTTATTGCGACTGACCAATTGCCTTCAACCTGGATCCTTGTTGCTGGTTGTGGACAGCCCAGGAAGTTACTCGGCAGTAACCCTCAACGGAGCTGAAAAGCAATATCCTATGCATTGGTTGCTGGATCACACTCTTTTGTTGACTCCAAAGGATGCACAATCTGAGAGAGGATATCCAAAATGGGAAAAACTCGTCACCGATCAGTCTAGATGGTTCAGGCTTCCTAAAGGGCTTAGATATCCAATAGACCTGGAAAACATGCGCTATCAAATACATCTTTACCGACGAGTACCTTGATGGATTGATATCAGTGGATCGGACGTATTGGAATTATTCTGTTTTCCTCGGAATCTGGATACGTTTTGATGTGTTGACCATCATTTTCTACTGCATTGCCGCCGCTTTGAACACCGAACGCATAAACCGACCACTGTGGATTTACGGTCTCATTTTAAAGTAATGTCGATGCAAGATGCGTCTTACACATCCCCTATCTGCACAACGACTTTCTGGAATATTCTTTAATCTCTGTTTGATGGCAAAACGTGGCGGTCGTAGCTCTCCAGACGGACACTTTCACATACAAAAACGCAACGCAAACCAAGTCTCAGACTCTCTGTTTACCTGAACATCCTGACTTTCAGTTTGGGTCATCAGTAGGGCCGAACGAAAGTCTTCAAAAGGCTCTGACCCCTTTGACTTCCTTTGAGACCATACAGGCCGCGGTTTCCACGAATACTTGTACCGGCACACCCTGGTCACCTGAATGATACGCTTCCCCATTCGGACGTTTTATATAGCAACCTGCGGGCACGTTCTGAAAATCAGTCCAGCAACTCTGAGTCTGCAAGATAACTAGGCTAAAATCCTCCTGAAGCAACTGAATCACAATTTTCCCCAAAGTTACAGTGTAAGCTCTTCAGCTTTCGGCTCGAACTGAGATATTTTGACAGTCTTTTAACGACGCTGCAGAATCAATTGAGCCAGTACAAAGGAAGAGACGCGGAAAGACCAAGAAAGAACGTGAAGTCGCTGAGAGCCGCACTGGGGGGCAAAGGGACCTGTGCTCTTATGTCAGTCATGACGTCGCCCGTACCAAAGTCCAAAGACCATTGTCCTCTGAATTACAAGCCGCAAGAATCAGGGCTTTGCAGAGTCTATGGCAAGCTGAAGCAATATGGTCAGTCGGCGTTGCGTCTCGCGGGCTGCAGAGGCTGGACCCTGAGAAGTGGCAGAAGCGCAGGTGAAGCGCTCTGTTCGGAGGCTCAAGAATGTCCTCTGAGAAGCAGAGGCAGATTTTCCTGGAGAAGGGTGAAAATGAAACGGGAAGGGCAGAGAGCAGTAGCACCTTCAGGGTCCATGTTTCCTCAGTATTGCTACCTCTCCGCCATAGAATCCGCCGAGGTGCTGTCAAGTGTCATCGAGAAGATGCGACCTTCATCAATTAACTCTGCGATCCTCGAGGACCCTCTACCTGTTGCTGGTCTAAGGAAAAGAGAATACGACATATTTGGACATATGTCAGAGCCACGTTTAAGTACTGAATCGATCCTGTATAGTCGATCTACACGCAGAGACGGGCGATGTCATGCTGAGCTTTACACGAAAGGCCCTTTTCCAGATGATAGTTTGAGGTCAACGCACCAATCTTCCCGCAACCTCACAGAAAAGAGATACGAAAAATATCGCGTGCTATTTCCCAATGTTCCCTCCGATTGCTTTCCCTCCGCCATTACGTCCTCAATGGAAGTCGTAGGAGGTGTAGCATCACTCTTTCCGTCCGACGATAAGCCTTCACAGCCGGCTACCAAACAGAAATCACGCACTGAGGTACTACTGCCAAAGCTTGCACACCGCACCAAACATTCCGCAAGACCCTTCACACCTCTTAGTTTTCTTGATTCCAGGAAGGGGAATGACAAGCCTCCGCAGGAGCTGAAGTTACGTGGCGGCGGCGGTGATCCGAAAGTCGAAAGCGTGCCGGCAGACCTTTGGTTCTTCGCCGGCGGTCTGGGCAAGCCACCAACGTACGAGAAGTGGCGGTCCATCAGCAAGAA
Source organism: Neoscytalidium dimidiatum (assembly GCA_037367355.1). Taxonomy (NCBI): domain Eukaryota; kingdom Fungi; phylum Ascomycota; class Dothideomycetes; order Botryosphaeriales; family Botryosphaeriaceae; genus Neoscytalidium; species Neoscytalidium dimidiatum. The sequence continues at coordinate 3,914,274 of CM074699.1, read as the reverse complement.
AGCTCGGAAAAAAGGTAGGGAGAGGGCTTCGAAAGGTTATTGGAAAGATATCATACATTGGGGCGTGCGACCACTGGAGCAGCGGCCGGGTTATCCACAGCGGAGTGATGGTGACCCGGCGAGCCCAGATGGTAAACCACTTGAGCAAGATGATCTCCAAGGAGGACCAGGAGACCACTCGTCGATAAGCTCACTACTAAAAGACCCACCACCAAGCATATCCTCAGACAATTCGCCTTTAGACGATCCACCGCCGAATGATTAACCCGAAAATCATCCGAACGACATTCCACCTGATGGAAATGCACAGCCAGCTGCAATGCGGCCGGTCTCTCTTGAGCCCCCACCAAGGACTCTACAAATGAGGAATAGACTGGATGGGCTGGGAACGCAGCACGGTGGAAAAGATCAAGGACGGTGTGATGGAGGTAAATTAAACGGAGAGGATCATCATGGCGTGTACTGCAACAGAGAGCACGGTCACCAAAATTATTCGGTGCAAATATTCCCCGACTATAAGGAGAGACGCCGGCCTCATGAACATCGTGAATGGCAACGCAGAGCGTGGATGGTACAGGAACCCGAGAGTCTAAGTAACACAAAATATCTTTGGTGACTGGTATGTCAGGAATACGATATAAAAGAGTTGAAAGACCGCGTTGGCAACCCGGACCGTGTGAAGATGGCGGAAACGCTTTCCTCCATATTGAACTGGATATGTCAGTGTACAGAAATCTAAGTCTTTCCGGACGTATATCCGAGTTAGGGCCGAGCGGGAAGAGTCAAGGCGTATGGATGGACTTTGAGGAGTGACTCCCAACATGTCGAGTGCGCCTCGAGCACTGATCGAGGAATCGTTTCAAAGTTGTTGCCTTGGACTGCGCCTCGTGCAAGTGGATCCACAGGCCGTTGCCGAAGGCCTCAAAATGATATCCCTCTCTAAACTTAGTCGAGTCCAGTTGATCAGAGTAAGCAATATTCCGTAAGTCCGTCTTATCAACGTCTTTTGGAAGTTACTCCGGATTATATTGGGTCACGAGTCAGAGAATAAAGGTGGGGGCGGATTCCTGTACCTGAGTGGCGGCTCTCCCATAATGATTCAGAAATTTAGACAAGGTATCTCGGATTATGAAACGCGTGCTTTTTGACTTCCAATTCGGCCTGAATTTTTGCCATGTCTAAACGCTGATGGTCTTGAACACTCTGTAGTCGGATGTTAGCGCATCGGATATTATCGCATGGTGGAACATAGCCGTAGACATACCCAAAGCCACTTCCTCCAGTGGCCATGACACATCCCGGAATTTGCGGGTGCCAGTGGCCTTCTTTAACCTGGTCCATGTAGTGGACAAAGAGCAGCTGCGGCGGCACGTCCTGCACACCAGCCGTATCCCTGCTTTCTTCATCGTCCAGCTCAACTGCCAGATCCCACAGCGTGAGTGTGTTGTCACCGGCAGCAACCATGACGATACTGTCGTCGGTAGGGTGCCACTCGACACAGGTAATCTGCTCCTTGTGGAAATCGAATGAGGCAACGGGGCTAGGTTTAATTGGGCTCCCATTGGCGCTAGGCTTCCATTGACGCAGGTCCCACACAGCCCACTGTCCGTCATCCGCGCCAGACGCCAAAAGGTGGGCAGTCTGACGTGACCAGGAGAGCACATTGACATCGGTCTTGCTTGCCTGAACGGTAATGACGGGCTTCCGAGACTTGGAGCGGATGTCCCAGACGCGGACCGTGCCGTCGTTACCGGCAGAAGCGAAGACGTTCTTTTCCGTTGGCGACCACTGCAGCTCCTCCACGGTTTGCTTGTGGCCGGTATAGGGGGTGGTATCCGTGACGAAGCCGCCGCCCTGTGTTCTTGTCGTGGCAAAGATCTTGCCGGTAATGTCGCCGGTCAGGACTTTGCCCTCGGGCACGAGCGGTGACCAGTCAACGGCATAGCCCTCGCTCTTGCCGTGGGCGCGGACGGTGCACACGGGCTTCGACTGCTGCGGAGTCAGGGTGGCACCGGGAGTATCGAAAGCAGTGAGGTGAGGCGTGACGTCGTGGATGAGGACCTGGCCAGATTCGGTCATGGTTGCGGTCAACGTAGTTGGCGGCTGAGCAGTGGTAACTTGTGGGGACTGGTGCGCGCGTATCCGGTTGGTCGTGGAGGTAAGCGGGATCGACTTCGTTTCGAGGATAGGGTCGGCGTTCTCGTCGTCGTCGTCGCTGTCATCGTCTGATTCCTCGTGCTCGCGGTCCATGCGGCTTAGGCTGCTCATCTTCATGACCAAGATCTGGTTCTCCTTCTCGCGGCCGGCAGCGGCCTGAGTGCCGGCGACAGCGTAGACGGTGGCCGGGTAGGACTTGCGGTCGTCGCCCAGCTGATCGCGGATGATATCCATTGACAGGCACGGCCACGGGGCCTCTAGCGAATGCAGCATTTCGTAGGTGGAGATGTCGGGCGAGAGCGTCTCGCCAGCGGAGAGCTTGTGGCGGCCGGGGATAAATGTGCCTTGGTCTACTTCCATAGCATCTATACGGCTGTCAGCGCGGCGCAGGGCGGGCACAGGGCGGGCACAGGGCAGGGCAGCTCACTGACCGTCGCGCTCCTCTGCTTCCCGCTCCTCGTCGGGGCGGCCGTCGACGCCAGCCTCAATAATCTCATCCTCGCTCTCGAACTCATCCTCGTACTCGTCCTCGAATTCGCCGGCCTCGGCGGGCAGAGCGGCGGGCAGCGGGCGCTCGCCCGACTTGAGGGCATCGCGCTCGTCGTCCTGCGGGTCGGCCGGGCGCTTGCTCATGGCGGCAATGGAGGGCGGATTGCGATATGCGTGCGGGGAGTGGGCGGTGGTGTCGCAACTTTTTTTGGGCTTCACGAGCAGTTCAGCCGACGATTACGCGGGCGGTGGCGCGACAACGGCTCTGATAGGCGCAGGGCCTGGCGTCGCCCTACAGTGCGGGCGCGCGGGCAGGAGCAGCAGGCATAGCGTGGTAGGGCAGAGCCAGCCAGGTTGCGTTGTGCTGTGGCTTGGATTTCCGACACCGAGGCACTTCGCCCCCCGTGCCCGCGTGTCTGGCTGTGCAGCAGTCATCGGCACCGGGGACCGCCAGGCCACAAGCACAGGCACAGGCGGGCAGGCGGTGGTGGTGCGCGAGTCGCGGGCGGCGCTGGCCTCCAGGCGCGCATCCCTGCCGATCCGTCGCCTTCGTGCGCCCCCCCAGTCGTCCGCGCTCAGCTGCCTGTCCACGGCCCACAGCCAGTCACTCTGCAGCCTCACGCGCGGTGCGTTCACAGGTAGACTGAGCGCGACATCACTGCTTCCAACCCATATAGCTCGTGCTTCCGGCCTGCGTCCAGGCTTGCTGCTCCATCCCCCACCAGGAACAAGCCGCCCGGCGTGCTCTGTGCTCTGTGTACGCAGCCAGCCCGCACGCGTCTGACAGCCCGCCAAACTCAATTTACACACGTCCGTCCCGCCGCAGCTCGACTGCTCGCTCAGCTCCCGCGCGCTACCCCCAACGGCGTCGACTGTCAACACTGCGCCCCTCGCATCCCGCTTCATCTCCGCGCCCCCGTCAACCAAGCAAGCACGCGCGAGCAGCAATATTTATCCGCTGCTGAGCTGGCGCTGAGCGCGCGTCTCGTTTCGCGCCATCCCCCTCCGCATTGCGCACTAGACGGCCGATTCATCCAGTTGGCATCTCCAGCATGGACTCCCCAGCAGACAACGCGCCGCCCGAGCCCGCCCTCGAGCCTCACGACCCGCCCGTCAATCTGCCGCTCCACGACCATCAGCCCGCCGACCAGCCCGACGACAGTCAAGACACCACCGTCACCGCTGCCGCTCACCAGATGCCCGACCTGTCCGCTGGCCTCAACGGCGCCAGCTACCAGCCCGCCTCGCCCGAGCATCCCCGCCCCTCCACCTCCTACTCTGACACCGGCTTCAATCGCCCGTACTCGTCCGACCACAACAGTGCGCCGCACGGCTACTACAACTTTTCAACGCCCTCCGACGCCGACACGCCGCCCCGCTACGCAAACAACGGCTCGCGCCCCATGTCGCGGCCGGGTTCCGGCATGGCCTACACTCATTCCGACAGCGGCAGCCGCACCTACCAGGAGCAGAACCAGCGGGGCTCGCAGCCGCCCCCGGGCGAGAAGCAGAACACGAGCGTGGTTATCAAGGTTGGCATGGTGGGCGACGCGCAGATCGGCAAGACGAGCTTGATGGTCAAGTACGTCGAGGGCAGCTGGGACGAGGACTACATTCAGACGTTGGGTATGCCGTCCTGGTCCTTGTCTTCGATTTAAGAGCGCCGGGAAACAGAAGGGCATGAGAAAGATGGCCGACGTACTAACGAGAGGCGCAGGCGTGAACTTCATGGAGAAGACCATATCAATCCGCAATACCGAAATCACCTTCTCAATATGGGACCTCGGCGGCCAGCGCGAGTTCGTCAACATGCTTCCACTGGTTTGCAACGACGCGGTCGCCATCCTCTTCATGTTCGACTTGACGCGCAAGAGTACTCTCAATTCGATCAAGGAGTGGTACAGGCAAGGCCGTGGCTTCAACAAGACTGCTATCCCTTTCCTTGTCGGCACCAAGTACGATCACTTCGTCAACTTCCCGCGTGAGGAGCAAGAGGAGATATCCAATCAGGTGAGCCGCCCCCGATACGCCCCCGATAGGTGGTGGAATGCCGGCGCGTCTCTGCGGGAACCGAGCGACTAACGAGAACGCGTAACTAGGCCAAGCGCTTCGCAAAAGCAATGAAGGCCAGCTTGATCTTTAGCAGCACCAGTCACAGCATCAACGTTCAGAAGGTAATCTAGCCCTCCGCCAACCCAGTTGTCCAGACTGCTCTCCCGATACTTGTTTGCGCCTGTGGCATCGTGTGGCTGACGGCGCGATCGCCCAATTAGATCTTCAAGATCGTTTTATCAAAAGCCTTCGACTTGCGGTGCACGATTCCCGAAATCGAGAATGTTGGCGAGCCGCTGCTGCTCTACCAATCCGTCGGCTAAAAAGCCAGCTGTGCTGACAACGAGACCATTTCGCATAGTAATGCAACGCAGTAACCTTCCCATGAGGGTTCAATGCAGTCGTCTGGATGCGAATGCTCTTTGAAACTGCAGACTCTCGTCCAGATGACTGCCTCCACTCCTAACGCGTAAAATCTCGGTCTACTGTCGCAAAACTTCATGGGAACGATTGCATCCCCCTGACTCCTCCATTCGACCGCACCGTTTCCTTTGTTAGCCTTCTTCTCTATTAGCCCGGTCATCAGTCGCGGATTTCTTTCAATTGCATGCGGCCCGGTGTGTTCGGTATTCTTTTAGTTCTCGTCTTCTTGTTCACCATCATCTCTAGGGGCATCTGGTTTGCGGGGGTTTGCCCCTTTTCATCTTAGCTGGAGTAAAACAGAGGAGACCTCCGGCGCATAAGGGTGTTGATCGGCCCTTTTCTTCTTTTGTTGTTTTCGAGCGAGCAGCAAGCACAGCAATCGACCACAAGCACCTGGGCATACAGTTCAACTTTGCTTCCCATCACATTCCTCCCTCGTTGACTCCTTTTCCTTAACATTGAAGCGACTGGTGGGCAGGGTAGCGAAAGGATATAACGGCGTTTGAGTGGTAAGAGTCGCGCTATCAGACGGACAAATCTCGAGTCGCAATCGGGTTTTGCTATGTACTTTGTACGAGGGTGGGAATGTAATGGTAAACCATAAACAGCAACAGACGCTAAGCACGCTAAACCAATCATAAACAAACAACAAACAAATCATGAAAGACAACTCATGGCAACGTAATATAAAATGCATGAAACCTGCACCTTCAATTTCCAGAGCACGACTGTGCGTATGGTTGGCTGCGCGTTGCTGCATAATCACGGCTTCCGCTGCGCAACTTGTCAAAGGAAGCGCCCGTGTGGAGGGACATGAGTATGGGGCCTCTGTCCGTATGCAATTGCGCTCAGATGGTCGCATCCGGTTTCCCGCCTGTTTTCACTTGTTGCTGCTGCAACGCTGTGCGTCCCGATCTTACAATAAGGTCTGGCGCCTACGCATTGTTGACACGTCTAGCGACAAATGCGCGGATGGCCCGACTGATGGCATTGAAGCAAGCTTACCAGTCGGCGCAAGCCAGTCAGCCAGCAGCCATGGCGCAAGTCTGGCGGATGGACCTGCATAAGCCATCTTCGACTCATTTGACGAGATGCAGGTCCTCAGGTCGCGTTGCATATTCACCTCGAGCACATGCATTCGCACCTGATCCCCCCCGTGTGTCTCTTTCCCAGGCGGTTCCTGGCTGTAAACCTGCCAGCCAGGTGCACTGCGAGCTCACGGACCGACCGCTTTACTTCCAACTAGCTTTGTGCGACTACGTCACACCTACCGCTCCAAGTATCTTGATCCGCCGGTGATCTACCTTCGCAAACACCCTTTTCGAGGAGTCGGGCTCCACTCGGCGTCCCCACAAATCGGACGAAGCCAACACCGCGGAGCCCGCCGCGTCGTCAACCACGTACCAACCGATCTTGCGTCCGGACATCCGCCTCAGGAGTGGGCACCGTACATGGGCATCACCGGCCAGAGTGCCTTTCGCACGCTGATCACGTCGAATCAATCACCGAGACATTGCGATCCCCTCACTCTACCCGCGTTCTAGACTTCAGCGACGATCACCGCCCGTGAACGTTCAGGCATCGCGATGAGCTGTGAGTCGCTCCCCTCTTCTACACCCTGATCACAGGGCAGTGGTTTACTTACGCACCACTCCCGATTGGCAGCCTCGCCAGAAAGTCCACCACTCCGTCGCTCTCAACGGTGATCATGTAACGGGGAGAGCTGATGTGAACATGATTCGGGTGCCCCGCTGCTCTTTCGTCCCATGGGGCGAAAGCTGAAAGAGGTCGTAATGCCCTGTTCACTCTGACTCGGGCCGGCCCTGATCTGACTCTCTTACGAAACTTTCTTTTGCCCGCACGGCAGTCCCTGTCGTAGCCCGGGCTTCTCTCGGCAGCAGTCCCCATAGGGGACTTTGGTCTAGCCTATTATGTGAACAAAGGCATGTGGGTGCAAGTCCCGAACTCACATGGATAGCCGTGCGGGCTCCAAAATACGGAACATAGCTTGGGAACTCTAGCTGCCGATTCCCAAGATTTGCCTACCGTACCTGAGCGAAGAACGATCTCAGTGCCTGGATGCTCGTGGAAGTAGCATGGGTATTCATGAGTGGGGGGAATAGAAATGATCTGGTAAGCTAACAGAGCCAGGTATCATTCGTGCTGCCATTCACACCTATGCGGCATATATGCGCCGGGGTTCCGCGTTGACTGGTGCACCGGCATGAGCTTTGAGCTACTCGTGTGCTCTCTTTTGTTATGAGATCCATCTCAACTCGTTAGACGGGCTTATCTGTGGACTTGCTTGTCCGGACCCCATGAACTCGCACCCTGGGATCTACGATATATTGTAACTTTTCAGCTCGCGAGGAATTAATATTAAAATAACTGATATGCCTCTGACGATTTCGACGTATCTACAGCAAATGCTGCCGGCCACGAGCAGTTAGAACAGAGCCACAGACAGACGTTCATAAACACACGGAAAGCTGGCCACAGGAGCCGCATGTTTTTGCATTACGCGTATTGTTCTTCATTTATTCCTCCATTCGCTGCAGCACAACCGGTACGGGGAAGAAGAGGAAAGGCTACCAGGACTTCTTAACGGAAGAGAGGTGCGGTGGGTGTGTGTATGAGGGAGACTAATAAAGGGTATGTATATATTGCCAGTTTTGTCGCCCGCGCAAAAGGGGAGTGGAAAGATGTAGTAGGCGATCGACCAGCAAACGACGACAGCGCAGATACCGCCAGGTCATCGGGATGAAAAAGAAATTGAGAAGGGAAAAAGGGAGACAAAGACACCGCTTTAAAAAAAAAAATTAACGACAACCCAATCCAAAATAGAAAAAGAAAAATAAAGCGTACAAAAAGGAGTGCTGGGATCCCGTGGGGAGTTAAGGCAAGAGAAAATGAGCCGATGCAACCGCATAATCGCGTTCTGATTCTTTCCTCTGTCTTTCAGTCGACGGGACCATTGAGGCCGTTTCAAACAATAACGAGCTTGCAGACCTGGTCATGCAAATAAGAAGGGTAATATAAGGTATGACGCTCCAAGTACGCAAGGACCTCGAGACAAGTCGAGAAGAGAGGACAACGTTCTTTCTGTTTCCAGAGAAGCCTGCCTACATTTGCGCCGCCGACCTGCCACCGAGAGTAACATCTTTGATCGCCGGACTTCGATGTAATGAGCCTAGCTCTTTTTGCCCCACATTGCTCCAATGGAAAAGCAAGCCACAAGCCAAACAAATACTCGATAGAAGAGAGAAGTAATGCGAAGTAGAAGAAAACCATTGGACGGACCTCTCAGACCTGATGCTCCAACAACCACTAAAAAAGGGGAATACGCAAGGAGTTGCTGACTGTGATGATGATCGTGCGGTCATGCTGCAGAAAAAAATTGCTGTGAACAGCTTTGGGCAAGGAGATTTTTGCGCGGGTAACGGGTATTTCATGCCAAAAGGAAATATTTGAAGACGCAGAGAGTCTCTCTCGATATACTATCGATCGTGAGCTCTCAACTGCAAAAGTCAAGGCAAGCGTGACAAGACCAAAGCAGGCACAGCTTATTAGAAAAGGTTGGAGGAGCACATTCACTGAGTCCAGGACTTGTGAGCCTCCTTCAGAAGGCCAAGAACGTGAACCTGTCCCGAGGCGCTCTCACAAGCACACTGCAGCGTGCGGCCGTCGTGGAAATCAAGAATTACGCTGTTTGGCATTTCCTGACGTTCTTGGTCTGGCGCGAAGGGAGACTGGAATTCGCTGAGGTGGTAGCGCTTGGTGATGCCTTTTGACTGCTGCTAATTTGGTTAGCGCAACCTTATCGTGTCGATATGTAACCATGAAATACCTCGTTTGACTTAGATAGGGAGAGGACAATGTTACCCTGAACGTCGATCTCGACCCATCTTCTCTTCCATAGCTGTGGCTCTGTTAGCACTGCAGAACTCGCGATGGAGAAGAGAGCGCTCACAAGGGTATCGGGGAACTGAACATTCAGATCGCCGATCACAATCCCAGGTTGCGATTCCTTCTTCTCTTGGATAGGTTCCGGAAGCTCTTCCTGCACTGCAGAACTCATCATTTGGTTCAAGCTCTTTTTGCTTGAGGAAAGGCTATTGCTCATACGCTTGAGTAATCTGCTCGCCCTGTTTCCCTTCTTCTTCTCCTCTCCCTCTTCGGTTGCCGTGCTGTCGAGGCTAGTGACAGATTGGCTTCGCGGCATAGGAGGCGGTGAGGTGGCTTCACTACGCCGGCGACCGAATGAACGCCAACTGCTCTCCGACGACGAACGAGGCAGGGCTTGCGCTGGGGATTCAAGATTCGCATTTGAGGGTTGCGCGGGAGAAGCATCGCCAGACTTAGGTGACAAAGTCGATTCTTCAGCGGGAGGAGGGACGACGATTGACGGAGGAGGTGTAGCGTCGGACTTGTTGCGATCGATAGTGATCGGGCTCTGTTGCAGATCTAAGGGCGAGGCATCAAGCTCTTGGCTGGGTGTCTGCGGCGAATGATCCGAGCGGTAACAGTGACCGACTCAGTCTTGTTATCCGCATTCTTGTTGTAGACAGCCTGGATGCTTTCGCTTGAATTCTCGCCCCGAGAGTAGGGCGCTCTAGGGCGGGACCGAAATGAACGAGGATTTGCTGAGACGTTTCAAGTGCTTGCTGTCTGGGCCAGAAGAGGAGTGCGATACCCTGAAAGAATTCGAGCGTTGAGCAATGCTGATGGAGTTTTTCTCCGGGGTGTAGCCGACTTTGGGTATCGGAACCGGAGCAGCATCCTTGCTGGATTTTTCTGCGAGAGCCTTAATGCGTTGCGAGATGCCTGACGAGACATTACTCTTCTTGACTAGCGGAGCTTTTGGCTGCGCCTCACTCGCATATGATGCGGATAAAGACCGCTGGCCGACGCCGATCTGATCCTCCGGTGAAGGAGAAAGCCGGGTTGGGGTAGCCGTCCTGTAAAGGGATAGAGGGTTTGAGTTAACGCGCTGCTCAGCCGATTTGGTTGACAGGGTCGAGGCCTGAGATTTCCGGCGAGGGAAAATAGGCATGATGGGCGACTTGGATACGGACATTGGCTTGGCCTCTTCGACCGTTGCGCTCTGCAGTTCCTCCATTAGGGAGTCGTCGGAGAGGTAGTCGCAGTCGTCGTCGGAACTTTCCGCGTCCGGGTCGACACGGATGGGGTCGACGGGAACTCGACGCTTGCTCTTCGTGGTGGAGCGACGTTCTGGAAGGGAAGAAGAAGACGGCAGCGCCGTGGTAATATCCTCTGATGCTTCCGGGCCCTTGGCGGCCTCTGTTTGATGTTCTCCCGTGCCCCCCCTGTCAGGAGATGATGAAACATCCTGATTGGGATGCTCGGCACCGGTGGCCCGCGCTGATGCTGGAACCGCCGCCGATGGAACACCGAGCGAAGGTTCCCTAGCCTCATCATGCGGCAGCGCATCCTCCGCCTTGTCTTCCGTATCCAGTAGCTCCTTGCGTTCGCCACCATCTGAGATGGACGAAGGGCGCGTAGAGGACGGGTTGGACGACTCCTGAACCGATATTGGCGAGGACGCGACAGGAGTGGGAGGCCGAGCGTCTTCCTCATCTCCGGCTCCACTGATCATCAATTGCACGCCGGAGTCAGCCTTAGTGTGGTCGGGCGTGCCTGGAGCGTCATCAGGCTTTAAAGTCGAGCCAGACTCCGTGCTAGACGTCGTTTCGCGATGCGACGAAATGCCCTCTCCTTCCCTCACAGCGGCCTCTAGCTCCTTCTCCTCCGCTGGTTCCGCTGGCTCCGCTGGCTCTGCTTTCTCCTCGGCGCCAGCCGTGGCGTCGGCGTCTTCGGGGTTTCCATTCGACTTTTGTCTCGCCAGCTGCGCCGCCTTCTGCTTTTTGCGAAGCTCGACTGCCCTCATCAAACGCTGTTTTTCCGGCGTGATGCCTGGCGACTTGACGGAATTCGAGCTCGATTTCAAGCCAGGGCTGGATGTTGGTCGCGAGGGAGCAGTGGCAGGCATTTCAGATATCGTAGGAATCGGCGGCGGTGGCGGGAGGCCTATACTGGGCACCATACTGGAATCCCTGGATTTGGGCCTAGAGGAGCTCCCCTTATTCCGCACAGCCGCCTTCAAGCTGGCCGGCAGTTTAGCGCTTTTGGACTCGGTAGTGTGTGGGTGCGGTTCCTGGGTAGGCCGAGGGCCAAGCTTGACCTTAGGCTTGTATAGGTAGGAGAAGTCGAGGTCGGCGCGCGCAGTCTGGGAAGAAGAGCGGCGGTTGGGGTCGTCGTAGTGTTGGTAGTCGTAATGATTGAGAGATTTAAAGGATCTGACCGACTGTGCGTACCCCTTCGGACTGGCGATCACAGAATTGGTCGTGTCTCCCCCGGATGTTCCTGGCGTCTTTGGCCGCTTGTCGTCGTTTCCCGTAGGCGAAAACGGACGCGAGCTTATTGATGCCGTATCGGCCGCCGCTTCCACCTTCGCTGCCGATGCTACCGTTTCCGTTCTTTCCAAAGCCGCTATAGGCTACTTTTTTCTATACGTTTAGAAACGTATTTTTAGACTATTAAAACGTATTTATTAGGCCCTCGTTATAGACTTTAGGCCCGCTAAAGATTCTAGCTATTAAAATAGTCGTTTCTACTACTACTAGTATAAAAATCTAAATAGGCTACTTTTTCTATACGTTTAGAAACGTATTTTAGAATCTTTAAATATATTTATTAGGCCCTCGTTATAGACTTTTAGCCCGTTAAAGATTCTAACTACTAAAATAGCTATTTTTACTACTACTAATATAAAGAATCTAAATAGGCTATCTTTCTCACGCGTTTAAAAACGTATTTTAGAATATTAAAATATAGTTATTAGGGCCCCGTTATTAAATTTAAAGCCCAAAGATTTAGACTACTAAAATAGTCGTTCTAACTATTACTAATATAAAGAATCTAAATAGACTACTTTTTCTACGTTAAGAGACGTATTTTAGACTATTAAAATATATTTATTAAGGCCCCGTTATTAACTTTAGAGCCCGCTAAAAATTCTAGCTACTAAAATAATCGTTCTAACCGCTACTAGTATAAAGAATCTAAATAGACTATCTTTTTTTACGCGTTAAGAAACGTATTTTAAAATATTAAAACGTATCTACTAAGGCCTCCGTTAGCTTATACGCGGTTAATTAAAGATTTTAGTTACTTTAATAATTATTTTAACCGCTACTAGTATAAAAAATCTAAATAAGTCGTCTCTTTTTACGTATTTAATAAGATAAGATAGATTATCTAAATATACTAATTAAATTCTTTTTATATCGTAGCTTTTAATCGGCTAGTAACTCTACTAATTAGATTAATAGATATAGTAATTATTCTAATAGAGATTTACTTATTAATAACTATTATATAAGTCTTTAAGCTTTATTACTAGACTTTTTATTAGATTAACTCGATATTTAATAATTTAGATATATAATATCTATCTAGCTAGCTCTATTAGTAGTTTTACTAAGTAATTTATAACGTAAATTAGTTATCTCTACTAAAACCGCTATTTTACTACTTTAATCTATTTAAATCTTAAGTTTCTAGTCTATTCTAATAAAAACTATAATTTACTTTTCTCTATTAGTAGTTTTACTAAGTAATTTATAACGTAAATTAGTTATCTCTACTAAAACCGCTATTTTACTACTTTAATCTATTTAAATCTTAAGTTTCTAGTCTATTCTAATAAAAAACTATAATTTACTTTTAAGAAATTTAAATTCTAGAGCTTAAATATCCGATAGTTAAGTTAGATAATAAAGTCTAAACTTTTCCTAATAAGAATCGAACTCGAAATCTTAGAAGTTACTAGTTATAATTTAAATTTTAATAACTAGACTACGCGATATCTACTCTATCTATTAGATAATTATAATATTAAACTATAAAGTTAGTTTTATCTAATTTTTATTAGTCTTTTAGCTTTAACTTTTACTTTTAACTCTACTCTTATCTTTATCCCCTCTTTTCTAAGATCTAGACTTCTAGATTAATAATATTAAGTTTTCTTAATTATTAATTATTAAAAATCTAATTTAACTCCGTCTAGATCCGTTTAAGCCCGCTTAAATCCGCCCTCTAATTAGTCTATAAAAGAAGCCGGCTTTTCTCTTCTTTTTCTTAGCTTTAAGAGACTTCTACTCTTAACTACGACTATCTACGACTATCTATCAACTTTACGCGATTTTCGACCTCTACTACGATGTCTTCTACTATCGGAACCTTTAACTACGTCTCTATTCCCTCTACGAAGAGAAAGTAAGTCGATTTTTTCTAAAAAAAAACCCGCTATTTTTCGGCTAAATCTAGCTAACTATCTATCTAGCGAGGCTATCTCTTCGTCCTCGATCTCGTAAGTACTATTCCCGCCTACTAAAACTCGAGAACCGGCTAATACTAACTAAATATATAGAAAAAGACTAGGAAGACCTAAGAATTCTAAGCTTTTTAGGTAGGTTTTCGGTTTTTTTCCAGTAGTTTCTCTTATTTTACGCTCTATTTAGGTCCGTCTACTAACTATACTATAGGGGAAAGCTTTATATTAAAGCTAAACCGGCCGAGCCTAAAGATAGGCTAAAAAACTCGGTAAAAATCGGGTAAGTTCTTAGTTTTTTAGCTTATTTTCTAGCTATTTACCTACTTTTACTAATTATTTTAATAGAAACGAGCTCTACGTACCCTATCGAAAGAGCTCCGGCGAGAAAACCTCTAAAGAAAGAGAAAAGTAGGTTAATTTTAACTATTTCTAGCTTATTTTCTTACTTTTTTAATTCTTTTCTAGATACTCTTTATCTTTCTAAGAGACTACTTAGTATAGTCTATTAATAGCTTTAGTACTCGAGTTTCTAAGAGCGATTCCGCGTCTAAAAGCCTAGCTTTTAAGTAAGTAATCTTAGTTTTAGCTTTTACTTCTAGTTTTACCCTTTAGTTTAGCTACTAATATTTTTATCTATCTAGCCTCTCGACTTTTAAGGCGTGGCTTACTCTTTCTAAGAGTATATTCGAGGCTATAGAGCTAGACGACTCTATTAAAAGTAAGTACTTAGTATATTTATAGAGTAGAGTCTTTACTAACTAATTAATTAGATACTTTTTCTCTTTGTAGAGAGAGTTTAAGTTTACTACTAATATTTTTAGACTCTAGCCGTTTAAAACTAACTTAATTTCTACTAGATTCTACTAGTTTTACTAGTAATACTAGTAGAAACTTTAATCTAGAAGAAGAAAGTAAGTTTTATCTCTTAATTCTACTTAAATTAAGATTTTATTAGCTAATTTATTTATCTTTAGACTATTTTCTAGACGAAGACTTTATTAATAGAGATTTCCCTATTAATAACTTTAATCTAGAAGAGAAAAGTAAGTAAATCTCTAATTTAATCGGTTAAAAAACCGACTTATACTAACTAAATCTTACTAGAATTCTATAACTCGCCGGTTCTAGATAGTTTTATAGGGTTAAAAGAAGATAGTAAGTTTAATTAATATAGAATATTAGTAGACTACTAGTAGATAACTAATTTTTATCTTATAGACTTCTTAGATAACTCTTTTCTACTAAGTAAGTTAGTTTATTTTTTATTAATATATTTCTACTCTCTAGGCCCCTCTTTAGTAGAGGATAATAGTTGGGATAAGCTTTTAGATTTTTCTAATTCTATTCTCTAAGAGTAAGTAGTCTAACTAATTAAATACTAAGGAGAATAATAACTAACTTAGATTATTAATAGATTAGAATTTTATATAGATTTCTTAGGCGTTATTAAAATAGATTTTAGATAGAATAAATTAAATATTTTTTAACTAACGTTACTTTAATTATAATAACTAACTAATATTTAATTTACTTTAATTTTTAACTATTAGAATAGTCGTTTTTACTACTACTAAGAGAAATTTAAATAGACTATCTTTTTTTTATACTTTAAAATCTATTTTAAAATATTTAGACGTATTTATTAGAGCTTTTATTATAGAGTTTATAGTCTACAAAGATTTTAACTACTAAAATAGCCGTTCTAACCGCTACTATTATAAAAAATCTAAATAGGCTATCTTTTTCTACGCGTTTAGTAACGTATTTTAAAATATTAAAACGTAGTTATTAGGGCCCCGTTATCGACTTTAGAGCCCATTAAAGATTCTAGCTAATAAAATAGCCGTTCTAACCGCTACTAGTATAAAAAATCTAAATAGACCACTTTTTTCTACGCGTTTAGAAACGTATTTTAGAATATTAAAACGTATTTATTAGGGCCCTCGTTATCGACTTTAGAGCCCGCTAAAGATTCTAGCTACTAAAATAGCCGTTTCTACTACTACTAATATAAAAAATCTATTTATTTTTATTATTTTTATTTATTTATTTAGTTTAACGTTCTTCTAGAGTCTTAGACTATTAGAGACGGCGGCTAGGCCGCGGTCCTATCTACGAGTATTTACGTATTTACTACGTTTATACCGTGTTTCTAGATATCTTTTCAGTTTATTCTTTTAAGAGTGCCTCGTATCTCGCTTAGGGACCTAACCCTCCCGGTATACGGAAAAATAAATAAAATTCGATTATAGAAAAGTTAGTAATAATAAAGAAATAATAAAAGAAAATCTTTTTCTTCCCTACTTAGAATTGAACCCGTGACCTCCCATATAGGTATTTCCTAAAGGGGAAGGTTATCTAGCTAAAAAGTTAATTTTAACATAAAAGGAAATAATGTTACTTATACTATTTAGCATTTATAGTATTATTCGTAAGATATCTTACCGATTTACCTAGTTATATACCTTTCTTTTAGTCCTTTACCTTTTACCTTACGTCTCTTCCCTAGAATAGTCTCTATCTATTCGGTCTTTAGTATTTCCTATATAAAAATTCTAAATAAGCTACTTTTTTCTACGCGTTAAGAGACGCGTTTTAGACTATCTAAACGTAGTTATTAGGGCCCCCGTCGTTAACTTTAGGGCCCGCTAAAGATTCTAGCCACTAAAATAGCCGTTCTAAACGCCACTAATATAAAAATCTAAATAAGCCACTTTTTTCTACGCGTTAAGAGACGCGTTTTAGACTATCTAAACGTATTTATTAGGGCCCCCGTCGTTAACTTTAGGGCCCGCTAAAGATTCGGGCTACTAAAATAGCCGTTCTAAACGCCACTAATATAAAAATCTAAATAAGCCACTTTTTTCTACGCGTTAAGAGACGCGTTTTAGACTATCTAAACGTATTTATTAGGGCCCCCGTCGTTAACTTTAGGGCCCGCTAAAGATCGAACTCTTAAAATAGCCGCTTTAACTAACGTTTATAACCGACTTAAATCTTAACTTTAATATCTTCATACTCTAATCTAACTACTCTATTTTATATAAACTAAATAAGTCTTTTATAACTCGTTAGAACCGTCTTTTAATTCTAGTAATTCTCTTATAGTATCTAACTCTACGTCTAATAAGATCTTTAGACTATTACTACCTTCTATAATATTATTATAGAGATATTTATTACTTAATTTATTACTTAAATAATTAAGAAATATAGAGGTATTTTTAACGTAAAAATCTAGATATAAATAGCTAGATATAACGCTACTTAAACGACGTTTATAAAGCGTAATTAATAAAATTAATAAGTTTAACCCTATTAAACACTTAGTCGGCTTACTAGTAAAGTAAGATCTATAATTTAAGCATATATATACGGGTAAAAAACAATCCGTACATATTTCTAAATTTTTCGTAGACGATATTAAGTCTAAATTAGACGTTTTACCGAACGTTTTATTATAAAGCCT
Organism: Neoscytalidium dimidiatum; assembly: GCA_037367355.1. Lineage (NCBI taxonomy): Eukaryota > Fungi > Ascomycota > Dothideomycetes > Botryosphaeriales > Botryosphaeriaceae > Neoscytalidium > Neoscytalidium dimidiatum. Next base: position 3,897,328 of record CM074699.1, on the reverse strand, counting down.
ATTAGCTTCTTTTAAACTATTAGAATACTCTTCTAATTCTTTTATATATACGTTACACTTTAAAGTAAAGTGCGGTTTTATATAATAATTAGAGTTCTTATTTAATCGATATAATAAACAGTCTTTAACTATATAATCTAGTTTAGATTCTAATAGATCAAATAATTTTATTATTTCTCTATTAAATTCCTTCTCTTTTAACGTTTTTTTATACTTATCTTCTTCTTTATCTACTATTACGTTAAGATTCTCTAAATCTTTAGATCTAAATCTATAGAATAGTTACTGAGCTATTTTTATCTTCGTTTATATTTAACTCGTTAGAGTTATTAATACTAGATTCTAAATTTAAAACCTCTATAGAACTCGGTAATAAATTATAAGTATCTATATCTAAATAAAAATCTTTACTTATCTCTTTCTCTTTATTTATATCTAATTTTTTATTTTCGTTATCTTTTATATTAGATTTTAAACTTTTATTATTTCTAATCTCTTCGCTATTTATAATAGACGGAGCTATAGTCGAATTAAATACTTTATTCAAATTCTCTTTAATACTACTACTAGTAGTAGAAGTATTTTTAAAGTTATAAACGTTATAGTTTAAATCCTCTATACTAGAGCTTAAAGATTTACTATTATTTATATTTATATTAATATCTTCGTTATCTTCGCTATTATTCTCGTCGTCTTCGCTATTATCCTCGTCGTCTTCGCTATTATCCTCGTCTTTCGCTATTATCTTCGTCGTCTTCGCTACTAGTACTATTATTATCTTCTAAATTAGTATCTATTTTTAAATCTTCTAGTCTATTTAAATCTATATCTTCTATTATCTTAATAGCTCTTATAGCGTCTATATTATAGAATTCTATCTTTTTAGCTATTATTTTAGCTACGTAGTTAAAATCGCTTAGATTATTCTTATCTACGTTATTATTTAACTCTTTATTAGCTAATATATCTTTATTATAAAGAGAAATAGCTAATATATTTAAACCGAGTACTACGTTTTCGTTACTATACGGAGTATTATAATTATCTCGATTATAACATATTTTACTCGGTAAAAAACATCTAAAATAGTAGCTACCTTTAGCTAATAATTTATTACGCTTAATCTCGCGCTCTAGCTCTTTAATTTTACTAAAATAAACTCTATTTTCGTCTATTTTACACGTAAAAATCGTGTGATTAATGCTATTTTCGTAGCCTTTAAATAATAAACAATAATAACAATAATTTTTAAGGTATTCTACTTTATTTAATAGTTTATAAAGTCCGCTTTTATTATTATTATCTCTATTTATCTCTTTATTAACCGTTAAGATTATATTTTCTTCTCTATTTTTATATAAATAACACTTAGCTACGCTAATAGAATAATTATTTACGTATTTATTATTAAAATAAGCCTCTATTATACGTCTTAAACACGTTTTCTCTTTAAATAGATCTGCTACTTTATTATAGTCTTCTATTTTAAAGTTTTCTAGCCGTTTATTATAATCGTCGGTTATATTAGAGTCTATCTCTTTATATTCTATTTTATTAAAGTCTTCTATAATAAACGACTCGCTATACTTATTATCTCGGCCTATACGGCCGATTTCTTACTCTATATTAATTAAACTAGCTAATATATAGTAGTTAAATATACTACCGTATATAGAATATCTTATATTAGATTTATCTATACCGACGCTTAAAGCGTTAGTAGTTACTATAGCTTTATAGTCGTCGTTATTTAAAAATAAGTCTAAATTCTTCTCTTTATTTTCTAAATTACTATAGTACGGTATAATATTTAATTCTTTACTAATCTTAATTACTTCTTTAGTAGTAGAGTAAAAGATTATAATTTTTTCGTCGTTTTCTAAGCTATCGTAGAGCTTATTTAATAACTCTTTTATTAAATCTAGTTTATTTTTACCCGTACTATCTATTAGATTATAACTAACGTTAGTACGCGTAGTACTACCTCTAATAATTTTATTAGACGTTAAATTAAATTTAAGCTCTAGTAAATCGAGTAATTTAGTAGGTAGAGTAGCCGTTAAAAAAACTAGTTGTTTAGTATATTCTACTATTTTAGATACCTCTTTTAAGTAGAATCTAAAATCCTCTTCGAGTAAAAATAAGTGTATTTCGTCGAAATAAACGGTAAATTCTATTTTATTAGCGGTTAGATTTAATAGATAAGCTAGTAGTTTAGAGTTACTTAAATCTTCTACGCTTAAGAATATAAGTTTACTAGTAGGCTCGTAATTAGGCTCGTTTTTAGCGTCGAATATTTCGGCTAAAAGATTCGACTCTTTAGCTCTTCTTAATAGATCTTCTTTTAAACTAACGCGAGGCGTTATGTTACGGCGCAGCAAGAAGGGAAGGAGAGGAAGTGCTGAGCTGGAGGAAATCGGACCCACCAACACAACACAGCCAAGATACAAGACGCCCGTGGCCACCCCGATGACTCAGCAACAACACCGCGGTCACAATGCCAAGGCCTGACCACTCAACCTGACCACCAGAACCACCGCGGTCACGGCCAGCGGTCACACCCACCATCTCCTACAGTATATAGAGCACACTCGTTCACAGTAGATAGGACCCCCGTGGTCAACTTGTCAATTGATTCCTACCCTACTATTGTACGAACCTCCCCTGCCTACCACTGTATTGGCCCCTAGAAAGCCCAAGCTGCCTGACGACGCGCCTCGACTCCCCCAGAAAGAGTCCCGGCGTAACACTTTGACCACCTTTCTTAGGCACCGGAGGTAACCCCACCCTGAAAACTACTAACCATGACATCCTGGACCGAAATCAGGAACAACCTTCCGACGGAGGAGGAACAGCTTCAGTCAATCCGTCCCTTGATCCCTGGAAACCCAGCTCTTAACATGAGGCTGCTCATTTCGGAAGCATATTCCTCGGGCATAGCCTCCTTGAGTCGAGCAATCAACGGACCCAGAGTACCAGAGAACGCCAGTGAGGACTGCGGCCAAGTCCTTCTGGAGTACTTCATTCGAGGACAAGCCTTTACTGTCAACCGTACTATGCGGCCCTCCACCCCAGCCACCCCCGCGACATCAGAATCGACCCCACAACACCAAACTAAAGATCAAGACCCCGACACCTACGATGGGGATCGGCGTAAGCTCAACGACTTCCTGGCCCAACTAGAGAATTACTTCGAATTCTACAAAGCATCATTCAAGGACGATGAGAAAGGGTCCGCTTTGCAGGAACCTACCTCCGAGGTAACGCAGCACGGTGGTTCGAACCTATCGAAAGGATTTCCGCTCGGCCATCCCACGTACGGAAACCAGTAGCCTGTTCGCCAACTACAATCGCTTCGCCGACGCAATCAGACAAGCCTTTGGTAGCAAGAACGAGGAGCAGGAGGCCGCCCTTCGAATTCAGGACCTCCGACAAACCCGATCAGTCTCGGAATATGTCACGGAATTCCGCATGCTCGCCTCCTACCTCAATTGGAACGACCAATCCCTCAAATACATCTTCTACAAGGGCCTAAAGCACAATGTGAAGGCCGAATTCGCCCGCACCGGATTACCCAAGGACCTTAGCGAGACCATCGACACGGCCATCCGAGTCGACCAACAACTGTTCAATTTCAGACAAGAGACAGGCCAAACCCGATACTCGGCCAACACCGCGCAACCTCGAAACAACCTACCCGGGGACCCCATGGACTTAGATGCCAACCAACGACGAAAACCTCGGCTGGCGCCGGAGGAAGAACAGCGACGGCGTGAAAGGGTCTTTGCTTCCACTGTGGAAAGCACGGACATATCAGCAGAAACTGCCCAGACAAACGAACCAGCAACCAGCGAACCAACGACAAGAAAACCACCTCGGCTACTGAAGGACGACCGGAGACCCCAACCATGACACCATCCACTGGTCCACTTGTAGCATCGAAGCCTCCCCATTCACCAGGAAGCTAAGAACATCAGCGGGTACCACCCAAAAACTAGAAACGCCTACTGAACTGGGGCTACAGCAGGCGAGGCCCCGCCCCACAGGACCATAGCAGCATCGACCGGAAAAACCACAGGACACCCACCAGAAAGCAAAGGAGACTCCGCAGAATACGGGAACCACTGGGTTGTCGTGACAAAAATCAATGGACGCCGAGCGCTCACCCTCATCGACTCCGCATCACAAGGAACTACGTCTCAAACCGATTTGCAGAAAAAGCCAACCTAAAACCCAGAGAAAAGGACCAACCATATCAGCTGAGAACTGTTGATGGATCCCCAGCTCCTTTGGAGATGGAAAGGTAATCATCGAAACCCCGAAACTGACCTCGAATACAAAAACCACAGGGAACGTATCTGTCTAGACGTTACCAAGATCCCCAAGTATGATGTCATTCTCGGCATCCCTTGGCAGAAGAAATGGAAAATACAATACGATTGGGACAATGGAGGAATTACCCTCAAGTCCAGAGAACGAAACCAAGAACCAGAATGGAAACCACGCACCATAGCCGAACCGATTACCCACGTAAGCCTAATTTCGAAAGCTGCGCTGGAAAGGACCCGAAAGAAGGGGCAAGCAATTGGAATGATGTGGTATCGCCCCACCACTACAAACAAAGAAAGAACCCGACAGATTAGTGCCACCAGACGAGAAAAACCAGACTACCCGACACCCGTGGGAGGAGATGACCCCACCAGGATACACGAACAGTACCTTGATGGCGTTCCTAAGGAATACCACCGGTTCAAGGAAATTTTCAGAGAAAAGATCGAAGACGCACTACCGGAACACAGACCATGGGACCACGAGATCAACTTGAAACCAGGCACTGAACCCCGATTTGGACCCCTATATCCAATGTCGGAAAAGGAGTTACAAGCAATGAGGGAACACTTGGACTTACTACTGAAGAAGGATACATCCGACCCTCTCAATCCTCAGCAGGATTCCCCGTCCTCTTCGTACCAAAGCCCGGAGGCAAGTTACGCCTCTGTGTGGATTACCGATCCCTGAACGACATTACCATCAAAGACCGCTACCCTCACCCCGCATCGATGAACTAGGGATCGCCTCTCCGGGGCACGATTCTTCACCAAGTTAGACCTGCGGGATGGGTACCACCTTATCCGAATCAAGGAAGGACATGAATGGAAAACCGCATTCAGAACTCGATACGGTTTGTACGAGTACTTGGTAATGCCTTTCGACTTACCAACGCCCTGCCACATTCCAAGCCCTCAACCACGTCCTACGAGAATATCTGGACCGATTCTGCACAGCCTACCTCGACGACATCCTGATCTACTCAGAAACCCTTGAAGAACACAAGGAACATGTATCCAAAGTCCTCCAGAAACTACTCGAATACAACCTCTCCGTCAAACCAGAAAAATGTACCTTCCATGCCCAAAGGGTAGAATTCCTAGGCTTTATCATCGAACCAGGAAAAATAGTCATGGACCCAAAAAAGGTGGAAGACATCCTGAAGTGGCCAGAACCAAGGAACGTCAAAGAAGTACAAGCCTTTTTAGGGTTTGCCAACTTCTACCGACGATTCATCAAACGATACTCGCATGTAGCCGAACCCTAATCCGACTCACCCGAAAAATACCCTTTCACCTGGGAAGCACCCCAACAAGAGGCGTTTGATCAACTCAAAGGGCCTTCGTAGAAGCGCCGGTACTCCTCATGTTCGATCCTGACAAGCCACTCTACCTCGAAACTGACGCATCCGACTATGCCATTGGCGCTACCCTCAGCCAGCCAGACGACGAGGGAAGATTACACCCTATCGCGTATTACTCTCGCAAAATGTCACCCGCCGAGCTCAATTACGAGATACACGACAAAGAACTGCTTGCGATCGTCACAGCGTTCAAGGAATGGCGACACTACCTTGAGGGAGCTAACTACGAAATCACGGTATACTCGGATCACAAGAACCTGGGATACTTCACAACCACCAAGGTGTTAAACAGAAGACAAGTACGATGGGCAGAACAACTCGCCCCCTTCTACTTCAAGATCCACTCGCGGGGAAGTGAAAACGGCAAGGCCGACGCACTTAGCCGCAGAGCCGACCACGTGGAAGGAAAGCCAGAACTATCACCAGCAGTACTACGACAAAATGACGACGGCACGTTAGGCCCCAACCGCCCCGAATCATTGAAGAATCCGACGCACCCTGGGAAGAACGAATACTGGCACCCATCATAAGGCTAGGAGCCCCATCGACGACGACGAACCTCCACGAAACCCAACACCAGAGCAGGAGCCGGAGGACGAAGAGGAACCGCAGGACGAGGAACCCATACCAACACTTGAAGAAACCACGGAAGAGGCAGTAAACGAGGAAGAAGATGACACCGCCACTTGGGAACAAATCATCCAAGGAAAATATAACAATGATCCGCTATCCCAAGAACTGCTTCAACGAATAGGCACCCCCGAACATGACGACCCCGACCTAGTCCAAGACCATAGAGGCAACATACTATTCCGCGGAAAAATCTACGTACCCACACCTCTGCGCAAACGGCTGACAAAGGAATACCACGAGTCCGCAGTTCACGGACACCCAGGAATGACAAGAACCTTGGAACGGCTTAAGACACTTCTACTTTCCCGAATGAGGAAAGTAGTAGAGAAAGTCATCCAGGAATGTGACGAATGCGCAAAAAACAAGGTGGCACGACATGCACCATACGGACAACTACAGCTCATCACAACACCAACCAAACCCTGGGAATCGGTCACAATGGATTTTATCACCGACCTGCCAAATTCAGTAGACCCTGTGACTAAAGCGCGACACAACGCCATCCTGGTCATTGTCGACCGTTTGACAAAATGGGCAAACTTCATCCCTTGCAACAAAAATCGGAGCAGAAGGCTGCGCCTACCTCTTCCTCAGATATGTCTTCGCCCACCACGGGATGCCCAAGGAACTAATCACGGACCGAGACCCACGATTCAGAGCTAAGTTCTGGCAAACCTTGGTCCACAAGTTAGGAACTAAACACAAGATGTCAACAACGGCACACCCGCAAACCGATGGACAAACGGAACGAACCAACCAAACGCTAGAACAGTACCTAAGATTCTACCTGAATTACAGGCAAAACAACTGGGTCGAACTCCTGCCACTAGCCCAATACGCGTACAACAGCACATCAACGGAAGCCACACAAACCACGCCTTTCTACGCCAACTACGGATTCGACCCCACCGCCTTCGGAGAACCCCAGATCTGCGAAGTACTCGCCCAAAAAGCTATGCTCAGAGCAGACCAGTTACGCGAGCTACACCAGGAACTGGCCCGAGACATCAAATTCACCGCATACCGAATGGCCATGTACTACGACAGACGGCGCCAGGCGTCGCCGCCCCTAAAGGAGGGGGATAAAGTCTGGCTCCTCAGAAAAAACATCAAAACAACACGATCGAACGACAAATTGGACCACAAGAAAATCGGACCCTACCAAATTGAGAAAGAACTTTCACCTGTTTCCTTTAAACTCAAATTGCCAGAACAAGTGGGAATACACCCAGTTTTCCACATCTCGTTACTTGAACCGCACACAGCAACGCCGAACCTGACCCAGAACTTGAAATACACCCCGATGACGCAGACAAAGAATGGAACGTAGAGAAAATCCTGGATGGAGACTGGATCGACGGTCAATTCAAGTACCTCATCAAATGGGAAGGAGTGGATCCCGCCGGGAACCCGTGGGAACCCTCATGGGAACCAATCTCTTACCTTAACTGCGAGGAACTCATCCAGGAATACCACCGACGAAACCCTGACCGCCCAAACCCAGAGCATCCTCCCACGACGCGAACCCGGCAGGCGGGGTCAAGGCCACTCGATAACGATCAAGAGACTCCTCAGGCACGCCACCGTGCTCGAGTGCGCGCCCACCGCCCGGAGACCCGGCAGACCAACGTGACAAGCCAGTCTCATCATCCGAACCCGCGGGAACATCCTGAGGCTCCCGCCCCTCTCGAGCCGCAGCCTCCCGCTCCAATCGTTCCTCCTCTTCCAAGGCAGCCATTTCCCGGGCAAACAAAGAAGCATTCCGACGCTCCACATGGCGCAATAACCGACGCAATTGACGCTCCTTCCGCTGGGCGTCCCGAAAACGACGAGCGGCCGCCTGCGCCTCACGCGCCGCCGCAGCCGCAGCCTCGGCAGCCCGATCAGCAGCCTCCGCAGCAGCGTCAGCCCCAGCCTCTTCAGCAGCTACCTGACCTTCAGCCGCTTCAAGGCGGCGAAGCAACTCACGAGCCCTATCCAGACGACGAACTAGGAGACCAGTCAACAACCCGTCAAGACGTTACAGGAATAACTTACATTCAGCATCCAGAGGACTCGCCATTGCGTCGCAGGAAGTACGACCCACCGAGGCACAACAAGCACACGCCGAATAAAAATCTGCAAGAATACAACTCGACTCCCCACGCTTCACACAGCGTCTGCAGGGAATGTCAGCAAGGCGCCCCAAGATTGAATGCGTTGAGCCTGATTGCGACGGCGAAGGGTCCGCGCTGACGACATCGTGCGCGACTAAGGAAACAAAGGAAACAGCAGGAAGACCACCTTATAAAAGCTTTCGGGCCGAAAGCTGCCTAGAAGGGGGATAGTGTTACGGCGCAGCAAGAAGGGAAGGAGAGGAAGTGCTGAGCTGGAGGAAATCGGACCCACCAACACAACACAGCCAAGATACAAGACGCCCGTGGCCACCCCGATGACTCAGCAACAACACCGCGGTCACAATGCCAAGGCCTGACCACTCAACCTGACCACCAGAACCACCGCGGTCACGGCCAGCGGTCACACCCACCATCTCCTACAGTATATAGAGCACACTCGTTCACAGTAGATAGGACCCCCGTGGTCAACTTGTCAATTGATTCCTACCCTACTATTGTACGAACCTCCCCTGCCTACCACTGTATTGGCCCCTAGAAAGCCCAAGCTGCCTGACGACGCGCCTCGACTCCCCCAGAAAGAGTCCCGGCGTAACACGTTACTACTAAATAAATTCTATTAGAATATATAAAACTAGGTAGAAAAAATACTAGACTTTTTCCGCTACTAGTACCGCTAATATACGTTACGTACGGCTCTTTATTTAATATATTTTTAATTACTTCTCGTTGTTCTAAAGATTTAAATTTAACCGTAGAGCTATTATAAAATCTTTTTAAATATAGCTCTAAATTCTCGTTAGTAAATCTATTATCTACGTTATAAGATAATAAATTTCTATTAATAACTCGTTCTTTTATTAAATCTTCGTCGTTTTCTATTAAATCTTCGTCGTTTTCTATTAAATCTTCGTCGTTTTCTATTAAACCTTCGTTATTTTCTATTAAATTAGCGTTATCTTCTAGATCTAAATCGCTACTACTATTAGAATTAGAAGATATTACTACGGTTTTATCTTTTAACCTATTTAAACCGTCTAGTTTATTTACGTTTAATCTATTATCCTCTAATCTAGCTTTTTTTTTAGAACTATACTCTATATTAGAGCTAATTACGCTATTATCTCGTTTATTATTAGAGAATTTCTCGTTAAAATTAGCCGCGTCTACGTCTATTAGATCGAAGAATTTAAAGAATTTAATATTAAATTTAATAGAATCTTCTTCTATTTTATAATCTCTAAATAAGATTAAATCTAACCCTCTAGCGTAGACCGCTCTAGATATTCTACTAGAGTAATTAGCTTATACGTCGTCTATACTATTACTACTACTAGAGCTACTATCGTCTAAATTAATAGCGTATTCTAGTTTAATTCTACGTTTAATTATATAAATAATTAAATATCTATAAGCGCTAATAGAGAGCTCTTTTTTTAAATATTTAACGGTTAAATCTTTTAAAGTATTAGTTAAATTATTAGAGTTTAACCGCTTATCGTTAACTTCGAATAAATAGTAGCTAGTAGAGCTTTTATTTAAATAGTTAAGCTCTAAGAAGTTATAAAACGGAACGAATACTAGTAGATAAACCTTTAAAATCTCGCTTAATCGAGGCGGTAAATATCGTATATTAGTAGTATCTTTTCTATTAATATTAAACGTTTTATTATACGTAGTATCTATTCGAATTAAATTTAAAATACTAGAGTCTACGCTTACGTTTCTATAGCCGGCTTCTAGACTATTTTTATATTTTAATAACGTAACTTCCGTATCTTATAGCGGCGAGCCGGACGTTAAATAAATAGCTACTAGTAATAAATTTAAAAATCTAGCTCTATTATTTAGATATTCGTTTATTTTAGCCTTTTTAAATACTATATTATCCTCTAAGATTTTAGATACTAACGTTTTACTAATTAACGTATCTACTCTAGTTACTTTTCTAATTAAAAATTCTTTATATATCTTTAAATCTTACTCGTCGTCGTTAAAATCTATAAAATAATAGTCTAATATCTTATCTATTCTATTATCTTTAATATTAGAAACGTCTACGTTTAAGTCTTTTTTAGAAGTAAATAGTAGATTACTATATAGTATATCCTCTAGGCTATCGAATAGACTATTAAATAACGTTTTTAAATCTTTAATACTAATCTTTTTATTATTTACCGCGATTAAATTCGGCGTTATATCTATAATTCGGCTCGGATTATTTCTATTACTAACGATTTTTCTAGCGTACGCTCTAATACTAGCTATTTTAGCGAAGTAGTTATTACTACTAATAGTTAAATATTTATAACCGTCGACGAACTCTTCGTCTATAGTAGTAAAACTCGGTTTTATATTATTATCTAGTATAGTATCGTCTTTACTAAGCTTTTCTTTATAAGCTAGATAGCTAATAAAAAAAAGTCTAACGTCGTATATAATATACGAAGCTATATTTTCGATTATTTTAACGTCTTTAAACGTACTAGTATTAACGTCTAGGCTTTTAATTATAAAGTACGTTATAATTACGCTATTAAATAACGGGTATTCCTTTAAAGATACTTATACTAATTTTTCTTTTAGTAAAATTACGAATAGGTCTAGAATATTATACTCTAAAAGAGTAAATACGGATTTATTCTCTTCTAGCTCTACGTCGAATAAGCCGGTTATTTTAGTTTTAAAATCTACGTCGATTCTATTTTTATTACTCTTATTTTTAGCCGTATTCTCTTCTATTAGCCTAGTATAATCTAGAATGATTTCTAGTTTATTCTTAATCTTTTCCGCTAAAAACGGCTGTTTATAGCTTAATTCGTTTTTATTATAAGCCGCGTATACTCTAAATATATATACTATTATCTCGCCTAGTACGTTATAGTATTTAGGCTTAGTATTTTTCTCTAGACTAATAAATTTACGTAGATTTTCTCTTACCGGATTCTCCGTCTTTAAATAACGTAATACGTAGAATTTAAATACGGTATAAAGTCGTTAGATTTATAGGCTAAGTCTACGGTAGTTTTAAGAAAGCTAAGATATAGCTCTCTTTAGATAAAACGACGTCTTTAATAACTATCGGCTCTATTAGCTTTAAAAGCTCTTTAACGTCTTTATCTTTAACGTATAGATAGAATCGACTATTAAAATTAAAGTTATCTACGTCTTTACTAGATACTTCTAGACTTTTATCTTTATTTTTATATAAAATATTCGTTCTAGCTTTATTTTCTAATTCTTTATAGTTAGAAATTATAGTATCTTCTACCGCGCTTTTATTAGTAGTAAGATCTACTATATTAGGCGTAGAATAACTATTTACTAGCTTATTAAAACTAGTAATAAAGTAATAAACTATAGGCTTTCTTTTAAATAAAGACTATATATAATCTACTTTATAATAGTTTTTTAAATAATTATTTAACTCTATAGGATTACTAGATATAAGTTTATCTTTAACGTATACGCTATTAACGTATTTTTTAATATTAGAATAATCTATAGTTCGATACTCGTATTTTAAATAAATATAACCGTCTAGTAATTCTAAATCTTTAAAAAGATATACGTTATCTTTTACTTTATTAACCTCTTTAGCGTCTTTAACTAGTAAACTATTTAGTTTATTTTTTAATTCTTTAATTTCTTCTTTAGAATATATATCTAAATGCTTATTTTCTACGTGTTTAATAGTAGAGTTTTTAGATTCTAGTCCGATTTTATACGTAGCGCAAAATAAAACCTTAAGAATACTAAAATAATTAATATTCTTATAAAGAATCTCTACTTTAGTAAAGTTTTTAAAGTTATTAGGTAAAATAGATATTTTTTATCGGGTTTTCTTTAATATTTAATCTATAAAAACGTTAGTCTTTAATTCTAAATAGAGAGAATTAAATAAATAATTAAAATAGCGGGGATAATAATACTTAAAGTAATTTTCTTCTTCTTTTTTTTAGCTTTTTAGCCGGGTTTTATCGAGATCTTAAAGTCGAGATTTTAGCGTAGAATATTTAATAGTAGATAAAATAGCGTAGAGATATAACTCTTTTAACTAATTAATAAAAAGAAAAAAGGAAAAAAGAGAATCTTAGATATTACGTCTTTATATATTATTATTATTAAAATCTTAACGTTATTTTATCGAATAATATTAAAGATTCTTTTAAAAAATCTAACGCTACTATATTAAGTTATACTAAATAGATTTTAAGAGTTAACGTTAGATTTAACGCTACTATATCGAGTAATATTAAATAGTTAATAAGATCTAACGCTACTATATTAAATAACGTTAGATAGTTAATAAGATTTAACGCTACTATATTAAGTAACGTTAGATAGTTTTAAAAAGTTAACGTTAGACTTAACGCTACTATATTAGATAACGTTAAATAGTTAATAAGACTTAACGTTACTATATTAAGTAACGCTAGATAGTTTTTTAAATTTTAATTAAATATTCTAGTAGATATATAAATTCCGTCTATTCTCTTATCTAAATTTTAAAAAAATAAGAAGCTACTATTACTACTACTACTATCTCTACTATTACTACTCTTTTTTATTTATTAAAGATGCCGATTCTTCCCCTTACTTTCTATATAAAATCTAATAATACGGCTAATATAGAAAAATCTTCTTCTAAAAAACCTTATAACTATAAGTAAGACGCTTTATTTATCTAGCTAGAGTACTATTACTAACTACTTTAACTCTTAGATTTAATATATCTATTAAGATTATTAAAGTCTTAGACGAGAATAACGTTAGAGAAGATAAAAATCCGATTTTTAATAAAGAGTAAGCGGCTATTCTAATAGTAGTAATAAAGAAAGAAAGAGAGAAGTTAAACGCTAATTTTTATATAGTATCTCTCTAAAAGATCTAGTCTTTTTTAAGCGAAATAACCTTAAATACTATAAGCTAGATCTAAAGCTACCGAGCTTTTTTTATATATTAAAGACTACTAAGAGAAGGATTAATAAAAACGTTATTTACTACTATAATAGAGACTTTACTATTCTAAGATATATTCTATCTATAGACGTAAAGTATCTATTTAATAATAGTAGAAATAACTTTAAAATCTATAAAAAAGGTACGTTACTCTCTCTTTTTTAATTTCTATTTAGTTTATCTATACTAACTCTAAAGCTACTCTCTATAGATTTATTTAAAGAAGTAAGCTTTAAAGTATTTAAAGATAGTACTAAAGTAGAGAATAAACGGCTTATTAGAGAGTTAAGAGAAAAGAATAATATAGAAAATAACTTTAATAATAGCTATAATAGTAGCTATAATAAAGAAGTAGAAGAAAGAGAGAGAGAAAATAATATAGAAGTAGATATTTATAATTAAATAGCTTATTTTTTTCCTTTTAAATAGTTTTAGAAAGATTAAAGAAATAGACTTTTTTTTACTATTAAATAAGGTATTTTAAATATTTAATAAATATATTAAAATATAATTAAAGAATTTAGTCTTTAAAATTGTCGTTTTTACTACTACTAATATAAAATCTAAATAGGCTATCTTTTTCTATTTATTAAGAAACGTATTTTAGACTATCTAAACGTATTTATTATAGCCCCCGTCGTTAACTTTAGAGCCCGCTAAAGATTCGAGCTACTAAAATAGTCGTTTTAACCGCTACTAATATAAAAAATCTAAATAGACTATCTTTTTTAGCGCGTTTAGAAACGTATTTTAAAATATTAACGCGTATCTATTAGGGCCCCCGTCGTCGAGTTTAGAGCCCGCTAAAGATTTTAGCTACTAAAATAGCCGTTCTAACCGCTACTAGTATAAAAAATCTAAATAGACTACTTTTTTCTACGCGTTAAGAGACGCGTTTTAAACTATCTAAACGTAGTTATTAGGGTTCCCGTCGTTAACTTTAGGGCCCGCTAAAAATTCTAGTTACTAAAATAATCGTTTCTACTACTACTATTATAAAAAATCTAAATAGGCTACTTTTTTCTACGTAGTTAGAAACGTATTTTAGACTATTTAAATATATTTATTAAGGCCTCTACCGTCGAGTTTAGTCCGCTAAAGATTTAGACTACTAAAATAGCCGTTCTAAACGCCACTAATATAAAAAATCTAAATAAGCTACTTTTTTCTACGTAGCTAAAAACGTATTTTAAACTACTAAAAGATAGTTATTAGGGCCCCCGTTATAGAGTTTAGGGCCCGCTAAAGATTTTAGCTACTAAAATAGTCGTTTTAACCGCTACTAGTATTAAAAATCTAAATAGGCTATTTTTTTCTACGCGTTTTAAAACGTATTTTAGAATATTAAAATATATTTATTAGGGCCCTTATCGTTAACTTTAGAGTTCGTTAAAGATTCTAGCTACTAAAATAGCCGTTTCTACTATTACTAGTATAAAAAATCTAAATAGACTATCTTTTTCTATACGTTTAAAATCGTATTCTAGAATCTTTAAATATATTTATTAGGGCTTCCGTTACTAACTTTAGGGCCCGCTAAAGATTTTAACTACTAAAATAGCCGTTCTAATCGCTACGAATACTAAAAATCTAAATAGACTACTTTTTTCTATATATTTAAAAACGTATATTAGACTATTTAAACGTATTTATTAGGGCCCTTATTATCGACTTTAGGGCCCGCTAAAGATTCGAAATCTATAAAACTTAGATTCGATAGTAACGCTTCTCTTAACGAATAAAAACTTTAATTAACTTTAGTACGATAATAGTTAAAGATATTATATAAGCTTATATACTAAATCTACGTTAATATATTTATAGAGTAGAACTATATAAAAATATTTAAGAAATCTATAAAAAACTCTAGCGGCGAATACCGTTTTTAGTAAGCGAAAACTTCGGCCGGCTCTAGCGCGGCGAGGGTTAGAGATATTACGTAAGCCCGTATACTAAATCCACGTTATTTTAACCGTAGATTATAATTATAGCGAAATTTTTAAATTTCCTATAAAACCCTAGTCTTTCTTTAAAACCCTAGCGGCGAACGCCGTTCTTAGTAAGCGAAAACTTCGGCCGGCTCTAGCGCGGCGAGGGTTAAAGATATTACGTAAGCCCGTATACTAAATCCGCGTTATTTTAGCTATAGATTACGATTATAGCGAAATTTTTAAATTTCCTATAAAACCCTAGCCTTTCTATAAAACCCTAGCGGAGGACACCGTTCTTAACGAGCGAAAACTTCGGCCGGCTCTAGCGCGGCGAGGGTTAGAGATATTACGTAAGCTCGTATATTAAACCCGCGTTATTTCAGCTATAGATCGTAATTATAGCGAAATTTTCGAATTTCCCGTAAAACCCCGGTCTCCCTATAAAACCACGGCGGATGGGCTGTTAGGGCTACAGGACAGGAGCTCTAGTGGATGAGAGCTCGCAACATGAGTAACAGCCACGTCCCTGCAACCGTGCACCCATAACAGCTCCTTGCCATTGACGAGCGGGTGAAGAGGGTGCTCAAAGACACTCCCCTGATCGATGGCCATAATGATCTACCACAACAACCTCGTGCATGTTTTCATGGAAAGATTCACGGTAATGAGAAGTTCGATCTGGAGAAAGGGTTTCAGCGTGGTATGGGTCCCATCGCATGGCCAGCCTTCCAGGTCTGGTAGACTTACCACACGACATAGGAATGACCGATATCCCTCGTCTCCGCAAGGGAGCTGTGGGAGCACAATTCTGGTCAATCTGTGTACCGTACGTCCAGAATTGCATTGAAGAAATGCATCTTATATATTACTTTGCTTATTACCCCTTCAGGTGTCTTCGCTCCGCTGAGAATTTTTCCACGCCGGAATATAGTGACATGGCCCGTGACGCTATTGAGCAGATCGACCTTACACTGCGTCTGATTACGTCATATCCCAGAGTTTTCGAATTGGTAAAGGAGCCCGACGATGTCAAGAGGGTTTATTCGGAAGGCAAGATCGCATGTTCAATAGGAATCGAGGGGTAAGTCCGTAGCAAACTGAGCGGGTGCCCTGAGAGATGTATGCCCTCAGATGAACGTCCGATGTGAACCAGCATCGAATACTCCGAGAGCGATTTTACTACCACGTATCTGACAAGGCACGCAGGCTTCACATGGCTGGAAATTCGATCGGTATCATCCGCGCATTCTACCTCCTCGGCGTGCGCTACGTACGTGCCCGCACCGTAGTCACCGCAAAAAGACACCCAACTGATCGCCGTAGTGTACCCTCACCCACGTCTGCAACAATGCCTTCGCCGACTCGTCGACGTCCAAAGTTGGCCCTGTCCACGGCGGCCTCTCACCGCTTGGCCGCGCCGCCATCCGAGAGATGAACCGCATCGGCATGATTATCGACATCTCGCACACCTCACCGGTCTGCGCTTCCCAAGTCCTGCGCCTCACCCGCGCGCCCGTGATGTTCTCACATAGCAACGCGCAAACCGTCTTTGACTGCCCGCGCAACGTGCCGGACGACGTGCTCGACCTGGTACCGGCGAACGGCGGGATCGTAATGGTGACTTTCGTGCCTGAGCACGTGGCGGCTCGACGGCGCGATGCGCGCATGGAGGATGTGCTGGACCACCTGTTCTACATCGCGCGGCGCATCGGGTGGGACCACGTAGGGCTGGGGTCGGATTTTGATGGGATTGCGTCGGTGATTCCGGGGCTAGAGGACGTGCGGTGCTATCCCAAGTTGCTGCAGGCGATCCTGGACCGTGGTGCGACAGAGGAGCAGTTGGCCAAGGTCGCGGGGGAGAATGTGCTGCGGGTGTGGCGGTGCGTAGTGAAGGTGAGGGAAGAGATGGCTGCAGAAGGAGTGATGCCGGTGGAAGACGTCTGGGAGGATCGGAAGTGGTGGCGGTACGATGGGTACTACCAGATGGAGGATCCTGATCCGGATGATAGGCTTGGGCTGGATTGGTATGGGGTGAAGCCACCAGAGGAAGGGCTGTATCACGATGATTGAAGTAGGTGAAACTGATTAGTGGGGGAGGGGGGAAGTAGGGATCGCTGCCATGGTGGATAGGAACAGGAATGATTATTTTCTCTGCTGTCAAAGGATGTTGCTGGATTCTATAAGGAATTATACTTCAGCGAGAAATTCTATCGTCTATTCACATTTGTTGTCGAATAATATTCAGCGTCTGAAACGTTCTGATGGAGATCATCTCTAGCTGGAGGTCAACGGCATTCCGAGCCTTGCGGTACACTAGATAATTTGCGAATCATAGCCTTTAGGCAAGCGCTCATCCTACGAAATGAGCACTCTGACACTATAACTCAGAGAAATTTGTATTTCCCGATCAAGATTGAAGTTGCTTAACAACGGTGTACCGAAAAGAAAGCAACCAATATAGAATTCGTAAACATTCCCCATTGCAGTCGCGCGCATGGGGGAAGAAAGGCGGACAGTCCAATAGTAAATAGGGCTTACCTTGAGTCAACATGAGTCATTATTGGCCTGTGATGCACGGAACCCCCTCCGCTTCAGCTCCACGAGATTTTCAGGCAACCGAGTGTCTAATGGCAGAGAGAGCTCGGCTTGAGACAAAATGAATCATTCTTGGCTTTTGTTGCACGGACGTCGCCCGCTTCAGCTCTACAGAAATTTCAGGCAAAGGAAGCATCACGTGTAGAGCACAGCCTATAAGAGGCAGGCTGCACAAACGTCATCTTCCCGCAGACATTGGCATACATAAAGAGCGGACAGGTAACCCAGCTTTCACTCGTACTCACCTCGGCCAAACAAAAATCAACCCCGCCTCCGCAACTCTTCCCCTCCATCGCCGAGATTTTATCAACATCACCCCACCCCCACACCATCCTCCACCATGGCTAAGACACAAGGTATTTGCGACCCACGCTTCGGTGCTGTCGAGCAGCTCTTCCAGTCCCACCTCGACTCAGGCGCCGAGCTCGGCGCCACCTTCTATGTCTCCATTGACGGCCACCCCGTCATCGACCTCTACGGCGGCCACGCCGACACTTCCCACACGCGCCCCTGGTCCCGTGACACCATCACCAACGTCTGGTCCACCACCAAAGCCATCTCCGCCCTCGCCGCCCTCATTCTCATTGACCGTGGCCAGCTCGAACCGGACGCGCCCGTCGCTTCTTACTGGCCCGAATTCGGCGCTGCGGGCAAGGACCGCGTGCTCGTGCGCCACATCCTCTCGCACACGTCGGGAGTCGCGGGCTGGGATAAGCAGCTTTCGCTCGAGGAGGTCTGCGACTTGCCAAAGAGCACGGCGCTGCTGGCCGCGCAGAAGCCGTGGTGGGAGCCCGGCACTAAGTCGGGGTACCACGCTATGAACTATGGTCACCTCATTGGCGAGCTCGTGCGGCGCGTGACGGGCAAGTCGCTGCGAAAATTCGTTGCCGATGACATTGCAATCCCACTAGGCGTGGGCGCGGACTTCCAGATCGGAGCTGAGGAGAAGGATTGGGGCCGTGTGGCCGATATTGTACCACCGCCTGCGCTGGACGGCGCCATGCCACCTCAGGCGAACCCGGAGAGCATCGCGGCGAAGACTTTTCGCAGCCCCCCACCAGATGCGAGTGCGGCGAATACGGCAGTGTGGCGGCGGGCGGACCTTGGTGCCGCGAACGGGCATGGAAATGCGAAGGGCGTGGCGAGGATGTTGGAGACGATTGCGTTGGGTGGGGAGGTAGAGGGCGTGCGGTTGTTGAAAGAGGACACGGTTAAGAAAGTGTTCGAGGATCAGGTGCGCGGTGTGGACTTGGTGACAGGACAAGTTATGCGGATCGGCCTGGGCCTCGGGCTGAGTGGGAAAGATACGATCGCAGATTGGTTACCGGCGGATGAGGGACTGGCGTTTTGGGGTGGCTGGGGTGGAAGTTTGGGGCTGGCGGATACGGGGAGAAGGATGGCAATTGGCTATGTGATGAACAAGATGAATAATGTCGGATTCGGGAATGAGAGGACGAAAGCATTGGTGAAGGCCGTATATGAGGCGCTTGGGGTGCGGGCGTAGGGAATTGGGCAGGGTGTTGTTTTTCTACACGCTGGCTTCTGTGCTAGTGTGTGAGAGCTGCGGAGGCTGGCGGTCAGATGGCAGTGACCCATTTAGCGACCAGATGTAGGCGACTGTGTTGGCCTAAGGATTCACGTGAGAGCGTTGTCCGTGGCCTCCACTATGCAACGTTCTTTTACTATAGACAATAATAGCTATCACAAATGTGTTCAATAAAAAGATCATTCGAAGTCCTTCGCAACTTTCAGTACGATACGTCCTGCGACGTCACCCTTCTCAAGTTCCTCATACACTGCGGGCAGATCCGTGAAGTTCCGGATTGAAATCCTTGGTTTGATGAATCCAAGTCGGACCAGATCAACCGCTTCTAGACACTCCTTAAGAGAGCCTACAAGGTTTCCTGTGATGTGGAGACCCTTGATGACGATTGTACTGATCGGGACTTCAATGAAGCTCTTTCCAGGAGGAATACCCACACAGCTCAACGTCCCACCAACTTTCAACATGTCGGCGGCCTGAGCAAATGCTCTAGCATTTCCTGCAGCTACAACGACAGCTTTTGCTCCACCATTTGTGAGCTCTCGAACTCTCTCCACCACGTTCGGGGTAGCTTCGAAGTCAATGTACTCGCGCGCTCCGACCGATCGGACGAATTGGCCTTTCGCGGATCCTCCATCAACACCAATGACCAGGGCTCCTTGTGCGCAAGCGTACTGTACTGATGGAAACAGTCAATCTGGGAGTACATGCTTCGCGGAGCTCAGCTTGCACACCTACCTGCTAGGTGACCCAACCCTCCTCCTGCGCCGACCACCACAACCGAGTCCCCAGCGTTGATATTCGCATTCTTAACGGCCTAAAGGATTTGTTAGCATCTTGAGAATTGGTATTCCAGACGAGAAAATATCACCTTGTATGATGTTAATCCCGCGCACAGTACCGGACCTACAATAGCCGGATCGACATCATCTGGAAGAATGGTGAGGTAGCCCGCGTCCAGGGCGATATACTCCTGGAAGCTGCCATCCTCATGATGCAGGTGATTCGTGCTCTTGATACAGTATTGTTCCGTACCGGCCAGACAGAACTCACAACGCCTGCAAATTCGACTTGCAAATCTAATGCCGACGATACTGCCCACCTTGATGTCATCGTCACAGTCCGGTCCCAATGCGACAATCTTTCCGACACCTTCATGCCCTCCAACATGTGGAAGTTTAACTTTCGTTATGGGCTCGCCGTCTGGTCCGGAAGCCGTTCCGTTTCGCGTATGTAGATCTGTCTCCCGCGTCGGTGAAGTCACTCAACAGTGCATTATTCTCAAGTAATTCAGCTTACCACTCTGGCAGACACCTGTATAGAGTACCTTCGCTAAAACTTCATTGCGGCTCGGCTTTGGCACCGGATAGTTATCTACAAACTTGACGCTGCTGCCGAGCTCAGGAACAAGGGCCGCAATCTGAGTTTCGGGAATCGCAGGCACAAGTAGGGATGGCATTTCGTTAACTGTGGCGAGAAAATGATTCGATGCAGATGAAGATAATTTCCGACTTTTGTTGGATGAGAAAGGAATAATTCGACTGATCCAAGCCATCCGTTCTCCTTCCTGTCCCTTAATGTGGCTTTAAAAGGTCAACCATGCCGGACGCGGTAAACATACCCGCCAACCCCGCGGGTCTCATCCCACGCGCTTAAACGGCTAAGACCCCGCACTGTTTGTACTCCCGCAACTGTTCCCTCGTGCTCACATTGTACGAGCAAGCAGGGTCCGAGGCAAGGTCGCTTCCAGTGAGGTGCGACCAGTAGCGCGTAAGTGTTGTCAACTGCGGCTTAAAAGGGTAAAAATAAGCGGATATAGGTCATTTCCTGTGGATCAAGCTCCGACACGCTGGCTTTGAATGACCAGCTGTATTATGCGCAAGATATTCTGGTCAGTGTATCCCGCGTCCCATCCCCGCGCTTCTTACCCCCACATACTCCTCCCGCACCCCACATCATCAAATATGGTCAAGGATAATTTTAACAGGGCTTAAATTAGCTGGCTGATAAATCTTGTAGCGTAAGCACGCTTACAGACGATGGAATACTTCGAATGCTTAGCGGTGAAACTTTTTAGACTGTTCGCATACTTCAAGTTCCAGTGTGTAGGGTGTTAGGGATCGAAGATGAGCGTTGTAAACGAGGATTACGTCTCGGCGTAACAGTGCACGATTACCCAGAGGCACGGTAGTAAGCTAAGATAAGTATGCATTCCATTCCCACCATATACCAGTTCCACGGAACACTTTCCGCTCGATAACCGATGATATGATGATACAGGTATTGGCGCTCCACTGCAGCATGTAGTCGCTGCACGATCGAAACACGTATGGTATGCCAGCCGTGTCCCACGCTTGGCGCGCCGTTCCAGGCTAATCAACTGAACCACGAAAGCAATACTGCAACCAATTGATTAATCGCGGTTACAATTAGACTTTATTATATGTATCACTGAAGATCTAGACGCTAGACAAAGACATTGCGCTGAAGCTGTGCGGGCCTGAGGAGCTTCTTCCATATACACAATTCCTATAAAAGGGAAAAAGAACAAATGCTGAACAGAAGCGAGGCAATGGAGATTTTGTATGCTACTTCTACGTATATACCGCAAATTACCTTGTCACAGTACTTGGTCATGATCTGTATTTCCCTTATTAGCCAGATAACATTTGGACCAATAGAGCGGACTACTCAGCATTTCTTCTCCCTTTCCGTAGTTACAAGTTCCTCATTAGTCATGAACTCACAGTCATGCTACTTATTACGCTCGTATCCCGTTCTCTACTTCAGGGCTTCTCTGAAACACCAAGTTATCCCGCGGATGTTGACCCGGTAAAGGAGAAGGTGCCTCTAAATCCAAATGTCAGACAACTATACTCCCAAGCTCCACTGATCCCTAAAGATGGAATACTTACCAGATTCACTTGCCACAGCAATGGCTCCAGCATCCGGTCGCCGCACATCCTCGCGGGTCGCGGGGTCCGGGTCTGGGTCGAAGACAGCATCTTCATTCTCGTCAAAATCCTGCCCGGGGTTTGCCGTCTCATACTCGAGCTTCTTCATCAGGCGATACAGACCGACGGCAAGGATAGTACCAAGTGCAGGGCCCAGCCAGTAGATCCAGTGGTAATCGTCAAAAGTGCCCTCGGCAACGTCCGGGCCGAAGGAGCGCGCGGGGTTGAGGCTGCCGCCGGTAAATGGTACGCCTGGAAGAAACAAGGTTAGAAGAGGCTTTTTTGTGACTAGAATATGATTACTGTCGCGACTGACCTGAGAGCTCGGCGACAAAAAGGGCCATGCCGATGCCAATAGGAGCAAGGTATGTTGCTTTGTGCTTTTCGGCAGCGAGCATGAAGACGGTAAAGACGAGCTCCGTCGTCAAAAACATTTCAATGAAGAGTCCGCGCGATATGGATGTGCCTTGGAGGGTGGTGCGGAAATTCGGGGCATCGGGGAAGAGAACTTTGACAATGCCTGCCGCTGTGATTCCTCCAATGATCTGGCTGATGAAGGTGAGGACTCCCCGAGTCCACGGGACAGCACCGATAAGGCACAGTCCTAAGGTAACCTGTTGTCACCTTGAAATCAGCTAATATTGCGGGGAAGCCTTGCGTGATACCTACCGCTGGATTGAATAGCCCGCCAGAGATGCGAAAAAACACCCAGATATTCACCATCAAAGAGAAGCCGAAGCCCAAACTGATGTAGAGGTAGTTGACAGTCGTTGGTGGGCCGGGAACCGAGCCGCCAGCGGCAACGTTCGCAGCTTCTACAGCGGAGAAAGCAAAGAAGAGAAACATGAAAGTCCCAACGAATTCCCCAATCATAGCGATGAGATGGTTTCGGGCTTTATTTGGTAGCCACCCTATGACAGGCAAACGATGCTCCCGAACCGATGCGCTCGTTGGCGCATTGTCCTTTACTCTGCCAAACATACCTGCTTCTTTGTCGCCTTGTTCGTTCGAGGCTCCATTCGAAAGTCGATGCAATGAAACAAGGGACAGCGGGGATGACATATGTTGGGGGAGAGAATCAGCCGTCTCTGCGCCACTACTAATGCGGTCACCTTAAAGCATAGTATATGACGGAAATATGACGGCAGTGAGAGTGTATCCCAGAGCATCGACTGGAGATTTGAGAACGCCGTGCGGGGATGGTGTGGTACGTGGCTTAAGCCAGTATCGCTAATGGAGCGCCGCATTCGTCGATCGTTTCCGCCACGTAGCAGGCGGTATAGACAGCTCGCACACCTCATTTGTAATAAAAGGACCACCCACATCCCAGAATCGCGGGCCCATTGTCGGATTCGACCGGACTGATTATGCGACCGAACTTACGTGCGTCATATCCAAGCGAAGGGGTTGAGATCGGAGATCGTACATTGACAGGTTGGCCCTAAAGCTTCTATTTTAGCATTTCCGCACCCGTGGCGCCGTCTCCCGGCGCTAGCAGTTAGGCAACTAAAGGGAGACGCAAATTGTATGACATCAGCAATCTCTTGGAAATTTTCCGTCTCATAATACTCTCCAATTACATCACCGTGATGAGCAAACATATTGCCGTATGCTACACTCCTCTACCCCTCTGCTTGCCATTGTAGCCACCTAGAGCCCGGCGATGAGATACTTCAACTGCCGCTATCATGGCACCATCGTTTGCCTCCACAGCGTCGCTACAATAGCCGCAAAGCGAATTAGCCGGAACACGTTCCCGAGGCAGATCCCTTTGTCCATGAGCTTTTCACTATGTTTACTGAGGGGATATGTGATGCAAGCTTAAGCATGGGATTCTCGAAGAGATGCGAGGGTAAGGCGCTGTTCTAATGGATAGTTCTTTCAAAGATTCCATGTTACACCGAAGATTTTGAACAATTTGTTGACTGTCCAAATAATTACTCATTCGGTTTCCCTTTCACCATTTCTATCAGAGTTTCCCCAGAATTCAACCTCAAAGGCTGTCATGTGGTCCCAGAATTCCTCATGCTGTTCCAATGCCGCAAAATGGCCACCCTAAAAATTGCACCTCCTAGTCAGCCTAGCAGAGGAGAATATTAAAGAAAAATATTTAGACAAACATTTCCATGTGTCCTATACCACTTAACCTTGTTCAAGGTGTCGATCCACTGCTTTGAAGCCATTGATGCCTCACCTTCGAACCAGGAGTATCCGACAGGCACTTGAACAGTCTCCAACCACGAGGGTGTACTAATTCCCTCGCGAAGCGACTTTCTGTAGCACCACTGAGACGAAGGATAGCAGCCTGAAAACCAGTAGAGCGAGACATTAGTGAGTATTATATCCACTGACAGCGGCATACGGCTGTCAGACCACGCCAGCATCTTCTCAGCGATCCTAAAAGAAATTGATTGTTAGTCAGTAAAGCGGATGGTGATTCAAGCTTGAGAATTTCATACCAGGCAAGCAAGCTAACCGGGTTGCTACCGATGACGAATCCCGCCGTTGCCGGCCGCGTTCCTTGTAGCTGCGCATAGGCAAAACCAGTCGTGCGAATCATGTTTGCACCCGCCAGAGCGCGTACTTCTTCTTCCCGATATTGCCCTTGCACCATATCTGCTTCTGCATCCACACCTGTTGGCGGAGGCATAATGAATATGTTCAAATGAACAAGTCGGCAGGCCGAGTCATATGCAGCGATGGCACATGCAACAGCCGAACCAAGATCTCCTCCCTAAGCCACGTAACCTGTTTGTCCGAACCCCAATAGGTGCATCATCTTTGAAATGAGACGAGCGTTGTCTGTCCAAGTGAAGTCCTTGTCAAGTGGTGGAGCAGAAGAATATCCAAACCCAACTAGGTGCGGTACAATGATGTGGTACGGTAGAGCTTCTGGCGTTGGGTATCTGGAGTGGAGGTAAAGCAACAAAGGAAGAAACTCAAAGATAGATCCTGGCCATCCATGTAGTAGTACGATGGGAACGGCGGAAGGATTCATGGAAAAGAGGCACATAAAGTGAAGAATATACGTGCGGCCGTCGTCATCCTCAACTTTAATAGTGTATTGCGGAATCGAGTTGAACTTTGCTTCCCATTCACGCCTATCAAAATGTTAGAATTGTCTGTAGACTACACGATGAGATGTTGAAGCATGTACCAATTGTAATGATTGCACCAATGCTCGACAGTGCTTTGCATCCAATCGTGCGTTACTCCAAAATAAGGGCTCTGATTCGAGTTCTCCCAGCTAGGAGGCGGGAGGCGAGAAAGCTCCAGAAGTTGCTTAAGTTTCTGACTCTCTTCTTCTGGAACTGACATCTTGAATAACCTCAAGTCTGCTTTAGGACTTGTTTCATGAGGGCACTTTGCGAAAGAATTCGACTCCTCCATGATTCCCTGGTGTTCTTGATTTTTTTTTTTGGGAGAGCTGAATGGTGCCTGAGACAACAGTACGATCATGGAAGAGGCCAAGGAACGCCAAAGGATATCTGAACGACGAACTTCTTGAAAGATTTGGAGTTCATTTATTGAGGGCGGAGACGATTTTATACCTTATGAGAAAAGAGATTCCACAGACGAATCGTGCGGCCGACGGAACACGGAACTTCGTTTTCCGCGTAAGACTCCCCGCATAATCCTTGCAGCGTTCCAACGAATCGATGCTCAGCAGAGGCCGTGATCGATCTTCGTACGAGGCAGGACCTGACCGCTAAGTGATGTATCATTGGTCAGTGTAAGCTCCATTCTCTTATTTCTTCGTGTATTTTCCCGGATGCAGGGTAGAGATCAGTAAGCCATACGCTAGTGTTAGCTTAAACATGATTCATTCTCATTCATATTATGCCATGCAAGTTGGCAATTGGACACATTACACCCGTTTCATATGACCTCTCCATCGGATCGCTCTTCAGTCCGATCCGTCCCATAACCTATTGCTGTAACTCTGACCAATTGTCAGATCTCGTAGCAAAAAAACCCCGACCTCTGGTAAGCATCAAAGGGTGGCTCTCTCAGCTTTGGCATCATAACTAATATCGACATGAACACCTTTGATAAAAAAAAGGTGATATCTCGGGCGGCTTTCCGTACTATAGAAATAGCACTGTGCCTTAGCATGTCAAAGCCTTTGTCCACTTCATAGACAACATCGAGAAGGACCCCAACATATCAAATATCCTCTTTACAGCATGCGCCCGTATTAGCTCTGCTGGTGAAATTATAATCTTCATCTTTCCGGTCTATACTACTAAACCGCTTGAGCGGCCACTAATCTACGGCGAGCTTTTCGCTATTCAGGACAATATCTCGAACGCTTCATCTGTTGGCATAAGTAATATATCTAGTCTAGCCAGTCAATTAGAGCCAGCTTACGGGTTCCGGTATGTAGTTGGCCCTCGTCTGAACGTCTCTCCTTCGCTTTAGCAAATTCTCGTTCGGTTTCCTTCTTCCCTACCTCTAAACATATCTTCCAAAGCTAATTAGCAACCAGGCAAATCTTTATGAGTTGCCCCTTTCAGAATGACGAATGCGTCATACGGCATGCCCTTCATCTCTACACGCTCGCGACGGAAAAGCTCAAACTCAAATCCATTCAAGGCGATTGGGTCGCAGCTACCCAGTCTCATCATATACCCAGAATTTCTGCACAGCGCCCTGCTGAGAAATATTGCAATGTACTTGGGCTCGAGAGATTCTGCTTAAATCTTGTTGGTATGTGCTGGCTATTTTTACCCTCTTCGGAGGTCTTACTAGTCTTAGGGCAGTCTTTATCATCATAATTACTTGACAGGATACCCAGATGGATTTAATGTTCCATGCTACTGCTAAAGAATTAGTTGATGATGTTACCGAGTTCTCACATGCTATTGGAAAGGGCAACGAGTGGATGTACTTGAACTACGCATATGAGACTCAAGATCCGCTGGCAAGCTATGGGCCAGAAAAGGAAACTAAGAAACGTACGGTGGCTGCCAAATACGATCCGCGTGGTGCTTTTCAACGCCTAATGCCCGGAGGGTTCAAATTCCCCAAGGTATATCATTCTGGCACCCTCCTAGGTTCTGGCTGATTGATACTCTATAGCAGATAAGAGAACCATGCGTCTAAAACGGACTTCGGCTTTACGAGACATAATTGCTTTTGTATGGTGAGTACACAGGAAGGTCCGATGCGAATATAGCTAGTGGAGTCCGAATAAGCCGAAATATGCCTGATGACACGATCCAGTACGGAAAATGTAGGGAAGCGAATATCATACTCCACGAACTCAGGTCAGTGTGACATGTGAAGTAAATATGAGAATAAATAATAAATCTGCCTGAGACATACGAGGCTACACTTAACAGTAGGGACTTCAAGCCGAGCGGACGGAACACCAGTAGCCGAAATCATTCGTA
Organism: Neoscytalidium dimidiatum; assembly: GCA_037367355.1. Lineage (NCBI taxonomy): Eukaryota > Fungi > Ascomycota > Dothideomycetes > Botryosphaeriales > Botryosphaeriaceae > Neoscytalidium > Neoscytalidium dimidiatum. Next base: position 3,869,508 of record CM074699.1, on the reverse strand, counting down.
ACCATTCGGTTCCTTTAAATTGCAATGCCCTTGATGTCCGTACTCCAATGCATCTCGTGAATCCAGAGACATCTAAAGACGTATTAAGCAGTCTGGCAGAGCAGTTCCACCCGACTCCATAAATCCATTAACCGTGCTTGTGACGCTCGATCCTCTTATGATGACCCATCCGATAGAGTACGTTCATGATTCACATCGTGAAAGGCGGGTCCATTGCCTCATGTTCTTGATCTGATGCGCGTGCTGAAAGCACAAGATCCAGCCAGCCGTGCTGAGAAGCTGATACCATATCTCTAAAATGATCAATTATACCAATTGCTCTGCTTGGTCGACAGGACAGATAATGGCATATCCTCTTTGTTGCACCGGTTTAGTGCTATTCGGGCTAGGATACGCCAGCTTTTGTGGAAGATGGGCTAGGCTCCTCGGACATGTGAAATTGAACTGCAGGGAGGCTTTTGAGATCCGCGCGGACGCTGCACGGTCGGCGCCTGTAACTCCGAACCGGCGCACGACGATCATGCCGTTAACTGTCGCATCATCGACTGTGAAAACAACATAGTCGTTAACACTTTCTCGGGCAGCTTTGCATGCTGCGATAACGGAAACTTGTTTTTAAGATGCTATTAGTATATATACCCTGAGGCTTTGGGCTGTAGGGATCGCGACTCTTCATCAAAAATTCTCGTTCACCGCGATTTTCCCCTGAACGCTCGCCCGCGAAGTTTCCTAATTCGGTCCGCGAGCAGAGCATACGAACATTGAAAATGACGCCTCGTACAATAGCCCTATTCCCCGCACGTAGGTGATCAGCAAGATCCGCAGCATTGCTCTCCAACGTACAAATTGATCACTCACGCCGCTTCTCTGTTCAATCTGCCGCCCAGTTGAGCTTGCCTCTGACGTTCCTTCAGGTGCACTGCAGCCAACCCAGTCGCTATCGCTTCCCCCGAGCAATCCGTTCTTTCAGGCAAACAGACTCTCACAACACTCTTCATATTCATTTCACTAGTCTCGTCTCCATTTCAACAAGTCGACAATATGCGCACATCCGGTCTCTTCGCGGCAACACTCTGTTCTGCCGCATTGGCTTCCCCCATTGCCAGCAGGCTTCAACAGTATGTCAACATCAGAAATTCCCACACAATGACAAGTTGGTTTGAGAGATCATCCCATCCCCTCTATCGGCCTTGGATCTTCCCAGAGCTCCACCTTTACAAATACTATTATCTTTCCTTGCTTACGAAAATCATCGCAGGCAATGCGTTCCTCAGATAACCAGCTATGGAGCCACTGCTCAGCCGACTGACCCTCAAGCCCGGATGTGGCTGGCCTTACATAATGCCCACCGGGCAAACCACACGAACACCTGCTCCGTAGTTTGGGACCCCGAGCTGGCGCAAGAGGCAATGCAATCTGCACAACAGTGCGTGTTTCAACACACCAACTCCGGAAAGTAAGTGCACCTGAAAACCGCAACGGCCTATGCCGCTTACTCACCGGTCTTTGCAGAGATTATGGCCAGAACATGGGCGAGGCAGGGCAAGGCACAGCGCCCGCTGCATACACGAGCATGTTCTATGGGGAGGTCAAAGATTTTGGTCCATATTGGCATCAAGCCAGTGTGCCGATGAGTGAGCCGATCGTTCTTCACTTCACACAGGCTGTGTGGAGGCAGACAACCGCTGTGGGCTGCGCCATCACCAACTGCGGAAGCATGTTCTTGTCGTACTGCAATTACCGCGGGCCGGGTAAGATGCACTACGATTTCGGCCCTTGCTTTCCATGCTTACCATTGGCTAGGAAACTACGATGGCGAATACGCAGACAACGTCGGAGATATTATCGCAAACCCTCTTCCTCCTATCTGTTCTGAAATCGGTTCTGGCGCCGCCGATGGGAGCTGTATTACGGACGATCAACTGCTGCAGCACTTCTGAGTCTAAGTTGGTACTGCACGCATGGGAAGTGAATCTATCGCTTACGACCTTTGGCGAGGACTTCATGTAGAAGAATGTTTGATACTTAATGAATTGACCAAAACGAAAGCCCAGGGTCATTCAATATACGTGAAACAAGTCGTTGGGTATTTGCGGCGTGCGGCGGTTCTGATTGGCTGCAGGTTGTCCTGTCTGGCCTCCGAAGAGTTAAGAGGGCTTTGGATCAATCGCATGCAAAAGGCCAATGAAAAAGCGTAATTCACTCTACCTCGATACGTCTTCAACGAGACGACAGTATTCAGTACAAATTTGCTGTTTCGGGCGGATCTGTCAACACAACCTACAACCGAGCCCTAGGTTGCAAAATTTCGTTCTGTGCCCGCTCTGCCTCGCTTTTCCACCAATTCAGTCTAATCGCAAGGACTTCTTCAAAGGTTCTCAACCATTGCTTGTCAAATGCGGGGAGGACTCTTCCTGTCGTTCCAGGTGCAGGATCACCAGCTATCGCCCGCAATGACTCAAAGTAGGCTTCCCAATCCGGCGCGAGCGTGTAGAACGGCTTTCCTTCGCCACGTTCTGCTAGGCGGTCTTTCTCCCACTGGAGCATCTCCTCTTTCGACGGTAGCTTTGCACGTCCAGCAAGCACCCGCGCAGCTGCAACAGCTTGATATTCGAAGGCTCGGAAAGTGAAGCCGCCGGTGACCTGGTGTTTATTAGCACGCGTTACAAGCCTCGGCAAGAGTGAAAGTACTTACGGCTCCAATGTAGACAACGGTTGGGTCAGAAATGTTGAAAACGTGTAAATAAAGTCCGGGTATGCGGCGGTTATTTATTTGGACGTTGGGCAGGAAGGGTAAGCTGAAATCGTAGCCTGTTGCGAACACGATATGATCAACATCGGTCAGAGAAGTGCCGTCTGCAAAATAAATCCGGCGAGTGTCTGGATCGAATCTAGTGATTTCCTTCTTGACTTCAATGTGCGGATGTGTGAAGGGAACCCAGCCAAAGTTGGGAAGAGGCTGTCGCAGTGAAGCATAGACGGGTTGTTTCACAACACTTCTGATATCGTGGAGAACATCAATTGCAGAAATGGATCCACCGACGACCACCACACGCTGGTAAAGGAGTCAGAAAGGTGGTAATATACGTTGAGAGGTGCGTACCTTGTTCCTGAAATCTTCCGGGTTGCGGTAGTGCTTGCTGTGGGAAATCACACCAGGATAGCGTTCGTTGAACTCCAGAAGGCCCGGAAGTCTTGGAACGAAAGGAATGTAATAGTGACCGGATGCCACCACAAGAGCGTCAAACGTCTCTTGCCACCAGTAGTCTTTCGTTTTCCCTGGGATCTCTTTTCGTAAAGTGAGAATCCATTCGTCTCCCTTCTTCTCAGCAAGCTCTACAGTCGTACTAAACTCAACAAGCTTTTCATGACCTTTTTCAACAAAAATGCTTTCGACCCAGTCTCTAATCACTTCGCGGTGCCTAAACGGGGCTTTGGGTCCGAAACGTGCAAGGCTCTGCTCAGAGATTATTTCCGGGAACGGTTCTTTCGTGTAGCTCATGACAGAGGGCGGAATATTGCTATGCAAGTGGCCCCATACAGCGGTATCAGTGAAGCGGCGTTGATGACTGTTCACACTCTCTGATTTGGGAGTCTCCGCCGGGAAGGTTGATGGAATGGAGACCGGAATATCCGCAGTACGATCCAGTAGGTCTTTCAATGACGGAATTTTCGGGGGAAGTTCCGGCGTGAATACCCTACACAAATACGAAAACAGTTAGCAGCGGGTCAAACGGAAAGAGGTCAGTAGAGAGCGTCTACCAAGTTCCTCCTAGCAGAGCTTTCCTTTCAAATACACGGACGGTTTCGAATGCCTGCTCTTTGACCAATGCGTCGACAGCTATGGCTCCCGCTGGGCCGGCCCCGATGACAGCCACTCTCTTTCCTTTGGTAGCCATGGTGTAACTTGGGGCGTACTAACTGGGTGTTGAGGGATTTCACTCTGGTCTGCGATGATATTTAGCAACTCTCCAAGAGATAAATAGTGCCTCATATGCGAGGCTCGGTACAGGCTCCGATCGGCCGGATGGCATTATTCCTCAGAACAATCACGACGACGGCCGGACTTGCCTGATATCTCTTAGACGGTGGGTAGCATCCAACATTCTTATCGGTGCAAGCGGACTGGTTGCCGGTTTTTCTCGGCAAAACTCTGAGGTTTGGATACCCTGCAATGACGCAATCGCGGCGGTTTCATTTTTTCATGGCCGCGTCTCCATATCGCGGATGGTGCAAGACTCTTAGCCATAGAACGCAATTCTAAGTTGTTAAGACCTAGCGAATAGGTGTTTCGTCAGCTAGCGAGGGCACCTTTCGACGGGAGAGTGGCGATCCGCGCATTCCTTTCCGTGCCGGAAAGCTTATCGCAGGCGGATTGGCCAATGGGCCATAGCTGCTGTCCATCTACTGCCTACTTTAGTAGTAATAAGCTCTAGGAAGTACTTGTCGTTCTAGGTGCTTACGGAAGCCACTTATCCCAGATCGTTGGATTTACAGAATGCGCACACTGACACAAGCAAAAATGTCCGGCTAAAATGATTTTTAACGTTATGTGCCAGCCATTGGCAGCTTGCGCACGAATAGAATCACAACAGCTTCCTTTTTAATTTTGTATAACGATACCTGAAGAAACTCTGCCTAACGGCGCTTCTCAGTTTAATACTAGAAGCTCCTGAATTTTATGATTTAGATTCTGTTGTACTACAATACATTTCTCACAATCTCGCTTAGTATCAATATGTCTCTTCAATCAGTGGCTTACATATACGCACATTTCACCGGTACGATGCTGCTTGAACTGATCTTTACTTTTCTGCAGCATGTATACTTGCCCAATCGGCAATAGCAACCAGCCATGGCGACCGCTACCGCCAAGAAGTCTGATTTCATTTAATTCATGGTTGCGCCGGCCTTGCAAAACATGCTTATTTTGAAGGCCTTTAGAAAGGGTGCGAAATGCGTATAAACTATTGATAGTACTGGCAACTTCTATAGCCGCAGTTTTTAAGCCCCTCCTACACTCGAAAAGTCTAAATGACATAATTCTGAACTTCAGTGGTGTCGCAATTCTCATCGTTCCTTTTATAAGCGTCAGTCTTGCTTTGGGGAAACATATAGTGAACGACTTCGGTGTCAACCCCACTCTAGGACCCTTCAAGACTTACACATATTCGAAAACAATCACAAAGATTGAACTAGCGCAAACAACGCGGTTCAAATCCATACTTGCAGACTCCATCGACATATGCATTACGGGGACCATTTCGCCCTTATGATTTTCATGGGTGGCTTTCTGAATTCCAATAACCTCGACGATCTTCCGTGCCTCTCTAAGCAAAAGCAGCCTGCCGGGAGCCACTATCCTTGAAAGAATGAATTTACCGGATCGCGGATTTCAGGAACATATTGATATAAAATGAAAGCAGTGGACATCGCTGCAGCATGACGTGCGACTGGAAGAAGAAATACAGTCTCCAACTTCTCACAGCTAGCCGCACATATTGCCTAGAGCTGACTCTTACATCAGTTAGAGAATCAAAGGTCAATAACTTGTCGGGATCCACTTTTTTCTCGGCTTCCAGCGCTTTCCGCGCCTTGAGATTATTGACTGTTAACGATGAAGGAACAATCCAGAAAATCAGGCAAAATTGCTGCTGTGATCCCATCGTAATCCAGGTTCGTCTCACAAGGTTTACACCTTAAGCAGGCTAGTATCGATTGTAAGCCACGTTACGCACCTTCTAGCTTCATGACCACTTCCCGGCAAGCACATATAACAACAGACTATTCACTCTATTACTGGTCTCTTAGACCTTTCGCATTTAGCCTATAACTTGCGCTCGACCGTCTGAATCGTCTTTGTGGCAGTTTGGATCGTCCGGATAGCATTGCAAATGGTCCTGGACTCAAAATAGTTCCTTTGGTCCGAAATACTTTCTTGAGGAGATTAGCAAATCTTAAAACGATTCTTCCACGCACTCTCTTGCCAATCATTTTTCCTGCAGGAGGCGAGGATGAGGTCGACCCTTTATTGCTTTTTGCACTTGTCATTGGCGGATTTTGTGCATCTCCTCTGCAAGACTTGCAGCTGACGTAAACTTCTCGCGGCCAATCAAAGATTTAGATCAGCAAGGCAGCTCTAGCTCGAAAATCCACACCGTGCGATACGAGAAGCCTGGCACCTCTTTATAATTGTCGCCGACTTCCGCCTGAGAGCTGTGGTTTCCAGTCTGACCTCATTCATTCAAAACGACAAAGCTCTCCGGCGCTTATACTTGTGCGACAAATGCCCATCACACAGATGTAAGCACATCCTACACAAGTCATTCACCCTCCGGACAAGGCTGATATGCACAAGGCTGCCACTTGAATTTTTCCCTCCATTCCATTGCGAGATCTTGTCATATTCGGTGTCGCAAATAGAGGCAATAACTCAACATGCACATCAGAGTTGCTAACAGTTTCCTTGTCATTGCGCGGTACAGCCACTATGTGGGAACAATACGAGCATAAAAACAACGGATGCAACAGACTTCGGCCAACTTTATGGCGAACTCCGGCTCAGTCGTTTGAACAAAATCTATCGAATGAAGAAACTTGACCTTCGCGGATACATGTTTGGCTATAGGGTGAAGTCAGACTTTTTTGAAGAGAACTTCACGCGCGTCGCCTCCATTCTTGGGTATATTGTCATCGTTTTGACCGCCATGCAAGTTGGCCTCGGCACACCCGGACTTCAGGAAAGCCAGCGCTTTCAGAACGCTTCATATGGTTTTACAGTTTTCTCTATTATTGCGCCCTTGATAGCTGTTGCTTTGATGCTGGCAGTGTTCATATTTCTTGTCATTTGGAACGTACGGGCCACGAGGAAGTACCAGAAGGGCCGCTTTGAGAGTATGAAGGTGTGAAACTGCGTCTGTTATACATATGGTATTGTAGATCGATATGTGATTTTGATTCATCTCTTCTTCATGGCTTTTTGGTGCTCCTTTTGTTGCCTGCGCTGCATTTCACATAGAACCTTTACATCGGACTTCCACATCAGTGGCAGCCAAATGGGATACTTGACTAGCCTCAGGATTGCCCGGGGTTCTACAATGACGTGCATATGAAGATGATGAATGGAAACAATATCTGGCCAGAATATTGACCCGAAGAGCTTCCTGCGCCCTCTGTGGAAGCCAGAGTGAACTGAGGGTGGTGGAACTCCGGGGCAATACTTGTTTAAGAGTGCATGCTTCACTCGTTCCAGCCGTTCAACTGCTCGATCTGTCAGTAAAAGCCAAAAATCAACATAGAAGAGGTCCTACGCAGCTGGACGTGCTTCCCAGCAAGCGCTTCGATGTCTCGCAAGTGAACAGTCGGTATGAGAAGCCAGTGCCATTTCCCAGCTAGTCGAGTGTTTTCGAATGCGATAACATGCTCATCCTTGAGATGCGTTAGTTGAAAAGGATATAATGTAAGAAAGGCCCCGCCATGTCAGACTTTACCTTGTAGACAATGCTCTGAAAGTTCCTACTACCGCAGAAAACACAGATTTCCTGTTTCTTTTCTTTCCACTCTAGGCCTGCAATGTATCGGCCTACGCGATAGAGAATGGTGGTCGATTTTTGCCAGAGCTGGCAGAGTTTTATCATGGAAGCTTCGTTCAGTAATTAGCGTACCGGCGTGGTGATTGCGAGAAAAATATATACACCCATCCGTGATACTGATGGACTGCTGCGGCAAGGCGTACCCGTCCAACGGGCTGGTTGGGAACGAGGCTGAGTCTGCTAGGCTGACAGCTGGCAGGCACCAATGTATAAGCAGGAGGCTTAGCGCTGGGGAAAGTGGCCCAATCATAATTCAAAGAATAGGAAATAGGTTTTTGGACGCTAGAAGCTCATTCTGTAATTAAGAACGGTTATTACGTCGTTGCTATCTATCTGAATAACATTCTCTATGTAAACAATTACTCTATTACCATTCTTGTATACGGCTACTGCTCATCAATCATCACGGTGTCTAAAATCAATAAAGGAAAGGCGACTCTAGGGCGCTCAACGCTCGAAGCAAAAAGAGAAAGAGAGAAAACAAATGGGGTGAGGCAGCCACATCCTCTGCTACCGTCTACTTTTCCTCCGTAAGTTTGGCGTAAAACCAATCCACAAGGTGGACAACCGTAGGGTGATTCCAGGTCAAGGTCGGAGGAACCTTGATGTTCATGGCAGCCTGCAGCTTTTGCCGGAGTGCAACGGTCATGACGCTGTCGACGCCCAAATCAGAGACTGCTGCGCGAGGGTCAACCTCCTCGATGTCGCCGATCATGAGCACAGCCGCTATGCATTCGCGAATTTTCACATTGAGCCAGTCCTTGAGCTCGGGGCCTGATGAAGGCCTAGACTCGGCATCCTTCGTGGCTTCAGCCGCCGCGGCAATATTTCCGACACGCCGAGGAGCAACTTGCTCGATGAGGGGAATTGGCGTGGGCTCGCCTTGATTATAGGTACGAATGCGGGTGACAACACCATGGTCAATGTCATATTTCCCAAGGTGCTCCCAAGCGCGGAAGCCTTCATCCCTGCTTATATCGGTGATACCCTTGCTCTCAAATTCCACAGCAAGGAAGTCGGTGCTGGTAGCCATGCCAAGACCGCGCCAGGCAGTCCACTGGAAGGCCACGGCGTTATCGCCCTGAACTCTGCGGTGTTTTGCCAAAGCATCCAGAAAAGCGTTGGAACTGCCGTAGGGAGCCTGACCTGAAGTTCCAACGAGCTGGCCGATGGATGAGAATAACACAAAGAAGTCAAGAGTGGCTGGGGGGAAAGCTTTGTGAAGGGCAAGGGAGCCAGACACCTTCGGGCTGAAGACTCGAGCGAATGAGTCGGCAGTAGTGTCTTGGATCAGGTTGTCCTCGAGGACGCCAGCAGCGTGGACGACACCAAGTACCGGGGGTAGGGAGAGGCGGTCAAGCACGTCAAGAAGCTGCTCATGCGCGTCATCAGCACCGATATCAAGCGGCACGGCGTGAATAGTAGCTCCCGCCTTCTCCAGCTTCTGAATTTTCTGGACGATGGGAGCCATCTTGTCGGAAACACTATGCCACTTGCTGCGCGGTGGAAGGGCGCGGCGCGAAACGACAACAATACGACGCGCTCCCTTTTCCACCAAGAAGTCGAGGATCTCAAGACCAAGGTCGCCGAAGCCTCCGGTCACGACATATGTACCTTCGGGCTTGGGCAGCAGAGTCTTGGTTGAATCGGCATCGTGGCGCTGCTCACGGGACAGAGGGCGGAGACGGCCGACCCTGGGCAGTCCATCCTCTATACGGATGATGTCTTGCTCTTGGACGTACTTGACTGCCATCAGAGGGAACTGAGAGCCCTCATTGTCAATCAGGGCGCCCCAGATGTCAGGATGCTCCTGAGCTGCAATACGACCGAGTCCGTAGAGTGCGCCTTGAGCAAGGGCAGTCGTGGATGCCCCGGTGTGGGCCTGATCTGTGATGACAAAGAGCTTGGCTGCCGCGGAAGACTTTACCAAGAGCTTGATGATGCTTACAGTCTCCCATACAAATTTATGGGTAGCGTTAGGCACTTCTTGCAACGACGACACCTTTCCAGGCAGGTAAACGACTGCGGAACCCTTGACCTTCAAAGCAGAGAGCACGTCCTGTTTGCTCAACTCCTCAGCTGACTTCACCTGAAGTACCTTGGGGACTTGACTCTTCAATTGGTCTGCGTACCGCTCCAATAGAGCAGAGTCGTCTGACACGAGAACCATCTGGCTGAGGTACAATGGCTTCTCTGAGAATTGCGGGGGAATCCAGGCAATCTGGTGGACAAGGCTCTCGACGCTACCACTGATACCAGATGCACCCTCAACTTCGGAAAACCTCATAGACTGAAACTTCGCCAACATCTCACCCTGCTCGTTCAAGACGCTGACATGGGCGGCTGGGCTCTTGTCATCGGCGGCCTCCTCGACAAAGAGATAGCCGATCTTTGGTGGTGGCTCATTGGACAAAAGGAAGACCTTGTCAATCTGGGATACGATGCGCATGCGCGGATCATTGAAGAAGATGGTGGATCCGACAGAAGTTGCTGCATCGAGAAGAGGAGCCCATGAGTAAGGATCCCAGTGCATAGAATCAGACTCTGGATCCATGTCCACTCTGACCATCATCTCCTTGGTGTTGCCGTAGTGTTCTGTGACTTGCCAGGGGAAAGCGATGCCCGAAACACCAATCTTCTGCAAGTAGTCCCACGAGAAACTGTTCGGAAGAATAGTACCGATGCGCTTCTTGATCCCTTCGACATCGAATGTCTGCTTGGGCGGGAGCGTCTTCGGGGTGCTCCATCTAGCCGAGCTGTGAGGGATCCAGGTGTGCTCAAGATCGTCGGCCGAGGCATTCTTCTGCTCCAGCCGAGAGGCCACCTTGATTTCTTCGCCTTGCACAACGACTTGGACCTCTCTTCTGTCGTTGCTCATGGATACGGGAACGCGCAGCATGATGTCGGAGAGCACCGTGCCGCCGGTTGCATGGTGGAAGGTGTTCACGTACACAGCAGCCGGGATGATCTCGGTCCCGTCAAGCGGATGAGTTCCGGGGAAGGGCTTAGTCTTGTCATCGAGCTTCGTAGTGTAGAGAACGGTGTCAGTGCCCGCGATGGGCGTGCGCTGGCCAAGGATTGTGTGCTTCTCAACATCGTGCTGAGTGCCTTCGCCGATGGGACCGGTCTCGACTTCCTTCCAGTACGGCTTGGGGCTCCACGGCGTGACAGGAACAGCGGGAGACCATTCCCTCCCAAACTGAGCCTTGAAGTTGACCTGCGAGCCCTTTGTCCACAGCTGAGCGATAGCGTGCTGGATGCTCTTCTCGGCTGATGAGTTCCTCTTCATGGTCCCAATGGTTGCTGATTCATTCAAGTCTCGCTCCGCAAGCGTCTCATTGATCGAGTGCGTTACAATCGGATGAGACGAGACCTCAAGGAACACGCGGAATCCATCTTCGACGGCAGCGTTGACGGCAGATGTCAGCCAGACGGGGCTGATCATGTTGTTGACCCAGTAGTCGATGTTACGGAGGCTGTCGGCACGCGGGTACGAATTCGACGTCGAGTAGAGCGGGACAACGGGTGGGCGCGGGTTGAGCGCCTTCGATAGTGCCTCTGCCAAGGGGTCGGCCAGCTTCTCCAGCATTGGGCAGTGGAAGGCGATGTCGGTCTTAACTTGGAAAGTCTTGATGTTCCTCGCTTTCAGGCTTTCCACGTACTCAGCAAGCGGGCCCTTCTCGCCGCTGACTACGCACGAGTTCGGTGAAGAGTCAATAGCAGGGACAATATCACGCCTGCCATGGAGCTCTGCTGCGACCTGGGAGAAGGGCGAATTTACTAGGGCCATCCCACCCAGACCCTTGACTTGAGCATACAACCTCGCTCGCCGGGTGACGACGAGAGCACCCTCCTCCGCAGTGAGGCAGCCAGCGACAACAGACGCAGCAATTTCGCCGACCGAGTGCCCGATAACTGCCTGAGGCTCTACGCCCTTTGACTTCAAGACCTGGCTGAGGCCGATTTGGACCACGTAGGTGAGCACCTGAATTCTGTCCGAGTCTTCGAAGTCACCTTTCTCTAGGGCGTCAATGGCCGAGCACCCTACTTCCGCCTGAACGATCTCATCCAGCGGCGTGATGGCCTGCTTGAAAACTGCGTTCTGAAGTAGCTCCTTGCCCATGTCCGCCCACTGCGCGCCGTGCCCGGAGAATACCCACACGGCATCTTTCTTAGTGGCGTTGTCGAAGACACGGCCATCAGCAACCCATTCGGTTGGGGAACCCTTCGCAAAGGCGCGCAAAGATTCTACTGCTTCGTCATGACTTGTGACTACGAAGGACACGCGGTAGTGGTGGGGGGCTCGACGGAGAGCAAGTGTCGCGGCAATAGCCCGCAGGTCTTCGCTCTTGCCTTCATCAGCCAGCCAGTCTGCTAGAGCTGTAGCTTGGGAGGCCAGCCGTTTCTCTTGAGGTGCAGAAAGAACCAAGGTCACGGGACCAGCAGTCTGCTGCTTCGGGGCGGAGACGTTGGAAGAAAACTCCTCAATGACGGCATGGGTGACGGTACCGCCGTATCCATATGAACACACAGCAGCACGGCGAGGTCCCTGGGACTCGTTCCATTTTTGCCTCTCCCGAACGACCTTGAGACCAGACTTCTCCCAGTCGATACGAGTGTTGAGTTTCTGCAACCTGGTTTGGGGAGCAAGCTCGCCCTTGTTCACAGCCATGACAGCCTTCACCAGACCGATGGCACCGGCCGCAGCCTCAAGATGGCCGACGTTGGGCTTGATGGAACCGATGCTTGCGGGCGCATCCAAAGGCCGTCCTTTGCCGTAGACTGCGGCGAGGGCGGAGACCTCGGTCGGATCCCCCAAAGACGTCGAGGTGGCATGCGCTTCAATATAGCCTACCGTCAGCGGGTCCACGCCAGAGCGCTCCAGCGCTTGGCGGGCAACCAGCTCCTGTGCCTTGGCATTCGGAGCCATGATGCCGTTCGTCTTTCCGTCCTGAGCAATGGCACTGCCCTTCAGCACGGCGAGAATATTATCGTTGTCCGCAACAGCATCGGAGAGACGTTTTAGAATAAGAACAGCGCCACCTTCTCCTCGGGCGTAGCCGTGCGCGTCGTCGTCAAACGAAAGGCACACGCCGTCCGGCGAGAGAGCGCCAGCTCTTCCCATCATGACGAACAGCGCCGGACCGACCAGGACATTCACTGCTCCTACGATTGCAACCTGAGACTCCCCGTTGGCAATGGCTTGTCGGCCCATGTGGACAGCAATCAGTGATGACGCACATGCGGCATCCACGGCCGAACTTGGGCCCATGAGGTCGAGGTGGTAGGATATCCGGTTGGGGATACCGTGGGCAGTCGTGCCGATTCCCATCCACGCTTCGATGTTGGGAATGTCTTCCAGCAGCAGTCTGGAGTAGTCGTCCGAGTCAACACCCATGTACACGGCCGTGTCGGAACCGGCCAGGGTCTTCGGGTCAATGCCGGCGTTCTCGAGAGCCTCCCAGGCCAGCTCGAGGCCGAGTCTCTGGTGAGGGTCCATCTGCTCAGCCTCCTTTGGTGAGATGCCAAAGAAGGCGGCGTCGAAGTTCTCCAGGTCTTCGATAAAGTATCCCCGGTTGATTGCGTTGTCGATCACCTTCGGGTTGCGGACGTCTCTGCGGTACCAGGCCTCCCAGCGCTTCTTCGGGACCTCTCCCGAGGCGTCCTTCTTGTCCATCAGGAACTGCCACAGCTTCTCGGGGTTTGTGTTATCTCCCGCAGTGCGACAGGACATGCCGATGATTGCCACATCCTCATATTGGGCCTGGAGAGGCAGCGGTCAGCATGGGGACGCGGGGCGGCCGGAAGGGCGTGAAGCTTCACTTACGGATTTCGAGGGAGCCGAGGAGGAGCTGAGCATCTCGAAGGAGCTGGAGTTGCTGGAGGAGGGAACGGCTTGGGGAGCGGGGGCCGAGGAGCTGGGAGTGTTGGCCATTGTGGCAAACGGGTATCTCAAGATGGTGTCGATGAATGTCTCCTGGCCTCTGCCGCGCTGGTCCAGAGCCCCAGCTGGCAGTGGTGGTGTCTCGCCGCCTCTTATCTCGCCACAGGGCAGACCCTTCTCATCCGAGAGCTTTAGACTCGAGGCCGCCCTAAGGACGGTGATAAGACGTGGGGGATGGCCATTGGCGCTGCTCAGGCCCCCCCCCCAGCACAACGCAGTGGGGCCTCGCTGACGCTACGGGGAATTTCACGGGCCCTTCCGCGCGGGCTTCGCTCGACAGAAGTAGCGATTGCGGCGTAGTAGGCGGCGGTCAACGGCGCGGTTCGTATCCTGGGCGCGCAGTACAACAGTGGTCGGAGCGCGCGGCAGGGGAGCAGCACCAGCGGGGCAGGCACCGCGCTTATCGTGTGGGCGTGCGCGGTGTCGTGATGGCGCGGCGCAGGGGCGGCATTGAGCAGCAGGAGCATTATGCTTACCCGGATCAGCAGATGCATTGTCCATCGCTCTTGGCCCGCATCCTAGGCTCCCTAGGGCTCCTTAGGGCCGCATTTAACGGGACGGCCCTGACTCGCCCGGGCTGCAAGCGAGGAGACGAGGCCGCAGCGCCGGGCACGCAGCCAGCGGCCGCGACGCCGGACCGCCGCCCATGATTCGGGCGCCAATATTGACAGGACAATCGCAACCTTCTGGTCGGCGGACCGTGCCGAACGCCTGCCTGCACGTGGGCACCAGGCGCAACAGAAAAAAGAGCTGCCCCGAGTCGGCCCTATTGGCCCGTGGCGGCCAGCCCCTATCCCCAGCTTCCCAGCCCAGCCCGCGCCTCCAGTCCAACTTACTTTCCACATCCCTCACATCCTCGCCGCCGACAAGCCGACAGCCATGGCTCAAGCTGCTGACGACATCCAAGTTGTGCCCGTCACCCAGCTCCCGCCCAACTCGTGGTTCGAGGGCTTCGCCATCCGCCCCAATGGCCAGTTCCTCGCAACCCGCCTCGACGCCCCCGAGCTGTACACCTTCGATCCGGCAGATCCCAGCGCGCGCCCGGAGCTGGTCCACACCTTCCCCAACGCCAACGGCCTGGTCAACCTCTGCCGCCTCGACGGGCCCGGCGACGAGTATGCCGTCATCGCTGCCACCGTCGAGCTGCAGGCCGTCCAGTTCGACTCGGCCGTCATCTGGCACGTCAAGCTGGACCAGGACAACAAGGCCACCATCTCCGAGCTCGCCCGCGTGCCCGACTCCGGCTTCTGCATCGGCCTGATCGCGGTCAGCCCGCGCACGCTGCTGATTGCCGACTCGTACAAGAACTGCATCTGGCGCCTCGACCTGCCCACCGGCAAGAGCTCTGTCCTGGTTGCCGACGACACCATGAAGGCCGCCACCGAAGAGGACTACTTCGGCATCAACCGCCTGCGCATGTCCCACGGCTACGTCTGGTACACCAACACCAGCGCCGGCCTGCTGTGTCGCGTGCCCATCGAGAACGACGACGAGCTGGGCGTGAAGACCACCGGGCCCGTGGAGATCATCACCGCCGACCTGCCCCACTGCGACGGGCTGGCCATCACCGAGGACGGCAGGGCCATCTTCACCGCGAACTACATGGCCGGCCTGGTCTGGAGGGTGGACATGGAGAGCAGCGGCAAGGGCACCGCCTCCATCCTCACCCGGGGGCTGAGCAGCCCGACGAGCGTCGAGATGACCAAGGTCGGCGACAAGAACAGGCTGTACGTGACGTGCTGTGGCGGCGAGGCCGGCGTGGGCTGGGTCAACGAGGACGACAGGCTGTCCGAACTGAGCAAATTCAACCTCGAGATCGAGGTGACGGCCGAGGTGACGGTGACAGAAGAGGTGGTGGTGGAGAAATCAGATTAGAACCAGAGCCATGACTCGAATTGTAAACAACTGAAAACCCGGCGTAGGCGTTGCGTGCTGAAAGGTGGGATTCCTGGGCAGCTAGATCAAAACGTGTACCTTTTTCACCATTTCGGGTATGGTCGGTAAATTCATGCTTTCTGCTTTTCCCGTCTTCGGCCACGGCGGGCAGGCCCGCCGCTGTCACGAACTGGCGATGCTACTGGCTAGGCAGCGTTCCTGGCGCCGAACTGGCGGTGGAATCGAATCTGGTCCGACTCGCTCGATATGCCACCTTGCTCGGCCCTACCGGCGACAACGGATGGCCCCGGCCGCCGCATTTGCGCTGGCGGCCGCTCTGGCTTTGCCGTTGCTGACATCGCCTTGCACCTTGCACCTTGCTGCGGCACAGCAGTCGACGGCGGTGGATACCACTATTATTGCGAAAATTTTCAGCCGGGCGGATGCCCTCGGACTCAT
Source organism: Neoscytalidium dimidiatum (assembly GCA_037367355.1). Lineage (NCBI taxonomy): Eukaryota > Fungi > Ascomycota > Dothideomycetes > Botryosphaeriales > Botryosphaeriaceae > Neoscytalidium > Neoscytalidium dimidiatum. The sequence goes on along the minus strand of CM074699.1, from coordinate 3,853,638 downwards.
CTCAGCAAGTGATCGCCATCCGGTCCGTTTCGACTCGGGAGCTGGGGCGCTCCGTCGGGCCACAGGTCCCGAGGGGGGCCATGTTTCGATATGTGCTGACGTCTGATAAGCTCAGTCCTGACCGCTGGTAGCGATGCAGGGGCCGGCCGGCGTGGCTGCAAGGGCCGTCGGGACCGGGACGGCACGCCACTGGGCACGGAGTGAGCGAGGCTCGTCAGCTGATTGGATGCCCGCTAGGTTGCTGCTTCCGGCAATTCTTGCCCAGTCTCTTCCCTGCCGCAAGACCATCCTCACGCAATCTTCACGCAGATCCTCTCCGCCCGAGCTCCTCTCCTGCGCCAGACGTACAGTATCCTGGCGCGCCCACCTGCGTACCGGGCCGGGGGCCTCGTCTGGAATCTTCTCGGGTGCGCGTAACCTGCTCCGCACGCCCGGGAGGATGGTGGATCTTCTTATCAAAACAGGCATCTTATCTCCGATCTTCTTCCCCCCCTCCCGCGCGGAGGTGGGAGTCTTTGCAGAAGTGGCCCCCCCCATCCTTGCAGCATGCCTTCCCGCCTGCCGGCTAACGCCGTAGCCAAGTCCCTCCCTCGTACATATTCTCCACAGTGCCCGCAATCCTTCAGGAACAAGACTGCCGGCGGAAGTGGACAACCGCAATCCTCCTCACGTACGCCTCGTGGATCAAGCCAATAATCACCGTCGTGAACACGTTGGGTGGATCCGGTCAATACTGACGCAGATCTGGAAACCTGCATGAACGTGAAAGTGGGACAGCATGACCGCTTTTCCGCGTTTGGACTGCACTCCAGTTGGATGTGACAGGTCGTCTCGCTATGACTGTGCAGAAGTCGTGGCATGTTTCTACTGACACAGCATCGGCTCAGTGGATACGCACATGGATATGCACTTCTGGTAGACTCCTCGCGCATACCTATCGTTCACGGGCCACATATGGTTCCATGTCGATGCCGTACAATGTAGCTTTCTAGTGCACCATGAACGAATTAATCATTTTCAAATTAGCACCTTAGCGCTGGAGGGGAGGCCTTGAAAGGCTTTCGCAGATGAGCTGATGATCTCGATGAAGTGCAAGAGCTCCGGAGCTCCAAAAAATTAGCTGCAGTGATCAGCACTAACTCCACTGCACATGGCTATATTATTGCTACGCTTTAAATGTCAAATTTGCCGGCTTTCAGAAATCTAGACTCATGCATGGATATTCACCCAGGAAATTGATGTCGATCTTCATGGGATGGGTCCAGGCTTGGATGGCGAGATGACTTTGCGGCTTCGTAAGACCCACTTCCAGAGACGCGTCCGCCCCAGGCTACTGCCCGTCATATCCAATCACAATGCCCTTGTAACCGCTCGGCGTTATGATGAAACAGGTTTGATATAATAATGGTGCTAAGCGCGCTAGAGCAGTATTGCAGTCACACATTGTGAAGCTATTCAAGGTAAGACACGCTTCGAGCGTCTCAATTACCAGTCACCGTGGCTTTTGTTCAAGGCAGAGATCCACATCCAGAGCCTGGAAGCATTGATGATCGGAACCGATGTTGGTATTGCAATCCCAAGGAAAGACGGTAAGAATCGACTTCTGGACCCCGATATTCCTGCTTTCCTTACCCAGTAGAAGCTGATGCAACATCTTGGAGCCATTCTCAGATATTTCTTGCTGTTATGTGGCGCATACACGGTGTTTCGTCCCCAAATCTCGATTTCAAGGCGGCTCCGGGTATTTGCGGCGTGCGGGGGTTCTGATTGGCCCGGTGCGGGACTGTCCGAAGTTTGAGTATACTTACCATCGACTTCTACAGCTGTGCACGATGATGAGGCCCATGTCATTTCCATCTTCCTCGCATTGAATACGGAGGCTAGGAAGTGTCAGGTCTGCAGGTACGTTGCTTTACTGAAGTATCCCTTTTTATTTTGACGAGTCCTGCTAATTCGCTGCTTTATGGACCATTAACTGCTTAGGTGTTTTTCCATGCTTCGTGGGCCATGTACGGGGGCTCCAACCCGTCATAAGTGATACTACTCATACACAAGGTGAGATCCATTCGCCCAAGACTCAAAATCTTGAAGTGTCCCTGGCCAAGAAAAGTCCGCAGGATTCATCATCTCCAAGATATCATTTTGCGAGGGAAGTCCTTCCAATGGTACTTTGCTCAAACCATTGGACAATTGGTCAAGTTGCTGTTGTGGCTGTTGTGTGCAGCCGCCGTTGTGATCAGATTCCAGTTGGTCAACATATTTTCTGATGACTGCCCACGCTCGCGCATCGGATCTTTCGTGAATAGAGAGCCAACTCTTCAGAGCTTCGATAGCGCGATGGCTGAGTGAAACATCTTCTGCAGTAACCGTCATATCACGCAACTCGGATATCAGCACCATGATCGTCTGAAGGCCTGAGTGGGCTTGCAGGAACCACAGAAACCCTTCCATGCTTTCATCCACCGTCGCCTCGTTGATCATCTCTAGAAGTATTAGAGACTCTCGAAGAACCCTTACACCACGTATTCAGTATATTGACCCGGCCTGCGGAAGTATGATCCTTTCAACTCACTTTCGATGGCTGTACTTTGACATCATGGTTCTCCGAAGGTCGCGCGGCACTCCGCACCAGAATATAAGCCAGCACTTCCACTCCAAACCTTTGGTGTAATTTATCGCAAGTTTCTGAATTGGAGTCGCCGACACTCCGTCAAATTGACAGTCTCTAAGGTTCTTCTCACGTGTGGTTTGTAATAGCCGCTTAGTCTCATTGATGAGCGGCTCAAAGTCAAAAAAACTTTCCACCGCAGGACTGCGTGCTTTACTCGCGTGGCCAAAGCGTCGGTGCATATTCTGCCCAATCTGCTGGGCACACTGAACCATCCGAAAAAGGCAAATCTGAAATGTCATCTCCGTGAACTTCCCGCGTTCTGATACTGCTGAGAGGTCCAGCAGCCCCGGAGGGCGCCCGACGATGAGATCCGAGTCGTTCACGTTACTTGGCAGGCGTGTTGTCAACGCGTCTTCGTCGCATGACGGTATAATAACACCCTTTAGCTCCGCGGACCGCCATTCAAGGTAGCGCAACTGAGACCAGACTCGCCGTCGAACTTCCACATTTACCTCGTCTGGGATCGGGCGAAAGATAGTCGGCTCTCTATGGAGTCCCTGCGACAGGGCTATCCTGACGGCGGCTGCGAGAAGAGCGAAGGTCCGTCCTATATTATCGTCACGTATCTGGGAGCTCTTGCTCATTGTCAGCGTAGCCAGCAGCAGTGGGCGTATTGGGACCGACTAAGAAAAGAACATATGCCTGGACAACCTCGATACTTGAAGTGTTGCAGTAGTCGGCGGCCTGTAGGGAAAGCTGTAAGCCTCTATGATATGTGGCCAACAATCGTGCTTTGTCGGATCCAAAGCGTGGCGCCACGGTTGACTCAGGTAGACTGTTTATCGCAGAATAGAGAATGGCGAAGACGAGAGGGCGGAAGTTCAAAAGTCCATTGTTCTCGAGGTTCTCTTCGATGCTTGGAAACATGAGCTTGACGGCTTCCCTGCAGGGAATAATATGCTCACCTTTCAGTGGTCGTATGTGGTGATGAGGACAAGGCATTGATATACTCCTCCACAAACAAGGCAAATTGTCGTCTAAGTGACGGCTTGTGCACCAGGCGGACCACGGGGTCGACATTCGTCTCGAAGATCCGGAGCAGCTCATAGCAGACTTCGGCATCAAGAGGCAGGCAGTTGGCAATGTCGTAGATATCGTTCGGGAGATCTGCGGGAATGGAGACCTTCTCGGTAGCAAGAATTTCCCGTATGTCTTGTAACTGTCGAAATGGGATGGCGTTAGGAGAATGGACCACTGTGCACAGGATGGTTTCCTTACCTCTGTCGCCAGCAAAGACCAGTGGTGAGACGATACGAACTGGGAGCCCCCATCCGGCGAAACCAAGAGCGTGCCGTCGCCGCTGTCTTCGGCCCTGATCCTGTGACCGGACTGAGAAGCAGATGTGGAGCGGCGGCTGCGATTCGGGCTCACGGGCTTGCCAACAGATGCCTGAGGCGTGCCGGATCGCGGTCCGGGTGCGGCGTTACTCTTAACTATCTGCTCGAGAAGGCCTTCCAGCCTCTCCAGCCGCGCATCGATTGTGTCGAGGCGCGGAGAATCCCGGGGTCGGCGGCGGATGCCGCGAGGAGAGTCGCGTACGGATCCCGCAGCACCCTGGGCGACAATGCCAAGCTGCCTCGTAGAGCTCTCATTGTACAGACAACTTCGGCCCGCGGTCCGACAGGCGGAGCAGACGGGGTGCTGTCTGTCACACTTCACTTTGCGGCTTCTGCACGTGTCGCAAGAGGTGATGGCACGACGGCGTGCTTTTGTGGATGGACTCGGAAGAGCTGGCGAAAGCGACGTGGATGGGTTCTCCATTGATCCTGCGCGGGACAGAGCGAAGACACGACCGGGTGGAGTGCAGCCTCCCCCCGCCGTGAGCGGCTCAGCCGGCTCATAACGCGGAAGTGGCATAAATTGTGCAAGCCCACCGGAGCCGAGATGGCCGACGTAAGATTTTACCGAGGCTTCTTTTTTGCATGCCTGCAGAGTGGGGAAGCACGAACGCCGCCTCCGATTGGCCTTTCGGTGAGGAGAAACTGGTTTATTAGTAATTCGCGCTGTAACACTCCGAGAGGGCTGCAGAAGGTACGCACGCCGGAGATGGTTGGTGCCCACGGATTACTCTCTAATAGTTCTCCCTACCTTCATGTACTGTACATTCTCGAAATCATATCCTCATCCGTCTGGAATCCCGTCTCCATCATTTCTTCATCCTGATTAGTCCTGTGTATATTCCGAGACAAGCAGTGCTCTTCACGCGCCCATCTTCCACCTCTCCCCTCAATATTGTCGTAGAAGCGCCTGTTTTAGCCGTGTATCCATTTTTGAACCGGATGGCTCTGTTACATTTGCAGATGAGGAAAAGGGATAAATGACATGCTGGTGCAAGAAAACCTACCAGGGACGAAGCCTTGTGGATACACAGTCCCAGTGCGGTCGGAGCGGAAGTGCGGCCCCAAAGTGTGGCCTCGAAGACTGGGTCTGCAGCCAGAGTCAGTGCTTTCCAAACATTGCAAGCACTAATCAGTCAGCCGAGCATGTCTGTGGAAACCAGTACCATCCTGAGACCTAAAAAGACTGCCGCTGCGACTCTTCCCGAGCACGGAACAGAAGGATAATTACACTATGCGAACCACAGAAGCCGATGGTAAGAGCGGTATCTCTAGTAACAGCCGCAGGAAACCTGTCCTCGGGCGGTGCATGTCTCGGTTCTCATCAACAACTTGCAGGTATCAGGGCTACGTCGCAAGAACGAAGTACGCGATAGTGTCGGACTGAAAAAGTACGACGCCGCACTAAGTACGACGCCGCACTGATTTTCAGTGCTGGCTAGTGGCCTTAATATAGTCCTACAGATAGTAACTATGATACAGCTTACGACGCTGAAGAACGGCACTCTGGCAACGCATGCGCTTCATTTCTTTCACACTAGTAAATTATGGGCGACGCACCGAGAAGAGCCCACAGCCTGATTAAATTTGCTTTCATGATCTAGTGGAAGCTTTGCGGCCCACGGTAAATGTCTTAGTGGACCCTGTAGATTGCTCCGGTGAGCTTGGAATTCCTGGGTGCTGTTTCGTCCATGCAGCAGCGCAGGGCCGTGTGTTACGTGAACCACCGTAGCACCCAGAATCCACATCCCCCCTGAACATGTGGTTACTAATCTCTTAATCTGGCGCCAATGCTCTCGGTTTGCCAAGAAAACTTCTCATCACTGGCTCGAGGACTTAAAATTGCCAGCAAAATGCCCCGGAAAATCGCCGTCATGACCCGACGATGTATAACCGACTCAAGATGCCTGACAGGTAAACTTTGAGAGTAAAAGACCCCGGTGTCACGAGGATCTGGTCATGGAGGGATCTTCAATGACTCAGTAAGACCCTATCGCTGTTCATCGTTGTCTATTTCACTTGCATCAATTGCGATTAGCCTTGAAAGTAAACTTTCACTATTATTATAGACCGACGGAGGCTCGCCTTGCCGCTAATGCTTAACGCAGTTGCAGTTCGAGCATGCAACACGAGACCAGCTTACAGATGTAAACTACCTACACCCTGCCGAGTTAGAAAGCTCGGCTAACTTATCGTGCGTAGGTAGTTCGACAAAGAATGTAGACATTCCACCCTGGATGTGTGTGTGCAGGAGGCGTCATCACTCGGTGGGAACAATGCTCTACGGTTTGTACGAGAGAGATTTTTTAAGTGAAATAGAATAGGATGCCCCAATTTCCAAACTAATGGAATTTCACCAGCTAAAATTTACCCTCACGTGGCGTTTTTCGGGCTTCGACACATCTGGAACAACCGTTAAAGCCAGTTGAGATGATTAACAGGCATGTTGCTAGTCTCTTCAAAAAACATTAAAGTCTACTAAAGTTTCCATCCTAATGAGCCTATTGTCATTCTACAACAATCACCCCACTTAAAGATCAATAGCTAGCCCACCTAACATGTGAGATAGGCGCTTAGAATGTTCTGCCAAATATCCGGAATTAATTTACATTCGCCTTTTTTTTATCGCCTGTTTGTAAGTGTGGTTGAGCTTTTGGCCTTTTTTTTCAAAAAAAAAAAAAATATACGTGGAACGCGTTCTTGTTATCGAGAGCTAATATCCAATTCATTTACAGCGGAGGTTTTGTTTAGTGCGAACTCGGCCGAGAAACACAACTCGTGTAAGCAGAGGGTGGACCACATCGGTTGGCAAGAGCATATAGGACCCCGTTTTCCCACTTCAACCTCGAGCTTATCGTTCTACACAACCCTTGCGGTCCACCTCAAGCGCATCATTTTTGCAAGCTCGGCTCTCTCGAACATGATCACAACTACCACCCAAAACGTCGGTATCTGGGTTAACTCGGAGGCTCGACTCGAGGTCAGATACTTCGGTACTCTTCCAGAACCCGGAGGCGCGGAGACACTGGTTCAGGTAGAGTTCTCGGGGATCAATCCCGCTGATGTTAAGCATGGGCGCGTTCTCGGGATACGCAACACCGTCGCTGGTTATGACTTCAGCGGTACGGTCCTGAAAGTTGGGCCAGACTCGAAATATAACGTCGGCGATAGAATTGCCGGCAGTACACCGTCATCCATCGGGAGGCCCGCAAAATTTGGGACACACCAAAATTATGTCATAGCGCCGGATCAGCTTACCTTTGCCGTCCCAGAGAATTTGCCTCTCGACCACGCGGCCTGCTTGTCAGTCTCCGCTCGTACGGCAGCAGATGCATTCTTTAATCATCTAAAGTATCCATTGCCTAACGAACCTGCGCAGGAAAACGGTCGATCCGCTCTGCTGGTCTGGGGTGGTGCGTCCAGCCTCGGTTTCATGACAATCCAATTCGCAAAGGCGATTGGTGTGAAGCACGTCTTTACAACCGCCTCACCGACAAACCATGCGGCTCTGAAACAACTTGGCGCTACGCACACATTTGATTACAGGGATACCGATGTAGTTTCCAAGATCCAGGCGGCAGCGAACAAGGCTGAGGTGTCTCTGGATCGAGTTTTCGATGCTGTTGGCAACCCGCACCAAAAGACGGCAGACACAGCCATTCAATGTGCTGTAGATTCCGCCATCTTTGTATCTTCGACAATACACCCGAAGGCTCAAATGCCAGTAGCGACCCCTGAGCTGCCTTTCACGTTTCAGGTTCCCGGAACAGAAAAAATAGTGACCGTGCCACCTCAGCCCGAGTCAGCAGTCAGAGTCCTGAAGGCACTTGACTGGGTGGTCAAGACTTATGGGAGCCAGTTCCGTATACCCACAGTTGAGGTGATACAGAGTGATGTGGGAGAGAATCTGAAGTACTTGGAAGAGAAATGCGCGCAAGGTTCCAACTTTCGAAAGATCTGCTTCAAGCATCCCTTTCATGACTGAGCACCAATTTCGAAATCAATTCCACGGGCTAGCCAGAAAGTCCTTGAACTTACGCAGCTGGAATGAGACAAGTACGCCTTCACGAGTCTAGAGCGGCCTTTTTTTTTTTTTTTGGCGCAAAGCACTCGTAAAAGAAGTCTATGGTGCTGAGTGTTAAATTCATGAGAGCATGTTTATCGTTCATATATAACTCATCAATTGCAATCAACACTCAACACACCGACCTTGAGAAGTGTCGAACTTAAAGTCCTTTCCTTCGCACTCAAAGGCTACCCCATCGTGCTCTAAGCTTCTTAAAAATTCCGCTAAACGCGTGTGTCCGCCCATCTCGGCGCACATCAATCCAGTCCACGACCTTGCTTCGCGCTGGCGTAAATGAGCTCCCTTGGAAAGCAAGTATTTAGCCACATCAAGATGCCCGCCTTCGCAGGCAACAACGAAAGGCGACTGTGCGCCTCGGTTGGTATGGTGAATTGAAGCACCTGCTTCTGCGAGAATTTTGACCACCTCGAGATGGCCTTTCGCGGCTGCCCAGTTAAGAGGGGATCGTAGGTGGAAATTCTCGGTGGCCTCGATATCTACACCCTTTCCAATAAAATGCCGCACCATGGTGAGGGAGCCTTGCTTGGCTGCCTCCAGGATATTTGGGCAAAATTTCTCACCCGATTTCGTGATGATTAGCTCGACGAGGCTGTGGCGTCCTGTATGCTGGAGATCTAGCTGAGCTGTGTCATTGCCCGTTCTGAACTCTTCGTACGGCACGCCGGTGTGAAGAAGGAATTCAACCATGTTCCTATTGCCTCCGTACCCCGCGGCGGAGAGCACGGTCCCGTACTGGCCCGCTTCAAGCTGGGGACTTACGCCCCTCTGCAAGAGGAACTTTGCAGCATCGATTTGGCCTCCGAGGGCAGCGGCATGCAAAGCGGATCCGATCCTCGAGTTCATTGGCTGATTTTCAAGCTGGGCTCCATGCTCCAATAATAACTCCATGCAGCGGATGCGCCCTGTGTACGCGGCATGCTGCATTGATGTCTGCAAAAAGACCGTCTCGTTGTGATAGTGCTCGAAGAGAGCGTTCGGGTTAACTCCATGGCGAAGCAATGTATCCACAACCTCGTCCGCACCATCGAATGCTGCACCTTGCAGTGGAAGGCCCCCAATGCTGCTTGCCAAGTACGGATTGGCGCCTTTCCTCAACAGCCATTCCACAACTGGAGGGTGTTTTGCCCACACACCAGCGCTGTGCAATGGGCGGAAGCCAACCCAATCGCCCTGATTGATGTCTGCTTTTCCGACCGTGATTAAGGTTTCCATGGATTGAAGAGATGCTTGCTGGGCTGCGACGTGCAGAGCCGACCAGTTTCCGGAGTTCCAGGCCTTTGGATCTTCCCCTGCATAAAGGAGCTTTACAACAACGCGCCAAAGGTTCCAGCGCGCTGCGTTGAATAATGGACGACGAATTCTGTGTCTTCGGATGAGCCACTCTTTGTCTCTCTTTGCTCCATCTTGCACGTGAGCTGTCCAGTTGATCCCTCGAGCTGGCTGGTCGGGAGAATAGAGCCTATGCCAGTTCACATATGCGCCAGGCTTGTTGTGGAAGAACTCAAAAATGAGGTCGTCGAGGAATCCTCTATTGTCTAGCTCATTGGCCATCTGCGCGTGATAGACCCAATTGCTCGACGCGTATGTAAGAAACGGATATTTCTCAACAGTTTGCTGTCCGAACTCTTCGACGTTGTCGAAATGCATCAAACAAGATATGCAAGCCTCAGCCATTTCACGGTGTCCGCTCGCATAGGAGAGTGCAAACGAGCGGACAGAGCTGTAAGCTATGGCGTCAGAGAGTAGGTACTCCTTCACGGAGAAGTGCGCGAGTCGAAGCTCAGGGCTGGACGGATTTTGTGTATATTGCCCTTGCCCACCCAAACCAGAACTGACGAGGCTTGATAGCCCGCTCAAGAGCTGATTAGTGAACACAGCTTTCGGAGATAGTTTAACATCTGCGCTCGGGTTTATCTGGAGGATATTCTTGACTTCGTCAAGCGTGAACGGGCGAACACCAAACGTTAAACAGGTCAAAGCCTTCGATATATTGCGCTGCTGCTGCTGACGAATATTGGTAAGGATCCGCTCGTACGTGGCGGGCAGGTCTGGTGGAAGTGTTGCGAGCGTCTCGTCAATCTGATCTGAATCTGAGCACATTTCGACCGCGTCCAACTGACATTGGACCCACCGGAACCTAGGCTTGTCAGCTTATTTCATTGAAGAAGGCCGAATACTTACATGCTCTCTGCTTTCGTTTTCAAATGGTCTTCCACCTTCTGCTGCTCCTCCAGTGGCCAGTCCTGCATATACTCAGATATCATGATCCTTTGCCGAACATAACTTGAAATATCTTTATCCATTTCCGGTCCTTCCAGTTTTATCTCCAGCGTCCCATGCATCGCCCGTTCGATTTCGACCTCTCGCCGGCTCACAGCAATGATGTGAGCATTTGGTCCCTCTGAAAGACGCTTTAATAGCCCGACCGCGTGCGAGGGTTGGTTGCACTCGTCCAAGGCGTCGGCAACAGCGAACACCTCCTGGAAATGCGCCAAAGCCTGATGCGTTGTCCGCATGAGCTCTTCCACAGACGGCTTACGCTGCCCACCGTCGCAGTCCTGGTGTAGCTTCCGCAATTCCTCGAACGCTCCTGCACTTTGCGTAGATAACTGTGATAGGACCACTTGCAGGAGGGCCCTCGTTTCCCTTTTGGCGTCAGCATGGAAGTCGAAGTAGAAGTACACGACCGCGTTATTGGTCCCTCGCATAGCTTTCAGTAGCGTCGCGATAATGGTTGAGCTGATGATTGTTTTCCCTGAGCCGGGCAAGCCTGTCAGCCAGAGCAGCTGCGGTTCTTTCATCCATTCCTTGAAGCGTTCGGACTGCAGCAACCACTCGCCAGTCCCGGCCTGCCGTTTCTCAACCGCGGCAACTAGATTACTTTGGACATCTGGACAACCCAACCACGCAAGCACAGCCGACTCAGACTCCTTCTTCACGTGAGACGCCAGCATATCTGACTGGGAATGTAGAATGGACTCGACCGCTAGCAAAGTTTCACTGTGGCTCTTTAGTTACAGTAGAGAGAAGTCGGGGATCACTCACATCGAGCTTGCATGCATGGCAGCCATGAGCCTTGCCTTGTATCTTTCCACGTTCTGTAGGCGTTCTTGGGTTTCCTTCTTTCTCAACGGCCACAGATATCTGTCCTTATGCTTCTCCAATATGCCCACAATGGCAACCATCTCCTCCTTACAAGCTGCGACCGGACTATCTTCGCTCTCAAGGTATGCAAGTAATTTAACGACATGATCTCGTCGCGGATCTGACGGTGCGCGTTTATCGGCGACAATGTCCAACGTGCGGTTCAGCACGCGCTCCAGATCACGGATATCGCGGATAATGTGGGAGCGATCATCATCGGCACTTTTAATTGTCCGATGGCTTTCATAGAGCGAAAACACGGCTTTGTGTGCGAGTTGGATGACAGTCAGCACGGACACTGCGGCGCCAAAAGCCTCCATCTCCCAGTGATGCGGTTGCGGATCAGGTAGTATTAATTCAAGGACAGAAAAAAAAGAGTTCGTGCGGTGATCGTGCAGTATATAATATAAGAGTTGCGTATTATGATGCATGTACAAGGGCTACTGGAGATTCAAACATCCGGGCAATGTGCAGGGAAAGTTGGCAGTGCCTGCAGCCAAGGATTAGTATTCAGCGCCGTGTCGGAGGTCTTGCTAGGCTACAGCAGTGCGTAGCCTATAACACTGCATTGTGTCAGCCCCCACCAACAACGTGGCAAACCACACGGCTTAACAGGATTCTGTGGCTTACAGCTTGGAAAAAGAAATTCAAAGCGCGTAATTTCGAAATCAAAGCTGAGCTCTGATACTCGTTCAACACACTCGTTCGGTCACCACCCTATGGTCATGCGTCTCATCTCGCGTTGATCTATCGTCTGATCTACGTCTAAAGACCCTTCCACCACGATGTCTCGGATACCTTGAAGCTGCCCTTTAGCGGTGTACTGGCGCTGCCATCGCCCACTAACACATCGTACTCATCCTTCTCCATGATCCATGCATCCTTGAGCTCGTCCCAAAAGCTCGCTGCATATTTCTTCGGCACCTCGACGGTGACTTGCTTCGCCTCGCCAGATTTGAGGGAAACCTTCGCAAAGCCTTTCAGCTCCTTCGGAGGTCGGTTGATCGACGGTGCACGCTGACTGGCGTACACCTGCACAACCTGCGCACCCTTAACGGCGCCCGTGTTCTTGACGTCAACCTTGACAGTAATCTTTCCATTGGCTTCGTCATCGATGACCTGCAGGTTGCTAATGTTAAAAGTGGTGTAAGAAAGGCCGTGGCCGAAGGGGAAGAGAACGTCCTTCTTGGTCTTTTCGTAGAAACGGTAGCCGATGTAGACGTCCTCGCCGTAGAGCGCGCGGCCACGCTCTGAGCGGAAGTTCAAGAAGGCCGGGTTATCCTCGTTCCGGATGGGGAAGGAGAGCGGGAGCTTGCCGGAAGGATTTACGCTGCCGAAGAGAACGTCTGCGATAGCATTACCGGTCTCATTTCCACCGTACCATGCATGAACAAGAGCTGGGACCTCGCCGATCCAAGGCATAGTGACGGGCGTGCCTGACTGCAGAACAACTGCAGTGTTCGGGTTAGCAGCAGCGATGGCAGAGATGAGTGCATCCGTATGCCCGGGCAAGTCCATGTGCCTGCGATCGTAGCCTTCAGATTCCCAATCACCCTGGTGTTGTTAGTATCCGGGGTGCTAGCTTGTCTGACTGGGGCACTCACATTGAGACCAGCGATGATTACCACCTGGTCCACTTCTTTCGCAAGCTTGACTGCCTTGTCGATTTCGACCTGTGGCTCCGTCTGCTTGGTGCCGCCAACCCTCACGCCTCCACCTGCCATGACCGTAGCGCCGGGCGTTTTCATGTTGGAAGTGGTGCTGGAACCGAACTGGAGATGGACGTCGTAAGTTTTTCCGGTTTCAAGCACCATCGTTCCTGTCTCTTCGACTGTACCAGAGCCAAAGAATGTGTCGCCCTGACGTTGATTCTCCGTGTTGTCAACAACAAGTGTGCCTCCAACGAAGAGCTTTGCAGTTCCACACACCGATACACCAAAAATATACTCTCCAGACTCGTCAGGCGTGATTGAGCCTTCGAGATCCATGTAGAAAGTGTCACTGGTGATCTCTGGGTGCTTGTAGTCTGAAAGTAGAATATCAGAAGACTCGACATGGACCTCGTCGACATGTTTCCGGTTCTTATCTGAGGGGGGCTCCTTGAAGAATTTTGCGGTTAACCCCTTTCTCCCGTCCTTGGTATTCGTAAGATAGCTGAGGACGGGGAGGCTCCTGTACCCAACAGCTCCTAGAGAGTATTTCACATCCTTCTTCTGGGCGCTGATGCCTTCGAATGGAGTGACGGCGTAGTATGGCCTGAGGTTGGCAGATCCACCACCAGCGTACGCGGCAATCTTAGCATTTGGGCCGATGACGGCAAGAGACTTTTCTTTCTTCAAAGGAAGAACGCCGTTCTCGTTCTTCATCAGCACCAGGCCAGAGGCCCCAATATCACGCAGCGCTTTGGAAGTTTCGGGAGAGTCAATAGATTTTTCGGGCGCACTCTCGGGAATGTTCAGCTTGTCCACCTTGTTGACAAGCTCCAAAACCTTTCTGACGCGCTCGTCGATGGTATCGTCGGAGATTTTGCGGACGCTATGAGCGATTAGGGTCTGATTCCCACGGACCCTTGGCGGGCCGGGCATTTCCAAATCTAAACCAGCGTTGACAGAATCCGCAGCCGTGTAGGTACCGAACCTGTCGACATTGTCAGTCTCTGATAGAGCAGTGCTCGATGCGTTCATCCGCACCAATCACTCATGACCAAGCCATCAAAGCCCCATTCGTCACGGAGAAGGTCTTGGAGGATCTTCTTGTTGTCGCTCATGTGCACGCCGTTGACCCGGTTGTAGGCTGTCATGTATGCCAAAGGCTTTGCATCCCGCTGAGCAATCTGGAAAGGCAGGAGGTAAATCTCGCGCATGGCTCTCTCACTGACAATGGAATTTACAGCCTGCCTCTCATGCTCTTGGTCATTGCAAACGAAATGCTTGATGGTGGCGGCGACGCCGGTAGACTGGATTCCTTGGACTGTGGCAGCGCTCATTGCACCGGCAAGGAACGGATCTTCGCTGAAGCTCTCGAATCCACGGCCCCCAAGAGGACCACGCTGCATGTTGGTGGTTGGGCCGAGGATAACATGAGCGCCTTTGGCAATGGCTTCTTTCCCCATCAGCTTGCCTCCCTCACGGATCAGATCAGTATCCCAGGTTGCGGCCAGGGAGGTGCCGCATGGGAAGCAAGCTGCCGGGACACCATTGAAAAATCTCGTGCCACGGACGCCATTGGGACCATCAGAGGTGCGTATGGACGGTATTCCCAGACGGGGAACGGGCTTGGTGTGCCAAAAGTCGATGCCTGTACCGTTGTCAGTGGAGATAGCCCCGATTGAAGATTGAATTAATCCTTACCAGAGAGAAGCTCGACCTTCTCATTGAGCTCCAGCTTCGAAAGAGCATCGTCGACATCTATTGGAGCCATGGTAACGTTTCTGAACTGCCGCGAAATCTACCCCGCACGGCGAGACGGAGGTGGACGAGTAGAGTGAAACTTCGGCAGGCAGAGGACAAGGCTCTGGGAGACAGCAGCAGGCAGCATCTTATTACTCTCGCAGAGGTTCGAGACACGTGGACGCATATCTTTCAATGTGTTCCTTGTACACGCAAGCGAGGTACCTGGTGGAGCGCTCTGAATGACACGCGCGGGATTGATGGCGCTTGGAGGCTCCGCGATAGCGGCATGTCGGGCCTGGGTCCCGGCACAGGCGATGATTCCCCGGCGATGAGCCGCGGATCAATGCCGGCTGTCGATCTCCAAGTCGATGGCGCGGACTCTCGGAGTGATGACTCGAAACTGTCCGTTGCCTTCATAGTAGGCCACTCGCCTCGCGTTCTTCAAGGCCCCTTCAAATGCCCAAAGGCCCTTCGGTGACGGCACCCATACTGGGACATGTATTACTGATAGAAGCAGTGTCCCAAACAACCCAAACACGGCAGTGAGTGTCAAGTCATCATCTTTTGACCAGGAGGTGATCAAGCAAACCACACGATACTGCTCTGTAGTCGCACGACATATGCGCCCATCCCTGTGACCCACTGCGACTCATATGCGCCCGCCTGATGGCTCCGCAGCCCGATCTCGCGCAGTAAGCTTAGAGCTCGGATGTGTTCGTTCGCAGGGACGAGTTGTCAACTAGCCCATGACCGCCTCCTGCGCCTCCGCCGACCATCGACTGGCTCGGGATCAATCCGAAGACATCAACTGTTTTCGGAAATACTCCCAACCCCTCGCGGAGCTGCGGTCCCACCCACCACCGCCAGGAGAAGAGCAGCCAGGCCCATGTCCAGACGTATCCAACTGCTCGCCATGCCTTACGATCCCGAAACCCGAGCTTGCGTGCAGCGGCAATGACATGGTCTTCCAGGAGTATGACTACTGCCTGAGACATGAAGGCTACAAAGTCACCGGTATCATGGCCACAGCTATACATTGCTGCAGCAGAGTGAAGTAGCGCGCTGGAGAGGCTGGTCAGCATTTGAGTTCTGAGACGTTCAAGCGCGTAGTGAACAATGTCCAGGACGGCTCGTTTTGGCCTAGCACGTACTCACCTGGCAAGGAATCCGGCGAACAGCTTCGTATAATTGGATAGCCACGTTCCCCTCCGCAAGTGTAGTGAATCTCTTGCTACGAAATCCCCGGCCATATTCGTCGTCCGCCTCAAGAATTGGTGCCATGTTTTGCCCCACAGGTTCCGCACGGTGTATGACTCAGTCCACGATCCCCACGCAGGAGGACAGTCTTCAGGTCTGTATATGCCAAGCCCAACTGTCACTGCATAGATGGAGCATGCTTGGAGTGTGAACGGAGCCCAGGTCCACAACACAGCGCAGAGGCTGAGTATAAGTTGCTTCCAGAGCGGTTCGGAGTCGTAGCCCGAGGGGTCAAGCGGAGCACCCTTGATTGCACCTGCCGCCGTGCTGATGACAAAGGACTTTACCGTGTCGAGGACGAGCAGGGCTAACAAGCCTTTGAGAACCTGACAAAGGACAAACTTCCACTTTGGGGGCATGGGAGAAGATGCAGGGATGTTCTTGACCTGGTGTGTCCAGCCGAACCCCCGGGGACAGACGGTTGTGATGTTCCAGCTCCACGAAAGCCGAGATAGGAAGAAGTTTGGCTGCTCAGTTCCTCTCAGCGAGGCCTTTGTGGACGGAAGCGAGGATTTGAGAGGACGAAAGCGGTCTCTGTCGGCGTTTGAAAGGAGAACGAAATCCACGTACTTCATTACTCCGGCCGTGACGAAGCAGCTGATTGGGTAGTTATCAGAGAAGCTGCCGCCGACTTTGTACTGCCCGTACATCCACATGAGAAAGGTGAGAAAGGGGAGTGTGACGGCGACCCTGAACGGTCCTGGTCGTGTCTTAGCAAGCCTGCCTAATCGCGTCAAATCCGTCTCAGCTTACCGGGGGATAATGCGAGTGAGACGACGATGAATGCGTGAAAGCATGGCACAAACCATGGCGGCAAGACCGAGCGTTCGGTAACGGGTGGAAAGATGTTCATTGCTGTATCAGCAGATAGAGGCATCGGGATAATGGCGTCTGTGGGGCGTTTGAAGGCTGTGAAGCAGGCAGGCACTTTTCAGAAGTCGAGTGATATATTGATACCTACCCGAAAAAGTTTCGAAGAAAAAAAATGACTGAGTGCCTCCACAGTGCTGGTGCCATACCAGTATCGCATTCTACGATAACACCGGCACCGAGCGCAGATGCGCGACAGGCTCTGACGCGACGTCCTCCTCGAGAAGCTTGGAAATGATTCAGCGGAACTTGGCGCGCAGGACGCAAGGGATGATCAGATAGGCTGTGGTTGTTTGACACGCGGGGCTATCAAAACAACTTCTCAAGCTTTACCCAATCTCTTCGTGATAAATTTCCAGAGAACGAGTCAATCCCTGCTTCGAACTCATTCCAGGGACACCAAGACCCAAGTGTGTCGGCATGCGTATCTGGAATGTTTGACGTTCGCAAATTTCCGCAGATTGCAGATGTGACAGCACAGTTGCTAAGCGCCAAGAAAACACAAAACTAAACACAGCTTCGGCTCATATAGAAATATCACGATCGAGGCGTGGATTAGTCGTATCGTCATAGCGGTGATGAGAGGTCACCAGTAGAGTACGTCTCACGGCCACAGCACAGCACATCCACTGTGTCTAGAGATCAAGGCACTCGCGCGCTTAAGCCGGCTGCTTAGCCATCTCAGGAAAATCAAGGGTAGCGTCGCAAATGAACCCCGACGAAACTCCAGGGACGGGATGGCATCTGATACAGGTGTCATATAATTTTCATGCTCTCAAGGAAGAAGGTAGCAAGTGTTTCGCCATTGCTTCCCTCCGACTTGAGACCTTGGGCAATATCGCCGAGGCTTTGCACCTCCCGTATTCCAGGAGGGAGGAATAATGACGAGAGTGGGACGGGCTCTGTGGCACGTTCCTGGATGGCTTGCCAACGCATAGACTGCAATTTGGAGAGGTCAACAGAGGCAGAAATGGTAGGAAAGCAATGGAGCGGTACCTTTAGCTCATCGACAAAGGCTCTTACAGCAGAGGCTTCGCCCTCCACGAAGACACTTCCCGGGTAGCCGGGCTTTGAGAAGCCGCCCAAGCCGAGTTCCCTTGAGAGTTGAAGGATTGCACGGCGTTTGCTAGTGGCCAGTAAGTGATGCATCCAGAGCACAACACGTAGGCCTTGACGATGCGGCGTGCCGGATTCACATTGCTCTTGCGTCTCTTGTATATCGTCGCCAAGGGGAGCCGCCGACGAGTCCTCCAGAGCGTGACGAAAATCACCAATGATGAGATCGACACACTCAATACCAGGCTCCTGCTGCTCCACAACATCGCGCAACAGAGCGCGAAAACGCTTCCTGGCG
The DNA here is from genome assembly GCA_037367355.1 of Neoscytalidium dimidiatum. Taxonomy (NCBI): domain Eukaryota; kingdom Fungi; phylum Ascomycota; class Dothideomycetes; order Botryosphaeriales; family Botryosphaeriaceae; genus Neoscytalidium; species Neoscytalidium dimidiatum. Next base: position 3,835,526 of record CM074699.1, on the reverse strand, counting down.
TCATTTGGGACATCGGCTCCGAGCGATAGGAAGACCTGCGGAACAGAGGACGCTGGGTAGGTCTGCGGCGAGAGGACAAAGGACAGCGAATGAGCTGCATCAAGCCGAACCTCGATTTCAAAGTCCTCATCAGGAGTCTTTGGCTCCTTGATTATGTGCAATTCATCGGGATACATGCTCTGGAGGAGGGTGACCTCATTCTGCTGCCTTTCGTGGTTTTCGGCAGCGGTTGTTTGAACGGTCGGGTCAAGTGACCCATCCATCGCGGATCAATTCCGCCACGATCGACTGTGCTCGTCACGGTAGTCAGGTACAGCTGGTCGAACGTGATCGTGTGGCGCGTGGACAGAGTGACGGTGGGATCGAGAGTGACGCAAGAGAAGAGGCGGAACAGGGCGCGACGCGAGGGCGACGCGTTTCGTGAGACGACGCCTCGCGTCCTCACGCCGCCACCTGACCGCGTCATTCCCCACCCCAACACGCTCAACAACGCCGCTACTCTCTCCATTGCCGCCTCTGCAATGCTCAACAAGCCCTTCAAATCCCCACTGCTCGCGCGCAGGCCCTCTGGAACAAGCCAACCCCCGTCCTCAACCGCCACCGAACCCTCTGCGCCGCCGAGCAAGAAACGCCGCATTTCCAACCACGACGATGACGAGCTGCCTCAGCCCTTGATCGCTTCTCTTCCACCGCGCAAGCCGCTCCTCTCTGTCGTGAACCATTCTCACGCCCCGACTCACCCTAAGTCTGATGGAGATAATTCACACGTGTACTACACGGTGCTATGGCGCAAGCCTACAGCAAAGAAGCACAAGACCTGGGATGGCGATGGCATTCTCTGCCTCGCCAATGGCTATGCCCAGTTGATGGACGGCTCCGGTCGCTCTATGGGCAAGACCATGTGGTCCAGGCCCCTAGATCCTGGCTCAATGCTGTCTGTTGGTGGCAAGGAGATCGAAATCGATGCCGTCATGTTGAAGTCCGACTTCCTCGCTGGACGACCCCCGAACACGCAGCCCTCTGACGCAGCACAGGCCCCAGCTGCCCAGACCGTCAAGCAGAGACCCCCCGGCAGCATCAAACCCTTCCAGAAACTGGAAGTCGACCCACCAAAGCTGGCCAATACCGGCATCAAGCTTGCCAATCCTCCCTCTACCCAAAGTCGCCCTTTGGCGACGAAGTTCAAAACCCCTCTTCTTGAGACCACCACAACATCGAAGCAACTCGATGCAGCAATACCCACACCACGTCATGATCCAAACGGGCCGGGTGCCCTCGTCATGCAGCGCCCTTTGCCCATGGACATCCCTAGAGGCAAGCAAGTTGTCGATGTGGTTGTCGACCCAATCCTGTCCAAACACCTTCGCGACCATCAGCGACAGGGCGTTCAATTTCTTTACGAGTGTGTTATGGGAATGGGCGCCTACAACGGCCAGGGGGTCATCCTCGCTGACGAGATGGGTCTCGGTAAGACCCTGCAGACCATCACACTCGTGTGGACCCTGCTCAAGCAAAACCCAATCCACGACGAACCTCCGGTCGTGAAGAAGGCCATTGTTGTCTGTCCTGCAGGCGTCGTGGGCAACTGGAGAAGGGAGTTCCGCAAGTGGCTTGGGAATGAGCGTCTCGGTGTGTTCGTGGCTGATGAGTCAAAGAAACGACTCACCGACTTCACCAGAGGCAAATGCTACCAGGTCATGATCATTGGTTACGAGAAGCTTCTCAAGTCGCACGAAGATATCAAGAAGCAATGCAACGTTGACCTTATTGTCCTCGACGAAGGCCACAAGCTCAAGGCTGCCAAGGGCAAGACCGCCCAAGCAATCAGAAACCTTGGCACGGATCGTGTAGTGTTGCTCTCAGGAACTCCCTTCTCCAACAACCTGCTCGAATTCCATGCCGTGGCGGATCTGGTCAACCCGGGAGCCCTGGGGAAGCTCAATGCGTTCAAGCGCGAGTTTGAAGGTCCCATTGTCAAGGGCCAGCAGCCTGACGCCACTGCCAAGGACAGAGAGAAGGGGAATGCACGGTATGAGGAGCTTGACAAGTTATCCAAACAGTTCATGCTTCGAAGGACTGCTGAGATTCTCTCAAAGTATCTCCCACCAAAGACAGAGCATGTCCTTCTCTGTCAACCAACTTCAGCACAGGCAAAAGTCTACCGTAGTGTGCTTGCTTCTCCTGCATTCGGCGCAGCACTTGGCAGCAATGAAAACGCTCTTCAACTCATCAACCTTTTGAAACAGGTGTGCAACAGCCCGAAGTTGCTCTCTTCAAGCAAGGACGATGAATCTCCAAACCCCACCATCGCGACAATCCTGGATAGCATCCCATCCAAACTGCTTAGTAGCGGAGCCAGCGCAAAATTTCAAGTCCTCGATAGTCTGCTCCATCGCATCCGTACAACTACGACCGAGAAGGTAGTTATCGTGTCACACTACACATCCACCCTTGATATCTTGGGAGAGCTGCTCACATCTCTTTCGTACTCGTTCCTCCGCATCGATGGTTCTACTCCAGCGAACAGACGGCAGGAGATGATCAACAAGTTCAACAATTCGGACGCGAAGAAGTGCTTCGCCTTTCTTCTATCGGCCAAAGCGGGTGGGGTTGGTATCAATCTGGTCGGAGCGTCCCGGCTTGTGCTGTATGACATTGACTGGAACCCGGCGCATGACCTGCAAGCAATGGCACGCATCCATCGTGACGGACAAAAGCGACCTTGCAAGATCTACCGGCTTTTGACCATGGGTGCCTTGGATGAAAAGATATACCAGCGGCAGGTGACGAAGCAGGGTCTTGCCGACGCCGTCATCGACAGCAAGTCGTCCTCAGCCAGCTTCACCAAGGAGGAACTCAGGGATCTGTTTACTTTGAACGAGGGCAACAAGTGCCAGACTCACGAGCTGATCTCCTGTCTGTGTGGTGGTCGAGGCAATGGCGGCGGCTTAGTCCCGGCAAATGACGACGACTTGGTGCAAGATTCTGCAAGCGAAGCTATTGATGACGAGCTACCGGACTTGCCGATGCTCCTCCGTGCGAGTCAAGTCGACATGAAAGAAGAAGAGCGCAAGTTTAAAGAAGCTAGGGCACTGAAGAAGGAAAAGACCAGCACGATCCCGCTGATGCGATACGCGCACATCGATACTTCACTTATGGCCGGCTTGACGCCCGGATCTGGATCTGAAGCGGCGTCTACCACGGATGCCGAAGTCGATGACCAGGATACGGTGGACTTTGAAGCGCTGGTCGATGATGAGCCTCTGATGGAAGTCATCAAGGAGGCAGGATCACGGGTGAAATTCCTGTTCTCCAAAACCACATCTTGATTGCTTTCATGCTCTTCGTATCCGTTATCATTTCGTGATCCTCCGGCCGAGCTGTTGAACGGGACATGGAGGGAATACGAGATGCAAGAGTTAGCTAACAGATTAGATGGTTTGATTCAATATACCCAAACATTATCCTAGTGACGGAAAAATTCCCCATCGATCAGCTCCACGCACGTGGGATGGCATGCGAACCACGCAGATAACCCTGGGAGGTCTACAGTGCTTCGGCAGATCTCGTAGGGCTTACTGCTTACGACATGGAAAATGCATACCCTGAGTCGTGATACTGTGGCTGTCTTTCATTCGATGTCGAAAGTTTCAATGCGAATCAGGCTGCATTCGCGTCATGGCGCACAAGACGCTAGCAGGCACAAGGAATCTTGGGTCCCGGAAAGTCAAACCAGAAAGCTTAATTTTTATTGACAGCGGCACAGCGAACAAAATATCGACATGAGAAAGGCAAGGGCCCTCGTATACTACAGAATCCGCCCCGTTCCGAAGCCCCGTGATAAAGATTAACCGGACGCTAGGGCTCGTGACAAAGAAGAACAAAAGGAAAACGCACGAGCTTAGAAGAAGCTGGTGTCGATCCAGCTCTCGTAGTCGCTGCCCAAGACTTCGGACATGCTGACGGGGCTGCTCAGCTGCTTGGAGAAGCTGGCGCGGCCGCTGGTGGAGGCGCCGCTGCCGGTGTTCTTGTACTCGGCGAAGTCGACGTGGTCGGTGCGGGTGTCGCCGGAGTTCCAGACGGCCCAGCCGGCCGAGTTGATGATGTTGGACAGCTCGGTCTCCTGGAAGACGACGCGGGCGTAGTTGCGCCAGGGGCGGCCGAGGTAGATGGCGCCGCTCTTGACGGATGCGCCGGACGCGGCGGCGACGGTCGAGTTGTTGATGACGTAGTAGGAGGGGTTGGAGCTGCTGTCGCGGCCGTTGGCGGTCAGGTAGCCCAGCGAGGCCGAGGCGACGCGCAGGTCGCAGTTCTCGAACCAGGCGACGGCCTTCTGGCCGAAGATGAAGTCGGTGGCGCCTTCGATGTACGAGTTGGCGTAGACCTGGGTGCCCTCTTGGGCCAGCAGGGTGTCCTGGAAGCCGGTGAGCTTGACGCCGTAGTAGCCGTGGTTGCCAGACGCGTAGGCGGACAGCGCGACGGCCTGCGAGCCGGAGCCGTAGGTGTTCTCGACGTTGACGTTGTAGATCTTGACGTTGCCCGTGTGCACCGCCAGCGTCGCCGTGCCGTCGTTGCTGAGCCCGTCGGCCTGCGACTTGCCGGCGCTGATGGTCACCGTGTTGCCGCTGTACGACGACTCGTCCGCCGAGTAGCCGTAGACGGTGAGCGCGCCCTTCAGCTGCGGGATCACCACCTGCTCCTTGTACGTGCCCTGGTAGATGAAGATGGTCTGGGCCGAGGACGAGCTGGTCGAGAGCGCATCGACGGCGTCCTGGATGGTCGAGTACTTGCCGCCGGAGCCGACGGTGAGGGCTCCGGAGGGAGGAGAGGTCAGGGCAAGCACCGGGCTTGCGATGGCGAGGAGAGTGGCGAGGCGAGGCATGGTGATTTGCAGAGGGTGTGTGACGCAAGTGATGGACAGCGAATGCAAACAAAAACGAGTGGATAACGGAGAGAAGGGGGGGGCAAAAAAAAGTCGAGTGTCACGAAAGGATGGGAGAGGGTTCAAGAAGGCGCCTGGCCGAGAATGCTCGCTGGGGATGTAAATGATCATCGACAGCGGCTGAAGTTTATATATACTCGGTACCTCCGCGAAACATCGTTGGCGGTACGTACCTGGCAGGGAGCTTTAGCCGGCCAAGGGGGATGTCAACCGGGAGGACTCAGCTGCCACGGCTATTATTGGTGCGAGCATTGAGTATAGAGGTTGTGGCCGGCAGTGGGGACATTGTTTTGTTCATCAAAGCGCGGGAGAGTAGCTGGTTGGGGAAAAGGCCGAGAGCGCCACGGCCGCGCTTTGAAACGCTTAAGTCGCGTGCACCCCGCAAGTCTGAGGCCTGGCCAAGCTTTCGCCTAGGGCTGGTTTCATATAGGGGATAAGCTTGGGCGACTTTGTTTGGTGGACTTTCCACTGCCCTCCCCGTATCCTTGCAGATCCGGAAATCCTCAATGCTGCCGGTCCGGCATCCGGTGCATTGCGAATCACGAGCAGCCGGCATTACTAGAAGTCCGTGTGAGAATTATGTCATTCGTGGGCAACGGCGAATTCGATCTCCGCTGGAGTCTCGGAGTTTGGGAGTGACACAGCATCTGCCCTGGTCAGGGGACCACGCGGCCCTATTCTGCCCCGGGTGACATGGGTGGAGATGTGTTTCATCCCTCCGTTTCTGAGATGGGCCTGTGTTCGCTCGCCTCCCGATCGCGGCTTCAGGAAACAAATACAGCCAGCTCCGCTAGAAGCGAAATGTTTTCACGCGTGGAATCACCTTGACGCGCGGCAAAATAACGTCGTTGTCTAGCTACCGGGAAGCCGGAAGCACACAATATCTCCGCCGGTCTCCGGCAGTTCGCGGCCGTTCGTTCTCACGACTTTCCCCCGGTGGTGTGCCCCCGCTGCCCTGTCCCCGGTATACCGGATGAGGTCAACGAGCCAAGAACGCGTCTCGATGCGGTCGATACTTAACCTGCAAAGTGTTTCGCCAAGCCGCAGCAGTAAGTCGCACGCATCGGTTTCGTAGCCGCCTCCTGTTTCAATATACATGACTTTTTCTTGGCCATCACCTGTTCGGGCTCAGCGATGCTGCCAAAAAGAGAAAGGCTTTACGAGCTGCGCCCAGCCGCAGGAAACGCTACACGATGGCTTCAAATAGAGACTGCCAAGAGCTCCTGTCAACGTCACACTGAGCAAGTCGTAGACTTGCTGCTGTCCTCGCACCGAGGTCTGTCGTCTGGTCAGCAGGAAAAGAAACTTGATCCGACGTGAATGAGAATCGCTACGATGAGCCGCGTAAGACGCCGAAGGCGGCTGCGGAGTTAATATCGAAACGTAGTTTTCCTCCCTAGGCATGAGACGAAGTTGCAGAACAGCGGGGTGCTTAAGTCAGAATTTGCAGTGAGAAATTGCTCCCAGGCCGGTGCTCACACTACGATACACGAGCCCGGAGAAGATGCGACTCTCGTACTTGAGCTGACGTCGCTCGGGCTTCGCCTCTGCCAAATCTCTAACCGATACGGCTTGATTCAGGGGATTGAGTAGACAGCCTCCTGACCTGGACATTCCTTAAATTCTCAAGGGCTCATGTTCGGCAGTGAGCCATCCACGTCGGAATGGACTGACTGCGCTGCAGATGATACAGACATGCTGTACTGGTGGAAGCTTGGGAGGAGGGCACATTTGTCAATTGAATCGGACAAGCGGCTCAATTGTTTTCCTTGAAGGACCTAATCTGATGAGTCTTGCTGACGAAGACTGGCAGCAGCGCAGAATTCTTCACACTCCACATCAAATACAGTCTCAACGACATCGGAGATTGCAGCGATGCCTTCCCACTCAGTATATCTCCACCAGCGTCCCTATGTTAGTGCTTTCAGCCAGGTTGGGGCCGCAACCAAATACCATGGAGCGTCAGTAGTCTGAGCGTGAACTTTTTATGGGAGGCTTGAGTAAGAAGGGCACTCGGACACAAACAGTAGTTCCTTGACCGACCTCTCAAACCTATTTGATGAAGTCACAGCTCGCGCAAGCTTCGTGCAGCTGCAATGCGCGGCTTGTTGCTAAGGAAGCACTTAGTACTCGTTGCGAAAACATCCACTCCCAATCACTGCCAGAACGCTCCAGGGCAAAAATGTTTGTGTCCTCATGACGGCTTCAGTTGTCGGGCTAGTATCATGCTAAAGGGACATAGGACTAGAGTGGAGCACGTTAATCTCCAGGAAGTTCTGCTGCCGGTATTTCAGTGCCGGCTGCGGCAATTGGAGTGGCTCATAATCTACAACTTTAGCAGCTGTCGACAGCGCTGCGGTCTGGGAGCCTCAAGCATGAATTCCACTGTGAATATACTTGACAGCATCAGCATCCGCACCACTCTGACTTTACCAGAACGCGCACTCGCTTGTCTTTTCTGTCTCCGGATAGACTCGTGATTGATTGGATGGTTCCTCAACATGCGCGAAGGATCTCCATGCTTCCTGCGCCTGCGAACTACCCGGCAGCCAACCAGGTCGCTCCCGGCACGCGAAAATCTACCTTTCGCATCAAATAAAATCTCCGCCCTGCCAGCATAGCATCCCTTCTCTGTTTTTCTTGAAATCATACTAGCGGCCATTATGTCCCCAGAAGCTCCACTTCTAGCCTTTTTTCCCGTATCATTTCATTTATTGCCCTTTGCCGCGCCCAATCTCTGCATGCTCTTCTGCCGCTGTAACCGCGTGGTGGGAAGGTTTACCCTGAAAAATTTCCTGAACAAGTCGTCCGGCACTCTTAAATCTAGTTTACCATTGTCAAGCCTTCGATGCTGCCCTATCACGCTCCGCCCGCGCTTATTTGTGATCCAGAACTCTGAAGTCTGTCGGCATCCTCTGATCTCAACTGCATTTCTCGTGGTTGGTTTCGTAAGCAATCCCAGCAGAACATTCTCTGTTTTTGGCTTCGCTCTGTCTAAGTCCCCACAGTTGTGGCTGGGATGGCAGTTCCACACCCGTGGCCGTTGATGGTTCACCCTCGCGCCCATAGTTTTGCAGATGATTATTTGTGGCTGAGGAGCGAATCAGACACACATCCCTGACGCTTGTCAAAAGCTTCTTTTCCTTGCTCATCCGCCACTTTCCCAAAAGTCAAATAATAGGCAATCTGGCCTTCAAGTAGGTTTTGCGAAAAGAGATTTAACGTCTTTCGTCCCATCCTTTGGGAAAGCTCTTCTTCTCACTGGCCCCCCTCCCACCTAAAAACTTGGCTCTGCAAGACCAACGTGCGTTTGGCATACTCGAAGATACCATCAGACCATTCAATCCAACTTATCTTCGAGTCATCCTCAAGGATTGATCCAGAGTAGATGAAAAGTCATTTCCATTCCGCACATTGCACACAGTGGCTGGCCTCGTCGAGGTAATCAACTGTGCTTGCATACATTTCGTCCAAATCCGCAGCATTTTACCTTCATGCTCTTTTCACCCATCTCTTTGCCTACTCCAGATTCTAGCGGCTGAAAAGCTGAGCCAAAATTCTTCGGGCAAAGCGACGAGAACGCAGGCACAATCAGGAAGTCTCCTGTAGACCTTCCCTACAAATCTTTACGCTATCGCCACCCATCACCCGCCATGGCAGACAAACCGACAGATCCGCCTATGCCCAAGATGCCCAACATGGAGCATTTCGACGTGGTAATCGTTGGAGCCGGTACGTCCATCCCCCAACCCGAACCGACCACCACGACGACGAATACCGCGAATGCTGAACTCTCTCTCCCCTCCCTCCCCCAGGCTTCCACGGCCTCGCCATGGCGCGCACGCACCTGCAGCTGCACCCCTCGACCGACCTCCTCATCCTCGACGCGCAGGCCAGCATCGGCGGCGTCTGGGCCCGCTCGCGGCTGTACCCGGGCCTGAGGACCAACAGCGTGGCCGGCAAGTTCGAGTTCTCCGACTACGCGATGCTGGGCAATCCGCGCTACCCGGAGGTGGCGGCGGGGGAGCACATCCCCGGCGACGCGGTGCGGCGGTACCTGGAGGACTACGCGGCGGAGAAGGGGCTGGCGGGGAGGGTGAGGTGCGGGCGGCGGGTCGCGGAGGCGGAGGATTTGGGGGAAAGGGGGTGGATGTTGAGGGTTGAGCATGTCGGAGCAGAGGAAGATGAGGGCGGGCCGTTCGCTCGAGCGGAGCAGGATGAGAAGAAAGGCAAGGACAGCCGTCCGCAACACCACCACCACCACCACATCCACGCCTCCGTCCTCATCCTCGCCACCGGCCTCACCACGACGCCCAAGCTCCCCGGCCGACCTGCCCGACCGCACCGCCTTCACCGCGCCCGTCTTCCACGTCCGCGACTTCGGCAAGCACGCTTCCAACGACAAGAAGCCCGCCGACGAACCCGGCACCGTCGTCATCCTCTCCGCCAACAAATCCGCCGCCGACGCCGCGCACCACTACGCGACGACGACGACGACGACGACGACGACGACGACGACGACGACGACATCGTCGTCCCCTCGCGCCCGCGTCCACTGGGTGATCGACCCCCGCGGCCACGGGCCGTGCTACCTCGCGCCCGCGCGGCTGACGCCGTTCGGGCTGCTGGCCGAGGACCTGATCACGACGCGGGCGGTGACGCTGCTGCACCCGTGCATCTGGGGCGCGGCGGACGGGTTCGGCCGGGCGCGGGCGCTGCTGCACCGGACGCGGCTGGGGCGCCGGCTCGTCGACGCGTACCACTTCGGCGCGACGCAGCGGGCGGCCGAGGGCGGGGCGCGGTTCGGGGTCGGGGCGGGCGCGGAGCGCGTGGAGGCGCTGCGGCCGTGGTACGACATCTTCTGGGTGGGGACGGGGCGGGGCCTGCTCAACTACGGGACGCCGGACGTCTTCGAGCTGGTGCGGGAGGGGCGGGTCGAGGTTCGCGTGGCGGAGGTGGTGGGGCTGGAGGGGAGGGAGGTGCGGTTGGGAGATGGGACGGCGATTGGGGGCGTGGATGCGGTGGTGTGCGCGACGGGGTGGGAGTACATGCCGTCGGTGAGGTTTGTGCGCCGGGGCGTGGATATCAGTGCGGAGTTGGGGCTGCCGCATGTGTTTGGGAAGGGGGATGAGGAGGACAAGGCGCTGGTGGCGAGGGCGGACGCGGAGATCTTGGCGGAGATGCCGAGATTGAGGGACCAGCCACCGGCGGGAAGGGCGCCGCACTTGAGAGACGAACCGTACGAGGTGAGGGATCCGGCCGAGCGGACAATGGAGCAGGCGTATACGCTTTATCGGTTCATGGTGCCGCCTTCCAGGATCCACAACCGCACGCTCGCCTTCTCAGGGATAGTCAGGACGCCGGTCACTGCCATGATCGCGGAGATGCAGGCTCTCTGGCTATCTGCCTTCTTCTCCCACAAACTGCCGCACCTGGAGCCCGCCGTCCCTCCCCCTACTGCTCCACCGTCTACGAAATGTTCCACTCCGGCGGTGGGGAAGGGCCCTCAAGACTCTGAGATGCTTGTTGAGCAGGCTCGTGTGGAGATCAGCGCTCGCGTCAAATATGACTCTATCCTTCATGCTAGGTATGGCCTCTGGAGGTATCCACATGGCTTTGGAGGGGTGATGCCTGATTTCTTCTTCGATGCTTTACCGCAACTAAATCTTCTGTTGTCAGATCTTGGCCTAAGGATATGGAGGAAGGAAAGCTTGTGGAAGGAGATCTTCTCCTCTTATGGACCACGAGACTTTGCGGGATTGGTGGACGAATGGAGGGGAAAGAGGAGTGGGATCGCAACTGAATCGGAGAGACTTGAAAAACAGAAGGCAATGAGGACGGTGAGGGTGGTTTTATTTCTCTGGGTAGTTGTCATGACATGCACGATGGGATGGGTATGGAGTAATTGGTGAAGTTTCGTTCTTATCATTAAAGCAGAATGAGAAGCTACCAAGCGCTTGAGGGTATCAGTAGAGGCTGGCTCGCGGGAGTAAAATAAGGGCCCAAAAACTTGAGATAGAGAAAAAAAAAAAGGAAAAAGAAAAAGAAAACGTAAAGAAATTGAGAGCCGGAGAGACATGTAAGACATAGCAACGCCGCGCTGCGGAAGGGGTAAGTCAGACCAGGATGCCAAAATGCGTTCAGTCGATTATCGTTTCCCGGTGGCAAGGCGGTCCACCCTCTCATATACTTCCTCCGGGTTGTCGAATATGGTCCAGATGGACTTGTCAATACCCTTAAAGGCCTTCTCAAATCTCTCTGGGGTATTCTTTGAGGTCTTGTCGATGTCGGCAACGCCGGTGACCCGCCTGATGAAGATGGCACCGATCCAGCCGGGGAACTCTCTGCAGGTCTCGCCGTACGCTTCGGGATCGCTCTGGGTGCTGTCGCCGATCAAGATGAATTTTCTCTCTGGGAACATCCTGTGGATCTCGCGCATGCGGGCGGTCTTGTAGGCCTGAGTCCCTGCTGTCAGGGCGATGAGGAAACCAGCCAAGTCCATCCATGAAGCATTTCGTAGGAGCAAGGGGCCGTCGGGATAGTACTGGGAGCGGAATTCGCGCAGGAATGGATAAAGGTTGTAGGGGCTGGCGCTGAGGTACCAGAAGGGAGGGCTGTCGAATGACTTTCGAATGTACGAATACAGCTCGGGCATGCCTCTGACAGGAGTGGGCTCGTCGACGAATGTGCTTCGGAGAATGCCGGAGGGAGAGGGCGTCTGGGTGATCTTGATGGTGTCGTCGACGTCCGAGATGACGGCCCAGCCTTGGGGCTCGGCAAAAGTGGTGGTCATGTGACGGGTGTCGATGCCGATAGCGTGGGCGGTGATGGTTTCGCCGTCATCGTGGCGGCCGGTAGTGCGGATCAGAGTCTTGCTGACACCGCTGCGGTCGCTGGGGCCGAGGGTGGCGATGTGCATGCTGCCGATGTTGATCCTGACGGTGTGGGAGGGCAGGATCGCGTCCATCCAGGGCTCGAGGCGCTTTGCGATGGTGGCCTCGGCCTCGTCGCCTTCTCCAAGGCCGGCCTTCTCGGCAATATCGGCCACGACTCTGCCCCAGTCCTTCCCGCTGTTCTTGACGAAGTAGGCGCACACGAATTCGGCCTCCCACAACTTCTCCTTGGAGCCCTTGGGACGGTAGGCCGTGTTGTCCTGCAGCCAGATGACGTGTTTCTCCGGGTCGACGGGGCGTGCCAGGGGATTGCGCTTGCCCAGGTACGAGGAGACGTTGTCCAGCACGGAGATGTCCCTCAGGCGGGTTGGGATGTGCGGCATGGTGGCTTCGAAGTCGGGGAACTTGCCGGCTTGTCTGAGCTCGCGGTCTCCTTCGGTTTCGTCGGCGATGTAGCCCAGCGACTGCCAAAAGGCGTCGCGAGCGTACTGGACGGCCATGGTTATGTAGGAATGCGGGAAGGCGGCGAAAAGGAAACGGTGGCGGCACGGCGGTCAGGCGGCGGGCAGTGTCAGGCACAGGCTAGGTCAGGAGGAGCGGAAAAGGGCTCCAGTGCAACAGCACGCGGCCGGGAGGCAAAGGGCTTTGTAGGCGGGCGGTGGGAGGCAGGCTGCGACTGCGGCATGTTGGAGGCGCGCTGGTGGATCTGGGATCTGGGCTTCGGAGCTATGACATGGCTGGTGTGGCAGGAAGGAGGCGCCAGTGGTTTGCTGCAGCAGAGCGGCGGGGAGCTTGGCCCGGGCGATTTCCTTCCCTTGGCGGCAAGTGATGCGCACATGCGGTCATTTCGAGGAGGAAAGCGGGCGAACGGCTGCGGGCGTGGGTGGGCACGGTGGGCAAGGCTGAGCTGCTGGTGGGCGTGGTTGGGAGGGGGAGCGAGCGGGAGGGGAGCACGAGGGAGGTCATGGGCTCCTGCATCTGCACCCCCAGAGCGGCGCAGCGGGTGATCTCCAGGAACTTGGATGCACCGTCACGGGTGCGCGTCAGCCGCTGGTGCCAACTTGTAGATCCGCTCAGAGTCAAAAGGCCGCCGACCTTAGCCTCCGAAGATGGCTAAGGCTGAATAAGTGGTTCTTACACAACTGCTGGGCGCGTCGACGCTCGCCGGGTAGCAGCTTGGAGGCAGCCACGGCCGACGGAGGCAGTCACGGCAGATGGAGGCAGTCACGGCAGACGGAGTCGGGCAGTCACAAGCGGAGGGAGCGGCGGTTTCAGGCAGTCAGGCAGTCAGGCAGTCGGGCAGTCGGGCAGTCGGGCAGTCACGAGCAGAGGCAGCCTGTGCAGCAGTGGGTACACACAGCAAACAGTACACAGTACACAGTGCGCAGTGCCGGTGTGCCTTGCTTAGTCACAAGGCCCCGCGCTCTACTGACCGGGCGCGACGGGGACAGTGCTGCTGGTGGACGAACCTGTTCCAAAAGTAATGCAGCCTCAAGGCCATCATCCCATCGCACATCGCTGCTGGTCGGCATCCAGAGCAGTCATTCGGACTTCGTTTTCCACGAGACTGCTGGCGCTGACATTCCCATCCAGATATCCACCTGTACGTACCGTACACTGCAATACTCCACTTGCGTCTGCTGTCGCAACCGCCGCCCACTCCAGCAGCGCCGCCCCATCTCTGTTCCGTTACATCCTGACGTCTGCCTTCCCGCATCCCGCTGGAAGCCCGCGTCTTTCCCCGCGCCATGTACACGCACGCCCATTACTCGTCCGTCCGCCTCGCGCCCAGGGGCTGGACAGTAAGCTCCGCCCAGCGTAGCTTTTTGAGTCCCCTCCCACTTTATAAATCCAGCCTTCGCCGCCGCTTTCCCCGCCGTGGACCATCAGGTAACCTGCCGATGCGACTACAGTATCTGCCAGATAAACGGCATGATCTGACCGCTGCTTTAATCTCCCGCCGCCAGCAAAAAGGCAAATGCGCCCGCATGGGTCTGCCTTGAGCCCGCTGCCCTCCGCTCTCTGCTACGTGCCCTGTGTTTCGTCTCGTCTCGCCTCGTCTCGTCTCGTGTTGTCTGGCCCTGCATTTCGGCACGCGCTGAAACCCTTCTGGTTGTCAATCATGTCAATCGTGCCTCGTTTTCGCTCGCTCGCCGCCCTCCTGCTCGGATTCGCACAGGTACGAACAGCCACAGCCGCGGACGCCCTGTTCAACGCTCCACCAGGCGTCGACATCTGGTGCGGCAAGGCTTACCGATCAACGTAAGTCCCGCTCGATGGAGCTCAGCTCTCTTGAGTGGAGTGCCCACCTTTCCAATTCCAGCTCGGATCCCTTCAGAGCTCCAAGCTTCCCAGTTCGAGTCCGATTTTCGTCAGATCTGAAGCTCTCGATCCGGATGGGAGCTTGAGCTATTCCCTGCTCCACACACCCCACCACCAACACCACCACCACCACCACCACCACCACCACAACGAACAAACCCCGTTGACAACCCTCGCACCGACAGCAATGCCAGCTTCGAGCCCGGCGGCTGGCTCGAGGAGCCCCCGCGCTCCTCGGACCCGCTCCTCAACGTGCAAGTCTACCCGCGGATGAACATCTACACGGCCGACGACGCCTACGCCAGCTTCATCGTCGACGCCGCGCTCTCGCACACCAACGGCGACCCCTACTACCCGTCCGTCTTCAACAAGGAGACCAACGAGACCTCGCCCTTCTCGCACCTGTACATCGACATCTCCGTGACCGAGACCGGCGCCGCGCTGGTCTCGTTCGCGAACGTGTCCGTCAACACCACGGGCAGCGAGTTCGGCTTCTCGCCGGCGGGCGCGGGCCTGGCCGCGCGGACGGACCCTTACAACATCACGCTGGCGGCCGCCTCGCGCGACGGCAACCAGTCGTACGTGGCCACGACGCAGCTCTTCTACCTGCCCGCGCGCACCGACGGCGGCAGCGTCGCGAAGCTGGACCGCCTGTACGGCGGCATCTACGCGCGCGACTACCTGCTGCAGCCCGACGCCTCCGCCCTCACCGGCATCGTCCCCTACTCGTTCTACGTCTCGTGGGACGGCTGGCTCGAGCGGGACCTGGAGGCCAACACGCGCGCCTTCGCCGCGCGCGGCTACAACATCATCCACGTGGTGCCCAACGCCGGGCTGGCGAACCAGGCCTTCAACTTCACCGAGTTCGGCGCCTTCCTCGACCTGTGCGACGCGCTGCGCCTGTGGGTCATGTACGACATGCGGTGGACGTACAAGAACCTGACGTCGGTGCGCGAGCAGGTCGCCGCCCTGCACGCGCACCGGTCGCTCCTCCTGTGGTACACGGGCGACGAGCCCGACGGCCAGTCGGACACGCTGAACGCGACGCGCGACACGTACGACCTGATCAAGGCGCTGGACCCGTACCACCCCGTCTCGCTCTGCCTCAACTGCTACAACTTCCACTACGCCGCGTACTCGGCCGGCGCCGACATCGTGCTCAGCGACGTGTACCCCATCGCCGTCAACACCTCCTTCAGCACCCAGTACGGCACGCCGTGCAACGCGACCTACGGCTGCTGCGGCTGCGACGACTGCGACGGGCGCTTCGAGGACGTCTCCGCCCGCCTCGACCTCTTCCGCACCTACCAGGCCTGGCTGGGCCAGGAGCCGAAGGCCTTCTGGGGCGTGCCGCAGGCCTTCGGCAACGAGACCTTCTGGGCCCGCTACCCCACCGCGCGCGAGGAGGCCGTCATGGCCGTGCTGAGCCTCAACCACGGCGCCAAGGGCATCGTCGCCTGGTCCTGGCCCACCCAGCCCGACCTCGCCGCCGTGACCGCCGACCTGGCCGCCGCGCTGACCGCCGGCGACGTCGCCGCGTGCCTGCTGGGCGCGCCCACGGTGGCGCTCGAGGCGCGCGGCCGCGAGCGCGTCGACGCCGCCGCGTGGGTGCTCGAGGCCGGCCGCAAGATGCTGGTGAGCGTTGTGAGCTTGGAGTACGTCGAGACGCCCGAGAACGTGACCGTCGCGCTGCCGGTCGAGGCGAGCGCCATCAGGAGCGTCGAGTGGGGGAGCGGCGGGTGGACGCTGAGCGGGAGTACGCTGTTCAAGACCGGGTCTGAGAGCCTCGAAGTCAATCTGTTGGTCCTGGATCTGTAGTCGTAGTGCCTGCCGTTTCCTGACTAGTTGGCCGGGAGAGATGTAGATAATTTTAATCAAGCTTCGTTGCGGCTACGACTGGGAACGTGCTATATATATATATATATATATATACTGAATTCTGACCACCCATGTTTTCCCCTGTGTCCGATTGCCGAAATTCTGCTTATCTTTGGTTTTTTTTTTTTTAATAACATTTTTCATCGCGCTACTTTGCGCTAAAATTTTCATAATTTATCGTCCAGATCTTTCCAAGACTTGTCAATCTTTCTGGGCTTTTTTTTTTTTTTTTCCATAATGAACAGTGGTAGCCTAAGGACGCTTGTACCGGCCGAGATCGAGCTCCAGTGTTATCACAAACGCCAAAACTCGCTCACGGAGAGTCGAGATTAAGGGTCGAGATCATCGTTAGTTACAGGGACGACCATACAGTAGTAGAATCGATAGCGAATCCCAGCTGCGATTCTCTTCCATGTGTCTCTTCCCCGCGGCATGTAAGTAAAGAAATTTTTTCTTTGAATATAGCCGGAGTTGCTCGAAAGTGGAATCCTCTCAGGCGTAACAGATTGACGTAGTCATTACTTCGGTCATAGAGCAATGAGCTAGTCCGAAGGATGTCCGCCGGTGAGCCAGCTCGAAGGAGGATTCCCTTCGAGCATGCTCCAGTAGCATGCACCCGTGTAGTCAAGGTCGTTTGTAACGTAGAGCTGAGCATCTCTCCCTGCCGTGAGCCAGTCCGAAGGTCTCGCTATTGAGATGTGACTATCAAATAAACTTTGGTTTCTTTTTTCCTCGAGAATGATCAAAGACTAGATGAAAAGAATTTGGATCCGAGACAATTTTTGTTTTGAGAAGTTCTAATCAACGGTACGCACCCAGAGAAGGTGGTCGTACTCGTTCTTATGTTGCTGCTTTCTTTGGATCTCTGACGGCCTAGCGTCAAACAGTGTTATCAAGGGCTGTACTCGTGAGTGAGACTGACCAAAACAGGTATACTCACCACACCATCCCTCCTTGCTGGGATGGGGCTCCACCTCCATGGTGATGACCTCCGGCGTTCTGTACCTGGCGAAGGCCTGATGGTCTTGTGATGGTTCTGGATGCTTTTTTGCTAGGCCCCCAATCTTCCGCAAAATCAACAGGTTCATCAGCCTCGGCTGGGTTGTCGACGCCAGGAGGAGCGCTGCCCCAGTCGTCATCGAAGTTAACCGGCTCGGCAGTCTCTGCGAAAGTTCCGGCACCGTCTGGGGGGGTTTCCCAGTCATCGTCCATGAGGTTAGTCTCCGGCTGCGCGCCGTTTGGTATAGTATCATCGTGCGCAGGAGGGGTATCCACCAGCGGTGCTGGTTCAGCCTGGTGAGCTACTTCGCTCGACTGTACCACACTATCAAGCCTGTCGTCCCGAAGTTTGGGTGAGAAGATGCTCCCAGCCGTGGCGTCATCCGCCCCGAGGTCGAGAATTTCCTTCTCCGGCTGTGGTGCAATGCTGTCCGTGTCGCTATCGATGTCGCTGCGATCGACATCGCCAGGCTTCCACGAGGAGGCAGATGGATTCCAGTTGGCAGTGCCGGGCTTCCACGTCCCGTTGGGATTCAAGCTAGCGGCTGCCCCTGGCTTGTACTGAGAAGTGGCTGGCTTCCACTTGGCTGTTTCTGGCTTCCAATCGGCCGTGTCAGGGTTCCATGCTGCGGATTCCGGATGCCATTCCTCAGTCTCAGGCTTCAACTCTGGCGGTATCGAGGTCGTTTTCGGTTGCATCTCGGGAAGCGCTTCTCCCATAGTCACACTGGCCGAATCATCCGTCTCACGCTCTTCGACATCGATTGCAGGTACCCACTCGGCAACCTTTGGGTCGAGATTATGGGCACGGAAGTCGTTCCTGAACTTGCAAGGGGTCTGACCCCGGCAACCAGGACGCTGGCATACGTGTCCATTGAAGCAATCGGACTTCCTGCACGCCCCCTGCTTTGGACAGGGGTAGCCTTGCACTATGACCTTCAGGACGTGGAAGAGCTCCGGGCTGAGCGGATTGTGATCATATTCGCAATCCCGACCAGCAGCGAGCGATGGACAATGGCCCTTCAGCTGGTAGTCATTGCATGGCTTCTTCCCAGGCTCCTTGACCGCGGCGTTGTACAGGGCGTACTCTTCCGCCGTTGGGCGTGGAAGGTAGAAGTCAAGGCGGTCGCCGTACTTGTTTACCGGAATCAGCCCTTCCGTCTCCGCCGAAGGTCGAGGAAGATCAGCTGCAGTGGTGAAGGCGCTACTGAACTTCTTTGGCTGCGGGCGTTCAGGAGATGTCGAAGTTTCTTTGATCTTCGGCGGCTCAGGGGTATTCGAAGCCCACTTGCCCCGCAAGGCATCGGCAGGGTGAGACTTCACCTCTTCCTGCTGGCGAGATCCTGTGCTGAGATCGGAAATGGAACCTGGCCTTTGGACTCGCGGAGGGATGCTGTTGTTAGAGATGGATGCCGCGCGGGAATTCATCTGCGGACTGTTACCCCAGTCCTCGGCAAAGCCTGACGTAGACGGCGTAGACGCCTCAGCGAACCTGGACTGAGGGACAGAACTCTTTTTGGCTTTCGCAGGCTTGCCCCAGTCCTCGGTAAAGTCAGACTGGGACTTCTTCGAACTTGCACCCCACTCATCGCCGTACGAAGATTCCGGCGCATTGTTCCCCCAGTCACCAGCGAAAGCATTGGCGTCTCTCCAATTTCCTGTCATGTCTTTGGTCTTCGTCTTGAGCTGGGGCACTTCTGGGCCGTCAGGCCCTTTGGTTGGATGGCTGAACTTGCAGCCCTTACCAAACTTGCACCAACCCTGCTAATCATCAGTACGAAGGGACACATTCAGAGAGGGTATCCATTACCTTGCGGACGAAATTGGTGCAGGGTCTGGGGCCGGACTCCGTATCGTAGTCACCGTTAAGGCTATCAGCGCCGCTGGCCTCGTTGATCGCAGCATTTCCGTTGGCTCTGGGAAAGCTGCTGAGCTGTTCGGGCCTGGTGTTGACAGGCTCCGGCCTGGAGTTGACGGGTTCTGGCTGGGGAACAGGCTGCCTGGTCGCGGCACCCTTGATGGTAGTAGTGCCAGGGTTCCATCCAGGCAGAGCCGAGTCCCGAAAAACAGAAGAGAAAGATTCCACGGGGAGGCCAAGCGAGTGGAACTGCGACTGGTGAGCAGCGGCTCGGATGAGGGTGACCTTGTCTGCTTTTCCTAGAAAAGGACTGAGGAGAGGGATGTAGCGAGTGTCATGGCAGCCGGCAAAGAAGATGTGCTTGCACTGGCCGCTCTCTCCGAGTAGACGGAAGGATTCTGCAAGCAGGGTCAGCCAGATTTCCGGTCAGGTGACGGAGAAGAGAGAATACCGCCGATTTTTGAAAAGACGCTGCCGCTATTCTCGTCGACGTCAACAAAGTCAAAGTGGTCCTTTGCTCCAGTGAAGGCGGCGGCAAAGGGGGCTATGGCTCGGGCATTGTGGCCACATAGGCCAGCGCGAGCCAAGGCCAGGGACAGGTCAGCGAGATTGCAGTAAACGCGAACAACGAGGCGGCAATGGTCCAAGTGGCCCATCTTGCGAAGACGGTCCTTGATCTCGGTGCACAGGAGCTGGGCGGCGTTGATTCCGCCCTCGCGCATGCTCCTAAGCAGATGGTCCTTGAAGATGTAGCCATCGCCGTCAACAAGAAGCAAGACGTAGGGATTCTTCTCTTGGCCGCGGGCCTGCCTCTTGTACTTCTCACGGTTCTCCTTCTCCTCTTCATAGTCGCTGCGCAGCATGCGGTAGTCCTCGACGAGAGATTCATACTTGCGAAGGATTTCCTGGAGAGTCTCGTAGTACTGGCCGTTCATCACACGGAACGAGCGGGCTTGGGCCTCGCAGGCATCCAATTGGGCGTCTTCGAGCATGATTGCAGGATTGGGGTTGAGATTGAGGCGTTATACGTCAATATCAGAGCCGACGGCGATGCATTAGATGTCAGACAGATATTGTGAAGAGTGGCGTGCAAGGGCGAGCGACAGTCGCACGTGGCGAACGCAGAGTCTCTCGTAGTGGAGGAAAGCGACCGTCTGGGAGGAGACTAAGCCATTGGCGGCACGGGGCGCAGCAACAGGCGCGAGGCTCATGGAAGAGGAACGAGGAATGCAGGGTGCGAGTGCGAGAGAGAGGGGGGGGGGAGAGAGAGAGAACGAGTGGAGGAGAGAGAGCAGAGCCTGAGCGGGCCCCGGTGCGGCTTGGCGTGCAAAACACGCGCCCAAGAGATCGCTGGAGCGCGTCGATGCCGCGTCGCACCGCTCATCATCTCCGCAGTGCCGCATTGGTTACTGTCTGCCGGTCGCAGCATGATCTCTGCTCCCGCCCAAGCAAGGGACCGTTTTCACCATCTTCTGTGACCTGTCGCTTGTGTCCGGCTCCGTCGGAAAATTCGAAGAAACGACATCACCGTTGGAAACGGATGGAAGCTAAGGGCGATTTTGCTCCTGCGACTGTCGTGGCTGGGATCGGAGGGCTTTTACATGGCCAAATGCCTTGACAGCATTGAAGTCCTGCAATGCCTGTCCGCCTTATGCGGGTAGGCGAGAGGAAAGCGGGTGCGCACATGCTCGTACCACAAGTACCTTCATACCGCGCCGCGCCACGAACACAGACTGCCTGTTTTATGGCAGAACTACGGGCGACACGGCCACGATGAGGCAATCGCCGCCGCCATAGCTCCACGCCTCGTCGACCACTCTCTCAACCTCCACACCCTCCCCCGTCTTCCCTGCCCTCACTCCTTCCCTCCTTCCCCGCCATGTCTGGAGGCTGGAACACCATCGAGTCCGACGCGGTTTGTGCGATGCCTTTCCTCGCCCTTCGTGGCCCCTGCTGACCGCTCTCCGCTCGCAGGGTGTCTTCACCTACCTGCTCCAGAATCTCGGCACCAAGGACGTACAGTTCGAGGAGCTGATATCCCTCGACCCCGACTACCTGCGACAGCTCAGTCCCGTCTACGGCGTCATCTTCCTGTTCAAATACCCTACCGACGAGAAGCCCTCCAACGTCCCTAAAGACGGCACCTTCGACCACGCCGCAGCCGAAGACATCTTCTTCGCCGCCCAGACGATCCAGAACGCTTGCGGTACGCAGGCCCTGCTGTCGGTGCTGCTGAACAAGGATGGCGAGATAGACATTGGCCCCCAGCTGCGCGAGTTCAAGGAATTCACCGCTGCCTTCCCTTCAGACGTGCGCGCTCTCCTCCCCGCACAAGCAACATCCCGTGATGTCCTCGCACACTGACACATCTCCTCTCACAGCTCCGCGGCGAAGCCCTCTCCAACTCCGACCTGATCCGCGAAACGCACAACTCGTTCGCGCGCTCCTCGCCCTTCGTCGACGAGACGCAGCGCGCCGCGACCGGCGACGACGACGTCTACCACTTCATAGCCTACACGCCCATCAACGGCAAGCTGTACGAGCTGGACGGGCTGCAGCAGGCGCCCATCTCGCACGGCCCGTGCGCCTTCGACGAGTTCCCGGACAAGGTGATCCCCGTGCTGCAGCGCCGCATCGAGCGCTACCCGCAGACCGAGATCCGCTTCAACCTGCTGGCCATGGTGCGCGACCTGCGCATCCGCGCCCGCGAGATCGGCGACGCCGAGTGGCTGCACCGCGAGCAGCAGAAGCGCGCCGCCTGGATGTGGGAGAACGCCCTGCGCCGCCATAACTTCGTTGGCTTCGTCGGCGAGCTGGTCAAGGGCGTCACCAAGGCGAAGGTGAAGGAGGGCAAGTTCGACCAGTGGGTCGACGAGGCGAAGGCGAAGACACGGCAGAGGGTCGAGGATCGTGCGAAGAAGGGCATTGCCTCCGACGAGATGGATCTCTAACGTTCCCATCATGGGCTGTACTATGAATGCATTGGCGGGCGTCTGGAGGATCATCCGGGGGGGTTTTTTTTCTTTTTTTTTTTGGATGACCTCTGGTGCAATTTGCGGAAGGGAAAGCGTAATACCAAATCTACGGTCGGAAGCAGATTGCTCATCGATTGCCTATATGCCCATGAATACCCAGTCTCCAGTTTCCCATTTCCCTTTACGCCTGTGCTCGCTGACCGACTCCCAAACTCCCGAAATGCTCGTTACTACCATGCCGAATGCTCGCGAGAGAAGAGAAGCAGTATCCAATGCCCGAATTAACAGAACCATTAGACATGCTCGCTTCAAACGTCGAGCACCACTTCAATCTCCTCCTCGGCCGTCCCATCTCTCTCCGTCGACTCCCCCTCCTCTACAGGGCTCTCGATGTCCTTCGGCAGCTGTACCACAACCCCTGCTGCCTCCGTCCCGTCGACCTGCTTGACAACGACGTCCTCCGCCGGTCCGTTTCGCGACCCACCCGCCACGCCTCCTTCATCCGACTCCGCCCTCGACTCCTCGACCACGAACCCCTCCGAGCTCGACTCCTCGAGCACGACCGATTCCATGAACGCCTCCGCAGCACCCGCGTCCTCCTCATCAACCTCCATCCACGCCTCTTCCCCGTGGCCCGGCGCCGTGGGGCAGGTCGGCGTCGCCTGGCCGAAACAGTCGGCCGCGTACCGGTAGCTCGGCGACTGCTCCGGGGTGCCGGCGTCGTCCGACCGCTCGTCCACGTCCAGCATGGCTTCGTCCTCGCGGTCGTCAGCAGCAGCGGCGGCGGCGGCGGCAGTAGCGCAGACCGGCTGCGCGCTGCTGCCGAACAGCGCGGAAGGATGCGCGCGGTGCGAAGTCGTCCCGAGATCCTCCTCTTCGTCCACTCCTTCTTCGTCCGCGGCGAGGTGGATCGGGATGTCCACGGAGGCGGCGTCCGTGGCGGTGGACTCGCGCCGGTCCTGCTGCCGGTCGACGGCGACGAAATCCTCGGGAGCGGTCGACGGGGCGGATGCGGCGGTCACGCCTTCCATCGCGTCCGGGGTCGTAGTCGTCGCGGGTCCCGGCTCGGCGGCGCCCGATGATGATGATGATGATTCGTCGGCGCGGCGCTGCCCCTGGTCGTCGACGGGGCTCATGGCGGCTTCGATTGTGGCTGTCGCTGCTGCTGCGAGTTGACGATTGCCACCGTCCTCGGCGGCGGAAGAAAGAATGCGAGCGGTAAAGCCGCCATCGTCATCGCCGTCTTCTCCTGCGAGTGATGCGGCGCGATCGACGGGGTCAGGCGACGAGGCGTCGATCGCCTCCTCCGCCGGGTCGGACACGGGCGTTCCAGAAGCTTCTCCGTTGCCGGGCGTCTGTGCTGCTGCTGCGGACGAGACGATCGCGGCCATCTTCTCAAAGGCCGTGTCGAGAATCTGGACCGATGCGGCGAAGATGGAGTCTTTGAGGCGGGTTTCGGCATCGATGTCGGTGTCGTCGGCATCTGGTGAGGACGTTGGGTGGGCGCTGTCGGAGGACGTGCTGGTCGCGGCTGCAGGACGGTCGTTCTCATCTGTGGACGGCTGAGGGCTGATGGTCTGGAGGATGATGGCCGTCATGGTTGTGGTCGAGGTGTGTGTCACCTCACGAGTTTGGACGACTTCGAGGGCGGGCGGAACGACGGTCGTCGAGTTGTCGAAGTATGGTGCATCAAAAGATACGACATCCAACTCTGTCGACGACAGCCCCGGCGCCGCAGTTTGCATGGACAGAACAGCCACCAGGATGCTGAGCAAGACGATGAGAATATTCCGCAGGTCCGTCGCCGCAACGTAGATTGATTTCGTCAAGAGCACGGTCAGCGGGATATCCTTCTTCTTCGCCGCCGCAGCAGCCATCTCCGCCCTCCGCCTCTTCCTCTCCGCCTCCTGCTCTGCCCTCACCCGCATCCTCTCCTCCTCCACCGCCTCTCTCACCCTCTCCTCCGCCATCCGCCGCTCCGCCGCGGCGGCCAGCGCCGCGCTCCCAATCAACCGCAACTTCTCCTCCTCCGCCCTCGCCCTGACCTCCGCCGCCCTCGCCTCCGCGCGCCGCTCCGCCTCCCACGCCGCCCTCTCCTCCGCCGCGGCCACGGCGGCCCTCCGCTCCGCCTCCACCCTCGCCTCCTCCTCGCGCTCCGCCCGCTCCCTCGCGGCGAGCCGGCGCCGCGCGGCGCGCAGCTGGCGGCGGCCGACCCACGGCGTGACGGCGACGTCGACGCGCTCCATCTCGCTCCAGGCGGCGGCCCAGGCGCCGGCGCGCATGAGCCCGTTGGCGGCGTAGACGTGGATGGACCAGCGGGCGTGGGGCGGGCCGGCGCGGGAGGGGTCGGCGGCGAGGGAGAGGGGCGCGGCGCATTCGGCGCAGCGTTCGTCGTCCTCCTCTTCATCGTCCCCTCCGCCGCCCTCTTCGAACGCGCTTCCTTCCTCCTCGTCGTCGTCGTCGTCGTCGTCGTCGTCGTCGTCGTCACCATCCCCGGACGCCTCGACGCCGCTGTCCCGCCTGCGCGCCGCGTCCCCGGGTTCGCGCTGCTCCTCCTCCTCCTCCTCCTCCCCACGCCCGTGAAAGTGCCCGCACTTCAGCACCCGCGGCGCGACCAGGCCCAGCCCCTCCAGCAGCCGCTCTTCCAGCACGTCGTACTCGTCGCGCGGGTGCGGCACCAGCAGGCCGCGCTGCAGCAGCACGGGGTCGGCCGCGAGCTTCGATTCCAGCAGGCGGTACTGGCGGCGCAGGCGGGGCGGGAGGGCGTGCAAGGGCAGCGGGGGCGGGGGCGGGGGCAGGAGGGTGATGTGGAGGAGGACGAGCGGGGGTTGCTGCTGGTGGGAAGAGGACGGGGTGTGGGTTTGCGAGAAGGGTTGGCGGGTGGGGGTCTCGGTGGTTGTTGTGGTGTGGTGGCGGCGGTGGGGCGGCGGCCGTCTGATGGTGGTGTGTTTGGTCGAGGCGTCCCGGGGTTCGTGGGTGTGGTGGAGGGGCGCGGGTTGGCGCTCTTTCTTCGGGGAGATGGCCGGGCTGCTGAGGGCCGAGAGGCCTCTCGCCGTGGTCATCGTTTTGGGCTGCTGGGCGAGAGAGAAGGTGTCGGAGGGCATGTCGGAGATGGAGGAGGGCTCGGTCAGCTGGGTGTGGTCGGAGAGGCGGCGGGTCGGGGAGCTGCGGCTGCCGGTGTAGCAGCTTCGCTCGTTGGAGGAGCGAGAGGAGGGGTGGCCGAAGATGAAGTCGTCGTCGCGCTCTATGCTGGGCAGCGGGACGTCGGCGTCGAGAGAGAGGACGGGGTCGTCGAGGTGCTCGAAGGGGGTTATGACGGCGGGCTGAGTGTGGACTGAGAGGAGATCCTTGTTGCTCAGGGCGAAAGACGCCATGGTGGTGGAATGTGGAGGTCGTTTCTGGCGAGAACGGGGAGCAATGGGCAGTTTGCGGTGGAGGTGCGAGGCGGCGATCCGAATCGGGTAAACAAACGAAGATGGGGATGGAAAAGCGCAGACAACCCGCCCGACGATTGAACAAGCGAAACGACGAAGAGAAGCGAAAGGCAATGGAGAAGGGACAACAAACACGCTCGCGCTGGAATACTATGGAGGAGAAGAAGAGGAGAGGGGAGGGCCATTGCGCGATAGAATTTATCTCCTCGTTGCGGCGCCGATGCGGGATGGCTGGCGTTGTCGGGGACCTTCGCAGGCATGCAGCGCTCATCAAGTCGGTGTGTGCACGCCTCACTCACGCCAATCAGGCTCCGCCAGCACAGTCACAGTCGCGCCGCTGGCCCGGCAACTCGCTCGCCCCGGACGGACAGTCGTCAGTCAATCATCAATCCATCGTCCGCCTGTCGCAGCCCATGCGCCACGACTACTTACATACAGACATCTCACCCTTCGCCGGTCAACGCCCGCCGGAGGAACGAGCACCGCGCAGTAGCCTCTCGCCCTCTCGCCCTCTCTCCCTCTCTTTCTGTGCGACAAACGGCATTGGGCTGACACGCGCCTGCGTCGCTGCGCTGTTGCTGCTGTGCCGACCGACCCCGTTTGCTCATCGCTTGTCCTTTCCCAGCCACCGTGTTTTTTTTGTGCGTCCCGCTCGTATCAGCCAAACGCCCCATATTACCGCCGCACCGCCTCTCCCGCTACCCGATCGCTAGCCTGTAGCTAGTAGCCTCACCCGCACGGCCTGCCCCGTTGGGCCGCTCCGCCTGGTGCCCCTCGCGCCGTTCGACCCGACCCTGGGGCTGGCATGTTGACGGCTGCCCGTCGTTGTGGCGACCCGGTGATGACTGCTGTCGACCTTGCATCATTTCTCTTGCACTTCCGACGTTGCTTACACTGAGCTCATTCTGACTCTCACTTCAACCTGACAGCCATCGTCGTCGCCACTGATTTGCGCGAGGCTGGGCTGGGAACGCGTTGATCTTGTGTTGCGGGGCCAGGCCACCGTGGCCCACTTCGAGATGTGCGCGCATCTGGAGATCCGGGCTCCACCGCTTCTTCGGCCATTGCCTCGCTCTTCTCGGCGCCACTGGCTCTTTCATAAGACATCTTTTCCCAGAGGCTTTCCGCAATTCAGCTCGACACATCTTTTCGGCTACAAGACTCCGCGGCTCTCCATGTCTACTTCGAAAGCGTTGCGACATAACCCTTTCCTGTCAGCTTACTTGTCTGGCTTTGCAGTACGGCCCCGCCGCTTTGTACAACAGGCAGAAAGGGGCGCCGTGACAGCCTTCAGGCCTAATGAAGTGTAAATATTGGACTTTTTACGTCTGGACGACTGCTTTAACTCCCTGCGCGCCCCGTACTTTGCCGCTCTTGCGCCCGACCTCGGAGTAATACAACTGCCCAAGGTGCAATGGACAGCGTTTCCCTGGATTTCGTAGTAGGTAGTGCAACAGTCATCTCAGCCCCGATACACCTGTAGCAGACTGTTTCAAGGTGAGCCAAGAGAGTAGAGGTGCTGCTCTATCATGTTGAAACCACCGCATCTCGTCACTCACCATAGCATGGTCGGCTGGCAATCCATTGGGCGCCCAGAACCATCTGTCGCTACTGCTGATGGTGATACTGAGCGCTCCGAAGCACACATGTCAACTACCGACTCCACTTCGGCCTACTCAACTCCAAAATGCTGTCTGTAACCCCATCAAAACACGACTCGGTCAAAGGTGAAAAGAAGCGATGTCCTTTCCGGAGTCTTAGATTGGGATTAGGAAGCTCCGCATTCGGCGGCCGGCGCAGTCTGTATGTGCCTCATCTTGGCCATCCTTTCTTCGCAACCGACAAGGCTCTGGCCGCCTGGGCACTCCCGACCAAGCCAAACTCACCCATCACTGTCTTCTTGACCGTCGCAACTTCTTCCCCCATGATTTCCTTTGCAGGGCGCATCAGTCAGCTCAAATGGTTATACTACAATCAGCCGAGGCCGCTCAGCCATCTACAGCCATTTGACGACGCCAGCAGAAGGCGAGCAAATCAAACCCCGAGAGAACGACAGGGTGGGCGGCCTCGGAGTTCATGAGGGACCATTGTTCCTGGGTTAAAGCAATGACAATCTACAGGAGAAGCGTATGAGAAAATATATAGAAGGTAAAATAGAGTTTTCTAGAAATGCAGCGCCTAACTTTATAAGTTAAATTAAAAGTTAAAGTAACGAGGAGATGGTTCCTTATTCCCCGGAAGCGAAAGTTTGCCTTTGCCTATGTTTTCGACAGCGTTCTTATTGCGTGACGTCATAAAAGATTATCCGAATCATCACTCCAACCATCTGCATTCGATGCAAAATGCCGGTGTTGAGTAGTAAAAAGACACAAGCAGCGTGTCAAATTTCAGGAGTCGGGACCATAAGCAGCTTCACGGATGTTTCCCGAAGATTTACACAAGTTGGAGCAATTACTGAGGGCGCGGAAAAAGACACATATACTGAGGATATTCTCAACAGGATAAGAGCCAGGGGATAGGTAATATTTACATTAGCCGGTCATGTCGTACGAAATACACAGGAACCGTGGCTCTATTCGGAACACAAATGTTCGCTCCGTGATCAAGAACTCCAATCGTAGCAGTAACATTGAGAGATTGATTGTACGTAAAGTTCTAGCTTGATTTAGATGTGATATGACTCGAGCACTAGACGACAATACATATATATTTACTGCAGCCGTTTTGACTTTTGAAGACATCTTTAAGATTCGCCGATCTACTGCCGTACGACTATAGCGAGTATCCCCATGTTATCGCCGCAATGAGGATATACACCACTTAATAGGCATATTCATTATTAACATTCGGAACAGCTAGTAAGAGTTCGTTACCAGAGTTCCTTTATAAAGTCAACGATGCCTTCCCACAATACATCAGGCTGCTCCAATGCTGCGACATGACCGCCCCTTGTATACCAAAGATATGTCGTTAGTATACTTTCTCCGAGGAGCCTTTGATAGCATAGCTGCGCCTACCTTGACGTGCTTACGATACCGTTTGATTGTACCCATAATTTCCAGCCATATTCTTGGCGGACTGATTGATTCGCCTTCAAACCACGAGTATCTCGCGGGCATTTGCACTACCTCGATCACAGATGCTCATCTTCTTCCTTTCAATGCCATTGTTCTATAACACCATATGGATATCGGGTAGGAACCGGAAAACCAGTACAGCGAGGCTTTGGTTAGAATATGATCCAATGATGGTCTCGTCCGGCAATCAGGCCACTCCAACCTCTTTCCACCTGTCCTATGTAAGTCAATATTAGTACCCATGGTAAGATATTCAGCACCATGATCATACCAAGCAATTAAGCTGACTGGACTGCTGCCAATAACAAAGCCTGCTGTTGCTGGCCGCGTTCCTTGAAGATGTGCATACGCAGCACCTAAAATACGTGACTCAGCTGCCCGTTCTAGCGCACGGATCTCGCTGTCTGCATATACGCGGAGTTGCATATTGGATTCCAGTTTAACACCCACTAGCTGAGTCATCATGGTGTTCACGCGGACCAACCGGCAAGCCGGATCCGCTCGCGCGAGTGTTGGTGCGATAGCTGAACCCAGGTCTCCCCTTTGTGCTACGTAACCCCTCTGAGCATCTGCAAAGCTGCAAGCAGATGCATCAATCCTCGAGACCATACACGCACAATCTATGATGCTGAAATCCTTTTTCTGCGGTGGTGGGGATGAATATCCAAAACCAATGTGATGCGGAACGAGAATATGGTAAGAAAATAGCGCTGAAGACTACCGACATAACGTGCCGAACTTACTTTGGGCCAAGGCTGATATGGAGCTCAAGCTCAAGCCCCTGCCACGGCCGAGGGAAATATTCGGTCTCGCCAAGAAATGAGGCACATGAGCGGTGACTTTAACTTGATGTAGCGATTACATCTGTCCATATAGTTTTGTCCGTAAAATCCTGACAGCCCTTTCAAGCTCCTATCTCCGTGTGCCCCTTGCTCAAGCTAAGACGACTTCATAGAGCCCACGCATACGGTTCAGCTTCGGGTCTAGGACTGCTTCCAGAGCATTGCCATGTAGTAACATAATAACACCAAGTGACTCTTCTTCTTTAGAGGCCTTCCGGATGGCACTATGTGTCTTGGCTGCTCTTCAGAGGCATAGTGAATTCCTGCTTACGGTTGCCGTGAAAAAGCATCGTTCTAGCAAGCGATCCTTCAATCTCCTGGGTGGGCGCCCTACTCTTCGAGCTTCAATCAAGAAGAGAGCAGGATTTTCTCCCGTTCGCGAACCCTAGCAGCCCGCATAGGCCCGCAACTTGTCTACGGACGAATTGACGGGATGCGAACGCCCGACAGATTTCAGCTTCACCCTATGGCAGCTTTGGCTGGGGACCGGCAGTTGATGGGACCTTTGATTCGCAGGATCCAAAGTCATTGCTTAATCATGATCAATTCGACAAGTCTGTCAGGGTAATGGTCGGACACAACTCAAATGAGGGACTGTTATTCTCACCTCCTATCTCTAGCAACAGCGAATTTCTCGAATTCATTCGAAGCAACTTTCCTAGCGCCGAGAGCTCCATTATCGATTATCTCGCCTCAACACTCTACCCGTCTGCAACGCCGTTGCTGTGGACCGCGCGCTCAATAACGAGACCTACACCTATCTATTTGATGTTTCTCCGGAACTCCATTCGCAGGATACTGGATATACTTTCTATAATGCAGATGTACCTTTCCAGAGTATCCAGCCAATAATAATGGGGGAGAGAAATGAGACCATTGCATATGCAATGCAAGATTACTTTACCAGCTTCACTGCTCAGAGCTATCCGGAGAGCGTAGAGGACGGCTTGGCCGCTTTTCCTTTTCAAGTCAATGGCACAAATAATACGCTAGTCAGATCAAGTTCACGCGGTATTATGTCAGAGAACCGCGACTCAGCTGCGAATGACAGATGTGCATGGTGGCAGCTGGTTCTGGTCGACCAGGGAGTATTCTTGTGACCTTTCATGGGCATCAGTCGCGCTAAGAAGATAGGTTTATAAGAGGGAGCCAATGTATAGATGAGGGAGAAACATATGAGGTATTAACCTCCGTCGGTCGCGGCTCTGGCGGTCTCAGCCACTGCTCATATATAACGGTAGCAGTACTAGAAAGAGATTAATAAATATCAGTAACGGTAGAGACAGAGTGACAAGAGAGAACATACATAGCTCTTTGCTTATACTTCTCCAACTTCTTAGCCTTCTTTACCTTATTCCACGCCTCGACCAAGCTCCTCGACATGGAGCCTTTCGAGACATAGAATTCTCATATACCTTGACAGCTTTCTTCTCATTCTCCCACGTATCGAGATGCTGCTGCTTGCGCTCGTTAAAAAGCGGCCCCCCCCCCCCTTCTTTTTTTTTTTTTAGAAAGAAGTCTGCGCTTTCTTTACCATTATATTCTTCCTTTGCCTTCTATCAAATTGAAAAAGAAGGATGCCGCATTTACTACAATGCTGGCTAATTACCTTGAAATAATCTTGCACCTTCTCTCCTCGTTACCACCGTTTTGCACGTCTCCGAAATCCTCCGTACTACCATACTTACACGTGTCCTCCCTCTCCTCATTATTCAGTTTTGTCTTCCAGTACTGTACAAGGGTAGCGTTTGCATTGCACTTGGGCTTTCATGTAAGTGCCCAGCGCTTGCCCGTGGTGGGATCAATGTCTGCCCGATTGATACGGTAGTGGTACGCGCTCTCGTCCAGGATATGGACGGCGCGTCAGAGGAACGTTGTTGATACTGCGGCGGTTAGCGGTGGCGGGTCGCGGAGGCGCGCCGTTGGGCAGAACCAGGCGAAGGCAGTGAAACAGCGGTGCTGATAGCTAAGACAGAGAAAACGGGTGTTGGTTATGAACCTTGATGATGTTGTAGAGCAACACGTATTACCAAGTGTAATTGCATGGCGGCGATCCTGAGGGATATGTTGAAGCAGTAGGCATCACGGGCAGGCATTCAATAATCACCATCATTAAGGAACAATCCATCGACGGGCTACGGTGGGCAAAGATTTACCAACATATGGAGCACCGTTTAAGTTGAAACCATCTAAGGGGAGAAGCCCAGGTAAACCTCAAAGGGGAGGAGGGGGACCGAGGCGGCGGAAGGCTGGCTTGTTCTCTTTCTGTCCTATATATCTCTGCATACTATGGCTCTCAGCGCTTCTTCCGCGGCACGGACATCTTCTGCATTTTACCCCGTCTTGCCGCGATGAGCGAGTCCAATCCCGGCTACTCTTCATTTCCGGGCGTCGTATTGATTTCCTAGTTCCTGGATTCGTACTCTATCCGAGGGGCCATCGTTCCCCGCAGAACTCCTATCCCGAAGTCACTATCTTATTTCCTAAGTGCGCCTCCAACATCATTCCCATATAGGCTCTGAATATTGCATTATTAATTGCTTATACATGCCACATTACCTTGTGGCTGGGTTTCCCGGGGCAAAACTTCTGCTCTTGCGGCTCTTCCCATCGCTCAGGGTCCTTGCCCCCCTGTAAGCTTTTATTCCGAGCGGTTTTTGCTCCCAAACTCCTTTAAGACACCGCTGCGTCTTTCATGAGCCCACCTCAAGATGTAGCTCGCCTAATAAAACCGAAACCCTAACCGAATGGGGACCCTGATTGCGGTACTCCCTAGTCACAGCGGAAATCTGCCTCTTCATGAATAGTTGATTCTTCCCACGATCCTCGCGCCGTATCAACAGTTCGTATCTAGTCCTCCACCCCTCCAGGTAAACCAACAAGGCCCCCCACCCCTTCCCCAGTCTCACCCCGCCCCCGCCACCACCCCACACCTCTTCCTGCCGGGGTGGACCGGACCATGAATCGCTCCCGTCTCAGCAGTCGGCCGGCTCAGCCTCGACGATGCTCTGCGCAGCCAGGGGCGAGGTCCAGATCTTCAGCACGCGGAAGCCGGCGGCGCCGAGGAGGGCCCTCCACATGGCCTCGGTCCTCTCCTGGCCGGCGACCTTGACCATCATGGTCAGGTCGTAGGCGGTGGCGTGCGGATGAGCGCGCTCGTCCCGCACGACGTGGTCGTGCACCAGCAGCTTGCTGTAGCCCGGCTGCATGGCCGGGCGGATCTGCTTCAGGATCTCGAGGGCCGGCTTGTCGGACCAGTCGTGTATCACGCCATGCATGTAATACAGGCGAGCGCCTGCGGGGTCGGGGAAAGCGGTGATCAGCGGGTTGGAAAGGGATGATGGAGGGTGGGGCGGAGGGGGAGAGGGGAGAGGGGAGCAGCAAGTACTGACCCTTCACGGGTTGCTCGTTGAAGAAGTCGTGTGCCATTTTGCGGACGGCCGGCGGGCAGATGGCGTTCGCGACGACGTCGGCCCTGTCCTGGAGGACAACGCGGGCCGCGAGCTCGGGGTGCGCCTGGCAGAACTTGGACACATCGTGTCCGACGTTGCCGCCCACGTCGACGAGGAGCACGCCGTCAGGCGAGGCGTTATCAACGGAGGTCTGGTGGGGGTAGATGTCCAACCAGCTGGCCTGATGCTGCATGACACCGCCCATCATGTGGTTGAATGTCTTGCCCTCCTCTGGATGGGCGTCATAGTAGGCGAAGAGATCACCGTTCCAGCCCTTAGTGTACTGGAAGACTCCAGCGGCCGGGTCGGTGGGTGTGGTATATCCCGTCTTCGCCAGAAACTCGGGCATCTTGTAGAAACAAGGAATCAATGCATCGTATCTGCTCCACGCGGCGTCAGCTACTAGGCAGAAGCCATGGGCGGGGCATGCAACGGGGGACAGGGGCTGCGGATCGCACGTATAGTCAATCCATGCACCAAAGTTGGGCTCAAGCAGCGAGTCACTAAAAGCCGTTTTGCGGTATATACCCGGGGAGAGCTCCTCGACCACATGGGTGGCGGCCAAATGGCGCAGGATCCGCTCTGAGCAAAGCTCGGTCAGTGATTGGCGGTCTGCGGGGCTGGGGTAGCGACCCCTGAAGGCGATTACCGAGAAGGTTCGGGTCGCAGGGTACGCGGACCGTGTCTGCAAGCTGTGCCGCACTCCTTGGGAGGCCTTGCTGGAGGGCCTCGAACAAACCAATGTCCTTCGCCACCTTGAGCGAAGCATTGAGCGCGGTCTTGGATGACGTGGCACAGGTCTCAGCCGCCAATCGGTTGCACCGGAGACGATACGCAGTACTCACTTGGCTCATGCAGCAGCGCAGGATCGTCTCCCACGGCGACTCCAGCCGGCTAACCAGCGCGTAGGCTGCCAGCAACGCTAGGCTTCTCTGGCCGTCGTCACTAAACGACAATCGGCCCACCCCATTGACTCCTTCAAGAAAGGACTCCAGATCGATTGATTGCGGCATGCTGACGGAGGCGAAAGATAAGGATCGAACAGTTGTTTTTTTCGTACGATCAGCTGCCGGCTGTTCTCTATGCCACGCCGCATGTGCGGGGGCTGCGCGCCTCTTCAAGCCGGCCACCGCGATAGGACGGAGTATATCCGCAGGGTTAAAAGCACTTCGTGAAGGATGGCTGAGCGGGAACCGAGTAAACGGCAGATCAGCGTAGCATGATTGGGGATGCTGCTACCGGCCTTGCACCTAGGGCAGGGAGGCTGGCGCTTCGTCCGCGACTCAATGGCTCGAGTGCCGGGACGGTTCCGGTCGACTGGCTCACGCCCCTGCCTCCGAATCCTTCCACTCCACCGGCTTAAGTGACTGCTAATTAGGGAAGGGAATGCGGTTGAACTCTCGAAGCGGCAATATTGTATGGTCACTCAGCACCCCCGTCGAGCAGGCTTATCTGTCCATGGTTCCTGATAAGCCCCTCCCGCAGCCTTCGACAAATGTTGCATAGAGGCTGACTCGAATCCGTCCACTAGCCTCGACTGCTTAATGTAACGCGCAACTAATACGAAGTGCTCCTATAGAGACACGCCTAAAATCACCCAGAAAAATTCCACCGCCATGACACGCGCGAACAATCTACATCCGCCCTCTCCTTTATCCGAAGACCGGAGCGAACGCGGGCTGGAGACAGGCTGTTCGCCGTCGTTTGGGAGTTCCTGGCGAGGCATTTGACGGGACCTGGACGGTGCCCTGTTTAAGCTAGTGTAGGATTCGTGAGTGGAGCGACAAGGCAAACGATCCTCAAGCCATTCTCCTCGGCTCTTCCGCACATCGCCCTGAAACGTCTCCCACTCATGTCCTAAGCGAGTCTGTCGGATGGATGGGGGCGAGCCTTCGAGACCCGCTGAGCGGATGAAGGTAGGATGCTCGAATCGCTCCCGATTCAGAACCTTCACGCCATATGTATGTCACGTGATCGTGGCGCTTATAAAATCCCCGCACCCAAAGGACTACCGTGTCCGATTTGCCCAGACCCGTCCTTAAGCTTATTTGCTCTGCATTGGCTTGGCTGTGGAGATATGGTTCGACAACGGCGAAAGTGGACCGAAGAGGAGGATAATCTGTTGCGGGAGGCAGTCAACCAAGGTAATAGCACGCAGGCGCGAGAGCTGGAAAGTAACAGCGCGTCGGAAGCTTTCCATGCAGGATAGGGTACATTGAGCTAACGTCGAGCTGCAGCACAGCGAGAATCACGACCGCTGCTATGGCGCGAACTAGCGAAGAGCGTCCCCGGCCGAACGAACAAGGATTGCCGCAGGAGGTGGTGGAACTCGCTCTCCAATAACGTAAAAGGGCCATGGACGGAGTCGGAGGACGAGAGGCTGTTCCATGCCGTCCAGATACACGGCAACAAGTGGACGAGGATCGCATCCGCCGTGCGTACAAGAAACTCCGATCAGTGTGCAAGTCATTGGACCCAAAGTTTAAACCCGGAAATCAACCACAGCGACTGGACCGCCGATGAGGTACGTAAATGGCCCGCCAGCACTCCCCGAAGCTCATGTCGGCTGATATCCAAAGCCAGGACGAAAGGCTCCTTCGTGCCGTCCGGCGGTTTGGAACAAACTGGGTCAAGGTCGCAGCAGTTCATTCGCCCACGAGGACAACCTTATCTTTAAAGAACCGGTACACCAGGCTCAAGGCCCGGTTGGAGGCGAAACCACTTCAGCAGCGGCCTGGGTGGAGGTCCCGCGAGCAGACGGCTTCCAGCTGCAGCGATGCCGGATCTGGGGTTGCGGTTCGAGCATCAAAAGACGAGCAGACGGACGACGACGACGACGACGAAGATGACGACGACGACAGCGATATGGACGATGACAATGAAAATGGAGAGCTGGCCGATCCGCGGAACCCCTATCAGTACTGGCAGGACGATCTGCTGGTGACCTCCACGGAGCAATGGCAGAACCTACCCACAACACAACAACCTTCGACATTCGTCGGTGCGGAAAGCGCTTCGCAATGCCCTGCCGCTTCACCAGCGGTAGACCAGTGGATGACGGATGCGTTGGCCTCGCCTCTGTATTCCGACTTGTTCTCGTTCAATTTCAATGGAGATGCTGCGCAGCAACCCCCCGCCGACGCTGCCCGCAATCACCAACAAACCCACGCCCAGAGCGGCAAAAGTAACCTTGCAGCACCCCCTCATGGCCACATCGATCCGGACCTGGCTGTGGGCAACGTCGCAATGGCCTCTGGCGGATTCGAGGCCATATCCGAGAGTCTGGCCGTTCCAGGTGCTCCCATGGTGTCTCCGGAACATGGCGAACGAGGATCCGTTGCTCGAGGAGAGGAGAATCTCCATCGCGTCTCTGTGCACATGCTCTGCACGAGTGACCAACTTGGCAGCGTACTACGCAACCTGGCCGGCTTGGCGAAGTCCGTAACAGTAAAGGTCGAGTCCTGAGGCTCCTCTTGCTTTCTTATCTGTCAGAAAGCTTCCAATTCGGCACTTTCTCGTGTCGTCTGTCTCTCGTTCATCTTCTTCTACTTTTCTTCTCTCGCGAATGGGTGCTGGGGGGAGAAGTTCAGAGGGAAGGGGGGCGGGGGCGCACTTGAGATTTTTCACCACGAACAAGCCAAACTTCCACAGCTCTTACATGGGAGCAAAGTACTAAAACAATGGTAAACGTTACCTGCGACACATTCGACTTTATAGAAAACAACACCCATTGGGAACCCCGTCTTGTCAAAGTCAAAGAAAACCTTATCCAGTATACCGTCCTCGGTTTTGCGTTTACCATGAGTGGAAAAGATTCGCAAACGATGGCGCAAGAGGTGGGAGAATGACTTGAATTGGTGAATTGATCTTTGGGTGTTCTACTTTGCATTTGATCATGAAGTACTCTATCTAGTAGTTACCTTTCCCGATGAATATAACCCAGATAATTCAAGGAAAAAGAAAAGGAAAAAGAAAAGGAAAAAGAAAAGAAGAGAAAACTACGGATTCCCCGTTACTTACCGCCATGTGATCTCAAGTTTGTGACCCTCAATCTCAGCATTGAACCACTCAATGAGCCTGATGCGATCGTCACAGGTGCTGGCGCCCTCAAGCACGCCGCTCTCAGCCACGGACTTGACAGCAGCGTACAGCTGGTACGTGGCCAAGTTGCGGGCCAGGCACATGCGCGGCCCGACGCCGAAGGGGATGATGGTGTCCCTGCCCCTATCCCAGTAGTCGGCCGGCACTCCGCCGGCAGCGGCAGCGGCAGCGGCAGCGGCGTCGCGCGGGTCCGCCAGCCCGGCCTTCCGGCCGTCCAGCCAGCGCTCCGGCCGGAACGCGAACGGCTCCGGGAAGCGGTCCGGGTCGTGGTGCAGCGTGTGCGGCGCGACGCCGACGGTGGTGCCGGGCGGGATGCGCGCGCCGGCGACGTCCAGGCCCGCGGAGCCCGGCGGCACGACGCGCGTGAAGCGGGCCGGGTTGGCCATGCCCAGGCGCAGGCCCTCGCGGACGACGGCGCGCAGGTAGGGCAGCGTCTGCAGGTCGGTGGCGGCGCCGGCGCTGGCGCTGGCGCCGCTGCTCTCCTTCGCTTCCTCCTTCAGGCGCAGCAGGACGCCCTGATTCTGGACGAGGTGGAAAAGGATGGTGGCCAGCATCAGCGCGGTCGAGTCGGTGCCGGCGAAGAGGACGGCGGCGCACTGGGCGGCCGTTTCGCCGGGGGAGATGCCTGCCGCGAGCAGGCGTGACTGGTACGTCTCGTTGATCCCCGCCTCCTGTTCCTTCTTCTCCGTGACCGCGGAGCTCGATTCGTTCTCGTTGGTCGCTTCTTCCACCAGCTTGTTGACGAATTCGTCGACACGGGCGGCGGAAGCGCTCATAGCCGGTGTCGCGTTCCACCATTGGCTGAGGTTGAAGAGGAGTGTGAAAAGGCGCTTGGGCAGCAGCGAGAAGCGGCTGAAGGCGACGATGGACAGTATGAAGGGCGTGATAGAGAGCTTGCCGGCGTGGGGCCCGGTTTGGGCGGATGCTTCGGGCGGCTCGGCCAGCCCACCCCATTTCTTATGGAAGAGGAAGCCCGAGACCACGTCGATGGACAGGCGCGCCGACAAGTCCAGGATATCGACCGGGCGTCCCTTTGCCTCTTCACGCCTGCGACGGAAGAGGGCGATGAACTCGTCGATGCTGCGTGCGATGGTGCCGGAACTGCCCGCAATGCTCGCGGCGCGGATGCGGTTAGGTGCGAACAGTGGCAAAACAGCCTTCGCACGGGCGTCGCGGTACTTCGGATCGAGAGAAGAGAAGATGGTCTTGATCGGGCCCAAGTCAAAGTTTGAATATCGGACGTCCTTTGGCAAGCCACCGCCGGCAACGTAGATGGTCTGTATGGCCGCGCCATCTGAGATGGAGATTGAGTTGGGCGCGACGCGTAGGACAGAAGTATTAAGCTTGCGATGGTAGTAGGTAATGACTCGACACTCAATCCCGAGGTAGCAGATGGTATAAAGCCAGAGCGAAGTGATCCGCGCGAGGAATGGACCGGGGATGTGCGCGAGTGGGTGTGCGTAGGCGCGGTATGCTAGCGGCAACAGCAGCGCGAGGCCGAGCAACACCAAGGCTGCTGCTGGCGCCTCCTGCGCGGCCGCAACAGCTTTTTGCACTAAAGGCATGTTGCAGGGTGTCTTTCAGGCCTTGAGAAGGAATCAAAGTCAGCGAGGCTCGGTTTTTCTGCAACCGCTCCTCCTATTTCGCTCTACTCGGCGCCGATCGTATGCTCACTCCCTCTTGGTTTACCGCCCCGGAAGTCCCGCCCCTGAACTCCTCTCAGGTTATGGCACCACCCCAGAAGCTTTCCCCGGCTCCATTTCTTGGAACCAACAGTCTGGCATCTGTGCTTGTTATGGAGTGACATTGTTCCTGGGCGGCAAGGCCCAAGCTCAAGCGGCACCGAGTAAATCGGACCCTGGGCTGGGCAAGCTACGATATCCCTGACCTTGCACACCAGTCGAGAAGCTCAGCAACGGATATTTCGAGTACTCCGGCCGAAAAGCCAAGGTAATTCGGGGATAACCACCCCCCGCATGTAACAGCACCTCAGCCCTTACTCGCCAGCCTTCTATACGGATGAGCATTTCCTTCGTCCACTGAGCAAACTCACAGACAGATCTCGCCATCAGTAACGGTCTGCCACACGAGAAGACAGCCGTAATGGGCGCCACTAGCGGCATTGGCCCTGAGTTCGGGTCGGGTGTTTCCGTCATTGCCGTGGGTCGCCGTTAGCAGGGGCTTGGTTCGTTCGGCGCCAGTGCCGGCTCGGGAAAAGATCACGGCTATTAGCTCGACTTTGCCAAGATCGACGAGATACCAAGCTTCGCTAAGCGATTCGTACACGCTTAATGTGACTGCTCAGGCTTCCCCCTCCCCCTCCCCCTCCAGGCAAGGCTCCAGCGTAGATCGAGTCAAATTTCCACAGTCTGTCACCGTGTGCCGAACATGTGCCTGATATGCCCCACGCTGACGACTCGGCTTGGTTCCGCTCCTCGATACCATTAAGGGCCTCCTGTCTGCCCTCTCCCACTTTGTGCTCCACAAACAACCCCTCCTTCCTTTCCTTTTACTACGACTTTTCTGCGTAATATCCTCATTCCTCTCTTTTTTCTTCTTTTTTTCTCTTCTGTCTTCCTTTTTTTTTTTTTAGCAAAGCTCCAAAACAGCCAGCAGAACTGGGGAGCAGACTTTGACCGCTGTACGCCGGTCGCCGACTCCGTAAAACTCGCCTTGCAGGCCGTCGCGGCTAGTAACGCGAAGATTGCTGTATGCCACGCCAAGCATGTCTTCGACGAGTTCGAGGTCATCAAGGGGGAAATAATCGGGAATAAGCACCCGCTTGACCAGAGCGCGACGGAGATATGGAGAAAGAGAGTGAGCGTATGTGTTTCATAGCGAGTAGATTGGCTGGATTCGGCGGGTCGAGAAGGCGTCCCGGGATGCTTAAGTCTTTGGCGAGGCAGTGGCGACTCAGGAAGTTGTCGAACAAAGGGGTGACTGTGAGAATATGATAATCCAAGCAGGCCTCGAAGATGCTACCGGAGATTCATGTGGTGTTTGATATCTGAGTAGCAGTACCTGATGGTGATGTAATCTCGTGACGTAAGGCAGGACTACTTAGAAGCAAAACGCGGATGTAACACACGAAGCACACCTCTTTTAATTCCACACACCAAGTCAAATATGACCACTGCGATGAAGTGAAACCTGTTGCTGCTGGTGAGTAGCAAATTGCCCGCTTCTCATTATCACCGCCGCTGTCAATAGATGCTAAGTGCCATATATTGGTCGCAGTCGTCGACACCGAAAGATACGCCTGGCAGCCGTTCTGACATAAGCTCTTACTTATCTGTTCCCCTAACATTGCACCATCAGCAATCACTACAGATCGGCGTACAAGATCCGCTCCAAGCAAGTCTTCCATCTCACACCAAGTATGAAGTGAGTAGGGTTCTTTAGTACGCCAGAGGCTAAAGTAACCAGGATTCACCCAAGAACCATCTGAACGGACAGAACAAAGAGAGGACCTGCATGTCCACCACTAACACCGTACCAATAAATCCACTAACCAAAAGAAAGAAAAAAGAAACGCAAATAAAAGGGAAAGAACCCATAATCTCCATTCTCCATTTCACCTCAGCCCCACCTTCTCACACAAAAACTCATAACCCCTCAACACGACCTCCCACATTTTCCCTTCACCCCTCGCCGTCTTGCCGTACAAATCGAACAAATGCCTCGCACCATCGCCGACCAACTCCAGCCTCGCATCCACGCCTCTTTCGAGCAACGCCTCGTGTGCGCGCTGGGCCTGCGACCACGGGATCAGGTCGTCGGCGTAGGGATGAACGGCGAAGGTCGGGACGGCGGCATACGAGCCGTTGCGGATCTGCGCGAGCGGGCTGATGCGTTCGACCGATTTCGGGTCCGGCCGGTCCTCCTCGTCGTCGTCGGGACAGGGCTTGATGAGTCCCTGCGCGCCACGGAGCAGGGCGTGCAGCGTTCGGCCCTTCCAATTCATATACAGCGCGATACGCGAGCGCGGGTCCGCGGGCGACAACCAGCCGCCGATGGCGGCGCCGCGGTGGCGGGGCACGTTGTACGCGGTGATGGGGTGGGCTTGAACGCCCTGCAGGACGACGGCTTCGTCGTCCCCGGAGGATGAAGCCAGTGCTGCCGCGGCTTTCTCGGAGCCTTCGGGGATGTTGGGCTCTGTCCAGAAGCTGTCCTCGTAGTCCCACGGGCAGTAGAAGGCGAGGATGGCGTCGGGAGCGCGGAGACCGTGGCGCGGCGCCGTCCAACCGAGGCTCAGCGCCAGAGTTCCGCCAGTAGACCAGCCAACTGCAACAACTTTGTCGCCGTCGGGGTGGATGTCCGGACGCTTTAAAGCTAGATTCGGGAGAGTCTGGCGCGCCCAGGCGAACGCGTCGCGAACGTCTGTCATGGGCCCCTCGGGTAGTATCATTTCAGGGCATAGGCGATAGTCTACGCTGACCGGGAGGAAGCCGGCGTCGAGCATCAGCTGAGTTTGTTTGGGCCGGATGTCCTTGCGCGAAAGCATCACATGGCCACCGCCATGGATCATCAGCGCTGTCGGCAGGGCATGCACATTAGTACACGGAGCGTGGAGCGGTCTTGGGATTTGCCTCACCAATGGGCCGCTTCACGCCTGCTCGGTCACGTTCTGCGGGGTAGTAGATATCGGCGTAGAGCGTGTTCGAATTCGTCTCCTTGAACGACATCGTCTCCATTGAAGCGCGGGTGGGACTGGCGGACTCACCCGCCGGTGATGCGCATGCAAGGATGACTCTCAGCTGGTCGGATTCCACGCTGTCACCGTTGCTCCAGTCGATGTGCTTGAAGCCGGCTCGCGTCAGGCTCGACTCCCAAAACCTCTCGTGGGCGAGCACGTGCTTCCGGCCGTCGTTGAACAACCACCAACCCTCAAGGAGACCGAACACGAGATCGAACCAGAAGAGGTTTCTCGTGAGTTCCACCAAGCAGACGATGCCGTCTGGGCGCAACGTCTTGCGGATATTGGTCGTCGAGTTGACGAGGCTCTTGGTGGCGTGGATGCAGTTTGTCGAAATGACAATATGATATTGCCCTAGGAGATGCTCCGGCGGCGTCTTTTCTATGTCTACCACCATGTACTGCATACAGTCGTGCTGTGCAAATTTGCGTTTCGCGGCGGCAACGAGTGACGGAGAGAGGTCGGTGAAGGTGTAGGTGAAGGGCACACCCAGCTGCACCAGGCGCTCGACGAGGATTTTGGTGGTACCCCCAGTACCGGCGCCCAGTTCTAAAATGCGAACTGGCTCACCGGAATCGTATTTGCCAAACAGCTCGGTCAAGAACTTGGCAAGCAGCATAGTCCCACTCTCGAACATGGGAGCGTGCGTGTAAACATTCTCGAGAATATGTTTGCTCTCCTTGTCGGCAAAGATGAGGTGGATTGGGTCAAGCTCGCCAGAGAGGCAATCGGCAAGCTTTGAGCCGGTCGTGTTGAGCAGCTTGTGCTCCCAGACATGTTGCGGAAAGTCGTTCAGGATCCGTTCAAAGAGCACATTGGACGGGGTGGTAGGACACGGTTGAGGTGTCCTGACTGGTACATTAGCTTCAAAAGTAACGAGGCCGGCCTCTTCCAAGAGGGCGTAGAACTGATTCATGACCTTGTCGTGCTTCGAGATGTGTGGTACGGGGGGGAGTCTTTCTCCGGCCTCGCAAGCGCTCAAAGAGCAACCGAGCTGCTCGAACGCCTCAATGACGTAGCTTACGACTAGCTCGGCCTGGCGTGGATATACAACTGTGCGGAAGTTCTCAAACCCGGTCTCTGCGGCAAAAATGTCAAAGTCGCGGCGGACTTTGGAAAAACACTCAGCGGCAGTTGCGCAGAAAGAAACGGTAGGAGCATTTTCGAGGGCTGCAGCGGTTGGCTGCTTGGATGGACGATTTGGTGCACTTATTTTGGGCGGTGAAACAGATGCTGAGGGCGCGGAAGCAGCGGCGGAATGGGGAGCAATCAGTGTCGCAAGGCCTTCGAAAGTCAGTTCCGGCGTCATCTTGGACGGATCAACCTTGGCGCCAAAGACACGTTCAATATCGCTGCACAGCTCCATGCTAAGCAGCGAATCTATCCCAGCATCGCCGATGGTCATGTTCGTGGAGAAGGCATCGAGCTCGAGATGCGAAGCCACCAATCCGCTCAGTTTGGCAAGGACGTCTGCCCTGTCTCGTGTTGGGAAGAGCTCCGGGGTCGTCTGACCAGATTCAACATAGCTGCTGCTCTCAGAGTCGCTGTTACACGTGTCTGAGCTAGTGGCCTCTTCTTCGGGGCTGAGGAGTCGGCAGAGAGACGCCATTGTCCGGGCCTCCTGGAATTTCTCCACCGAGACCTGCACCCCAAACCTGTCCCTGATTTCACCGAGAAGCTCGGTGACCATGAGAGAGTCGATTCCCAGGTCATCCAATGCGGAATTTTGAGCTATATCTTCAGCGGGGATGTCGGCCACCTCCTGCAGCAGCTTGCGAACAGCGGCGAGGTTCGACGGCGCACTGTGCTGGCGCTTTTGGGGCCTAGCAACCGTGGATCCGGAGGTCGGGGCCAGTGCAGGAGTAGCCACAGGCTTGCGGGTCGGTAGTGCTGCAGGGTTCGTCTTCGACAAGACCTTGGTCAGCGAGCTGACGGCGACTTGGGTGAAGCGGACGCCGAGGATGGTCAAAGCCAGCGTCTTGGTGTCGCCAGCGAACACGAAGATGTCGCTGCATGCCTCGTTCGCGGCATCGTCACGGTCGACGTTGGAGAAGACGAGCCACGACCTTTGCGGCGCGTCCCGACAGCGGAAGGCAGGGCCGAGCTGGATTTGCTGGATCTGTGCGCATATGAATACCTGACCTTGCGGGATCTGGTTGAGGCTGTTGATGTGCAGGCCGGCAACCTGGAGGAAATTGTCTATAGCGATGGGGTCGCACTGGTGGTCCTTGAGAGGCGTCGGCAAGACGACGGGCACCTCGACCGCCCCGGCCACCTCGGGCCCACGAGCCGCCACGGCCGTGACACCACGGTAGTATGGGGCGTAGTCGACGACCTCGGAGAAAACCTTGTACACAACCGCACCCCGCAACGATTCGACGTCAGCTTGCGCAAGCAGCTCCTCGCAGCGCGATGCGCGCACGAGACGACTGTAGCGGGCGAAATCGGATGCGACGGCCGCACTGTCGGCAGGCTGGAGTTGAACGGTGCCAGCGGCATGCTCCGAAGGCGATGTGTTACCGCCGACAGTACCGCTGCGCAGTGAGAAGCGCCAGGTATTTGAGCTTCCGGACACACGGTCGAGGCGCAGTGTGATGGCCCTTCGCGCATCCAGTCCCAAAGGCGCACGGATGGTGAGATCCGTGATCCGCGAGATCAGAGAGGAGGCGTCGCCCTCTGCGAGGGTCACCGCAGCGCGCGTGGCCAGCTCGAGGTACAAGGATGCCGGGCACAGGCTGTTGCCCAGCACGGCATG
Organism: Neoscytalidium dimidiatum; assembly: GCA_037367355.1. Lineage (NCBI taxonomy): Eukaryota > Fungi > Ascomycota > Dothideomycetes > Botryosphaeriales > Botryosphaeriaceae > Neoscytalidium > Neoscytalidium dimidiatum. The sequence goes on along the minus strand of CM074699.1, from coordinate 3,791,302 downwards.
GCCGGACACACAGAGAGCGAAATACTCGCTGCGCGCATCGACGGCGAAGCGGGCTGTCTTGCCATCTCGGGAGGCGAGTGAGAGCAGCTGGGGCACTGCGGAAGCGCCTTGCTGCAACGACCGTGCCGACTTCTCCTCCTGCTCCTCCGTGCCGAAGGCTTCCTTGAACTCCAGCCAGTGATGGGACTTGTCGAATTGGTACGGAGGCAGGACGACGCCAGCAGGCTGGGCCACGGTTGAAGCGTGAAGCGGCCAGAAGCGCACGGGCTGAGCGGCGCGCCAGAGCGCAGCGGTGACGTCGGCGAGCGCATGTAGCGGGTTCGGGTGGGAGGCCAGCGCGACAGGTTGGAAGCGATGGGCGGCGGAACGGGGGCCCAGAGCAGAGCGGGCGATGCGGACGACGGGCGTGTCAGCCCCGGCCTCGAGCCACAGGCACGGGCCGAGCCGAGCCGAGATCCGCTGCACCGCCTCTGCAAAGAAGACGGGTTGCCGTGTCTGCTCGGCCACAAGGGCTGCCGTGGGCGAAGAGCCCCAGCTAGCGCCAGCCGAGCACGTCTCCAGCGGGACGACGGGCGGCAGCAATTCCAGGCCTCCCGCCAGCTCCTTCAACTGCGGGATGATGGCGTCCGCCAGCCGGCAGTGGTAAGCATGCGTGATGCGCACGCGAGTTGCCCTCACCGGCGGGGTCTGGCAGGCCAACTCTGCCTCCAGCGCGGCAATCGCTGCGGTGGCCCCGGCTAGCACGTGGCGCTCCGGACCGTTGAAGCAGGCCACATCGAGTCCGCAGCGCGCGGCCAGAGCCTTGGCCTCGGATTCGTCCGCATCGACCGCCAGCATGGCCCCGTTGTCAGGGCCCCAGTGGGCTTGCATCAGAGACGCACGCCCGGTTACCAGACGCATCGCGTGCTCCAGCGACAGCGCTCCGGATACGCACAGGGCCGTTGTCTGGCCGAAGCTGTGGCCGACGACTGCCTGCGGCCGGATCCCGCCCTCGATCCACGCCCTGGCGCTGGCGTACTGCAGCGCGAACAGCCCCGCATGCAGCGTCACGAGGTCGTCGATCGGCTCGCGCTGGAAGATGGCGGGGAACAGGCTGCGACGGTGCAGCTCACGCAGCAAGGTGTCGCACCGGTCGACATGCTCGCGCAGGACAGGCGACTCCCGATACACGGCCTCGGCCAGGCCCACAAAGGGTGTAGACTGGCCGCCAAAGACAAGGACGGCGGGCAGTCGAGCCGGCACATCCACAGCCGAAGAGAGCGAGGCCGTCAGCTGGGCGCGAAGATCGGCGTTGGAGCTGGCGGTGGAAGCCCATAGTAGGGGAAGACTGTGGTCTCGACGACGGGCGAGCGCGGCAGCCAAGTCCCGCAGCGAGAGGGCGGGATTCCGATCGATGGCAGCGCCCAGGACAGCCGCCTGGGCCCGCAGACTAGGTCTAGAGTGTGCTGCAAGGCACACCGGGGCTGCCGAAAGGGCGCGAGAGGGCAAAGACCGGATGCGGGGGCGCGGCGGCTGGCACACGAGCAGGGCGGCGTTGCTACCGGCAGCACCGTAGTTGTTCACGCAGGCGGCCCGGAAGCCAGGGCTCCATGCGGCCGCGGCGGCCTGCGGGATCTCCATGCGCGAGGCGGCGAGCGGGGGGATCCGCGGGTTGAGGGCACGGAAGCCAGCCAAGGGCGGGATGACTCCATGCTGAATCATGAGGACCGCCTTGATCAGGCCGGCAGCACCCGACGCCGCCTCAGCATGGCCGATATTGGCCTTGACGGAGCCGATGTGCAGCGTGCGCGCGCGATGGGGCCCGCCGAAGACCTGGCGGACACTGGCAAGCTCGATGGGGTCTCCAACGGGGGTGCCGGTGCCGTGGGCCTCGACGTAGGTAACGTCACCGGGCGCGATGCCAGCGCGAGCAGCAACGCGGCCGAACAGATCCGCCTGCGATGCGGCATCGGGAACGGTGATGGGCGAGTCACTGGCGCTCTGGCCGACTCCGGAGCCAGCAATCACGGCCAGCACGTCGTCGCCAGCCGCCACAGCGTCCGACAGCCGCTTGAGCACGACGACACCGGCGCCCTCGCCGCGGCCATAGCCATCTGCGGCGGCATCGAAAGCGGACGAGACGCCGCGCGGGCTCAGGAAGGAGGCGGCGCCCAGGTTCTGGTACAGGCGGGGGCTGGTGATGATGTTGACGCCTCCGGCCAGAGCAGCGGAGCACTCGCGGGCGCGGAGAGCAGCACAGGCGGCGTGGATAGCGACGGCGGACGAGGAGCAGGCGGTGTCGATGGTGACAGACGGGCCGGTCCAACCGAAGAAATGGCTGACACGGCCACCAACAAAGGCGCGCAGAGTGCCAAGGGCGGCAAAGGCGGAGGGCTGGTGAGAGCCGACGTTGTCGTCGTAGTCCACAGAACCGACACCAGCCCAGCAGCCCACGTCACGCGTGCGCGGGCCCTGCGTCTCGTCCAGCAGGCCGCCGGCCGCGGCCGCCTCGTATGCCACCTGCAAGAACAGACGCTGCTGCGGATCCATGGCAGCTGCCTCGCGCGCCGACGCGCCGAAGAAGCGCGCGTCGAAGGCATCGGGCTCATCGATGAAGCAGCCACGATAGGAGCCGCGCTTCAGCGTGCGCCGCAGCCCGGCCGCCTCGAAGCGCGATGCCGGCACGTCGCGCACGAACGACGCGCCCTCGCGCACCGCCGCCCGCCAGAACTCGTCCACCGACGTCGCCCCCGGGAAGCGGCACGACATGCCCACCACTGCGACCGCGTCGCCCGGCAGCGCGTACGCCGGTGTCTCCAGCGCATGCACTCGCACGCCTCGATCCGAACAGGCCCGCGGCACGCACTCGACCAGCCCGACCGCGAGCGCCTGGGCGCCTTCGCGCTGCGGCAACGCCGCCAGCGCCCGCTCAACCGTCCGGTGCCACGCTGCCTGCGCCGTTAGCAGCGAATGGACGGCCACCTCATGCGGCGGCTGGCTGCCGATCTCCTCTCCGTCGATATTGGTCCGCAGCGGCACGCGTGGCTTCTCACCAGCCCCGGCCAGCTGCAGCTCTGGCCGCTGCTCGCAGAGCTTCAACACCCGCGCGGCGTGTTCAGCGTGGGCAGGGCTGTGGAAGCGCCCGGCCAGCGCGATGGGCTTCGCCGTGACGCCGAGTTCCGCGAGCTGGTGCGCGACTTTCTCCGCCGCCTCCTTGGGCACCGTGGCTGTGGCCGCCGTGGCGTCGGAGACGACTGAGATGTATGCCTGTTGGCCTCCGTCAGCACGCGTCAGGCGATCAAGCACGCCTCCAGTCTTACCTCTGCATGAGCGTCCAGCACTTTCGACACCGACTCGAGGCTATTCCCCGGCTTCCAGCGCAACGCCAGGCTGACAGAGCCACGTGCCGCATCGTCAAGGTCCACATACGCGCCAATGCAGACTGCCAGTCGTAACGCTGCTGCTACCCTGTGTTGGAAGTCGGAAACGTCTTTTGAATACGCCAGCGCGGCGGCGCTCAGGAAGCCGGTGCAGAATCCCTGAACGCCCGCCTCTGCGACGCTAGCAATCGTCTCCTCGTAGGGCTGCTCGTGCTCGGCGTAGTCCAGATACTGGATTGCGTGGATGATGACTGTCAGCGGCGTGGCAACAATCGCCGCCAGTGGATCTGCGCCTGACCACGCCGCGCCGTCGATCAGGGTTGCGCGCAGGGTCGCCAAACCATCTGCCCCCGGAATCTGGGCCAAGCGGGCGTCCTGTTCGACCAGAAAATCCCAGAGCCGTGGAAGGTCTTTGATGGCGTTACTAAGCTCTGCCAGCTCCGGCTTGTTGAAAAGATGGGACCGCAGACGAGCCGTCTGTTCGATCGTCGGGCGCGGCGTCTGCGGCCCGAAGAGGATGAGCGAAGGCGTACGAGCCATGTTGACTGGGGCAAGGATGTTGAAGGTGCAAGAATGACCGTTGAAGGTCCCTTTGGCAGTTGATCGTGAGGTCTGCCGTTTACTTGTCACACAACCACTATATCAACAGCCAACGAGGGGACGGCTACCTCTAGCGCTTGCGAATTAGCTGTTAGCACAATCTTTCGCCCAGTAAAGATATGGCGCACCACGAGCCTCGGCTCGCTGGCACCAGATGCCTACGAGTCTACAGCGGTAAGGTCCATTTTTTTTTCTTTCCCTAATAGGGCACGGCAATCCCACGTTCCGCACGTATCATGTCCGTCCGGCGTTGCCGTAACACCCGTTTTACTTGGTTCCGGCCTGGACCAGCTCACAGACAGGTAAGCGAAAGTTCGGGATGTCAGATATTGAACTTGTACCAAAGATGTGTTCGATAATCTCAATACTTTGCATTTGCGCCATCACCAAAATCTCAGAAATGCACCGTAGCCAGGTCCACCAGAGCATCTTCCCTACTCCCCTCAACCCCTCTTTCCTTCTCGCAACCATTTCTCGCACAACCATCTCTGAACTTGTTGTAAAATTTAATTTAGCCGAGTAATCACAAAAGAATGATAATGGTTGCAACTCAGGATTCCTATTGGTCCCCTACCTACACTCTCGATCTATCCCACAGTTTATTATGCAGGGCCGGGCAGGACTCATTTCGAACTTACAAAGTACGCTTCCACGATGCAAGAGAAACAATGCAAACCACCTCGCCCACCACTGCGCACTTCATGTGACGCATGCCACCAGTCCAAGGTGAAATGCGTCTCAAAAAGCAGTGCTACGTCCTGCAATCGCTGTGAGATTCGCCACACTCCTTGCAAGCGCAGCCCTCACCGTCCGTTCGGCCGGACTCCAAAGAACAGGCGCAAGAGGTCCGTATCCGCCGAGGTGGGCCTGGAAGTCTTCGTCACCGACATCTCTCAGTCGCCTACACTCGGCGAACGGAGCCGCGAAGGAGCCGAAGACTCCGCTACTCAATACGATAACAAGTCATCTCCGTCGTATCAGCCATCCCAGTCTCTTTCCCCTTCCGACCTCCACGCCGGCTGGGAGCTCCTCTTCGCGGACACCGACTCGTCAATGCTGGACTCTGCAGCCCTGACCGCCCACGATGAAATGATCTTCGCCGACCTGGATCCGCTGTCCGCAACCACTAAATACTCGGAGTCGCCACCATCCGCCTCCACTTCGGCCAGAACTGACATCAACAGCAACAACATCGCCCCGTGCGCGTGTGCCTCCTCGATCATGCGCGCGTCTTCAGGGCTGAAGCACCTCCGCTGTAGCGGCACCTCCTCATCAGCAGAGGCCGCCACCACTAACGCTGACGCCATCCTCAGCCGTGCCAGGGATATAGTCGCGCCCGTGCGCGCCTTCGCGACCTGCCACTGCGCGGGCGAGCTCTCAACCCTGCTTCTCGCCTACGTGCTCATCCAGAAGGCCCTGCTCCTCTACCGCCAGGTCTGGTCATACGGTACCATGTCGCCCACCAACTACCATCGCTGCGGCGGCGGCAGCGGCGTCGTCGGCCTGCCGCCCGTGCATCTGGGTGCCTACGTGGTGGGCACCGAAGACGTCCTCGCCATTTACAGCGCGCTGCTGATTCAATCTCTTTCGGCAGTGCGGTCGCTCTTGGACACATTGTTGGAGAAGACGAGAGTGCGTTGCGGCGAGCGTGATGCAAGGGCGTGTTCGTTGTGGGTGGATGTTATGGATGACGAAATAAACAGGGCGGTGCGGGATCTACGTGAAACGGCTCTACAAGAGGATCTATTGTGTATCTGAACGTTTTATGTGATGATTTTATTTTTTTTGTCTCCCTCCTATTCGACTGCCGTCTTGTTCCATAAATCCTTTTTCATTCTTCTTCCGATTTGATCGATGCACTACTATAAACGTATATGGAAAACTAAAACAGTCGTGCAGACTTGAGTGGTTGTTGATTGAACGGATTAGCACCCCTAGTCCTGGAGAAGATTCTCGTAACAGACTATCAACATAATTCCAGTAGAAGGTGATAATTCCTGTATTTGCTCCGTTCCAATAAAGTGGGAGACGACCCCCACCCCACCCGCACCCCCACAAAATAAAAACCTCCTCTTCACACACAAAGAACATAAAATAGATCGTGCCTACTCTTCCTCTTTCGAAGCAGGGGTCTCGTTATGTCTCATAATTCTGACGTTCAGACCCCTCTGTTTGAAGAACCAAGCGTTCTCGCAGACGAAAGACTTGGGATCAATAAGATCGACCTTCCATTGAAGATCGTTAGTTTCGCCACTTGAAAGGGATAAGGAGAAACTCACATCATAATTCAGCACGAGCGTGGCAGTCAGCTTCTTCATCTCGAACACAGCCAGGTTTTTGCCGAGACAGACGCGTCTGCCGGCACCGAACTGTTCACGGACGAGGTCAGAAAAATCGAGCCAATCTACCCAGCATGCCGAACGCGGAAACTCACGGTCATGACGCTCTGCTCCATCTTCTTCCGCTGCTCCTCGCCAACGTCGAGCCACCTCTCCGGCCGCCACTGCTCCGCGTCCTCGCCGAAGGTGGGCTTGTGCCGGTTGGCCACCCAGGGGCTCATGCCGACGACGGTGCCCGCGGGGAAACGGCGGCCGCAGATGGCGACGCCGCCCGCGGGCACGACGCGCTCGAGCGGCAGGCAGAACGGCGGGTGCAGGCGCGAGGCCTCGAGCACGCAGGCGTCGAGGTAGGGCAGGTGCTGCAGCTCGCTCCACTTGGGGTACGGCCGCGAGACGGCGCCGCGGGCCAGCTCGGCGCGGAGCTTGTGGAAGGTCGACGGGTGCGCCGTCAGGTTGAACCAGGCCGTGCGCAAGACGACGCCGGTGGAGTCGGAGCCGGCGATGACGTTGGAGAAGGTCCAGGCCGTGACGGCCCTGTGGGGATCGGTGTCAGTGGGGGTTTTTTTTTGTTTTTTTTTTTTTGCAAGAGTTGAGGGAGGGCTTGTCAGAGAAGAGGAAATAGGACGGACCATGGTGGGATTGAGGGGTCCTTTTTCTGGACTTCCATGAAGCGCGATAGCATGTCTCGGTGGCGCCCGTGGTCATCCTTCTCCCCGCCATTCCGCCTGTCGTTTATGAAATCGCCGACGATTTTCAGGATCGAGAAGCCTGTTGTTGTGCTTCGCAGCAGAGTAGTCCATGAGTTTTTGTTCCACAGCTGATCCAGCCAAGGGATCTGCGTCATCTGGTGGGATCGTCTTTATGTCAGTTATTCTCCGTGAGAGAAACACAGAAAGATTTCCACTTTGCTCACCGGTGCAGCTCTCTTCATATACGTCCAGATAGTCGCGAGCACGTTCTTCACATCTTGACCCGTCTCAAGGAACCCGTATCTCTTCGAAAATGTAAGGGTACCCATTACGTCGAATGCAAAGAATTGCAACCATTCCCCGAGGTCGAAGATTTGGGCAGAGCTCACGAATCGCTCGTCAAGCTGCTTGCACATGATCTCTAGAACCTCGTTGACGAAGGGTTCGTACGTCACGACACTTGACATGGAGAAAAGCGGCGCAATCGGGTTCTTGATTTGCTTATGCAGCTTTTCGTCCCGAGTATTGAAGACAGCCGGCAGAGCACCCCCCTTTTTCGTATAGGGCATCAACGTTCTGTAAAAATTGCTCTAACGTGGCACAATCCAGCGCAAGATTAGCAAATTGCCTCCAAATGTCGATTATATTCCCGTTGGCTTCTTTTCATTTTACCTTTGGAAAGCCCGGGCGCATGGGGTAGACGGTCGGAATGGCGGCGGGATCGCCAATGGAGACCATGTTGGGCCCAAAGCGCACAAAATCACCGTATTTCTCATGCATCTCCATATGTATTTCGTGGGCACGGCCAGTCTTGACCCAGAAGACTCGTTGGAAGTTGGTGATCTTGGCCCAGAAAGGGCCTGGGATGCTCTTCAGCCTCCACCATGTCCGTACCAGCTGGAAACCCAGAAGTAGCAACGCTGCTATCGCCAGGTAAGAGCTTGGCGTCATGATGGCTATCAAAGGTTGGGAAAACGAGTCGATGAGAAGGATGAGGTGTCTATTCCAGTACTGGGCTACCGGACTAGCGCTGTACACGAGCAAGAGATCTTCTTCATCTTACTAATAAAACAAGGCCTCCACTTTCCATCTCGGAGAGATGGTGAGTTGCCAAACTAATTTCTCTCCTTTAGATTTTATCGACACCGAGTAAATCGGGATCCAAGTACGATTCGACCCTAACACTACACCGAGTACGTGCCCCACGGTCAGTATCGGCCGACAAGACACTAATATTGGTTGTAAGCTGAGCCCATGGACTCGAGTGAGATCAAAAATCTGTGCTTGCACAACTTCGTATAAAACACCTGTAGAGCTCCAGATGGACCTCGCTGATGCGGTTTCTTCTCCCGACGTCGACCCTGCCGCTTCGCCCGGCTCCGTGCCCTTGCTTAAAGCTTGGGGCAGCATCGGCAGCTAGCCACAGCGAACCCACCCTGACCTGCTTCTTGTCAACAGCACCACCACTGGGAACTCTGCGCACCTGCCAGGCCAGCTCACTGACTGGAACCCCGCCGTGGGTCGTGTCCACAAGCTCCGCCGCGAGTCGAGCCTGGCATACGCACCGTCTTAGGGCTGAACAAAGCACCAGCTGTGACGTGGAAGAGAGGTCTCTTATCGCTTCTCCTTCGAGTTTGTCTGCACTGACAAGCGCTAGGCACCGTTCTGCGCCATCGGGCCGGGTGTGAAACCCATTGTAAGTTAAAACAATAGTATACTTTCACACCGATAACGCATTCAGCAACGTATACATTAGAGTACACATAAGCCCCTCATATTAGTGAACCATTTATTAGCGTATTTTCCATGTGTATGAATAGGTCACATTGATTTTCTCCACTATCATGCCAATTCACTTCTTTTACTTCTCATCAGTACTCATTGCAACTCATTATGACTTCAGTTCAATACCAATACAGCCAAATCAATAGCCGTAAGTATCAGCTTCCGAGTGTTTCCAGACTGATTGACTGCCGTATTAGGAGATTTTCAGCACTAGCGAAAGACCGCATCTTACGTCTCTCAGACAGCGTAGATGATTCCCCAAACACCCCACCCCAAGCACCCCCCGACAGGTCCACGCCCCGCTGCGGGGTAGCTCTTTATTTTTTTTTCTTCTTGAATTCTTAGCTTCCCATGCGTTGTGAGGTCAGTTCATGCTAGGAGTCGGGTGTTCCAGGTCCTGGGCGGCATCCTGTCTATTCAGTGACTGACCCACGTCATGCTGATGAAGGAATGATGTTGCGAAATGGAAATGTGACATGTACTTGCTAAAGTTCGACCTCATCACTGCTAAGGGAATGTTGATTTGCCTCTTGGACACCAGCACCCCAGCGTGCTAAATCAGAGCGCACAGTAATACGCCGACACCAGCACGCTCTGTTTTATCAGTTACCGTACAAATCATTCTCATTAAGAGAGTGCAAAGAGAATTTCCAATTCATTTCACCTCTTTTTGTGCCACAACACCCCCAGCATTCCACGAAGTCCTTCTGGCTGTTGTAGTAACAGAGCACGGCACCACACTATTGCCCTCACATCTCAGGTGTCTGCTCACAAAGTCGGATTTGCACGCGAAGTCAAAACGAAGATTTCAGAACAGTAAAAATTTATTTCCGTGCAATCCGTGCCTCAATGATGGCCTCTTCGTTCGTGCCGACTGAGAAAATATTCGAAATTTCCAGACCCACAGAACGAAGTAACTCCTCGTAGAGCGTCGAAGTCCTCTCCATGGAGTTCAAAAGGACCATCATGAGCATATCAGCCATGGCAGCACGGCGCTGGCAGCCTTTCACTGGTAGCACAAAATCGTCGATCAAAAGGGTGGAGTAGTCTGAGTCCATTGCCTGAACGACATTACGTAGGATCTCAACACATTTTTGATCTGACCAGTTGTGGAAGACATGGCGAAAGTAGTAGAAACGGGCACCTTTAGAGAAAAGGTTATCAGCTGGGATTCCGAATTGGTGGCACGGAGGAGAGAAAAAGAAAAGGGGGAAGAAGGAGAAGTTACCTTTGATGGGTTGCGGAGTGAAGAAGTCATATTCCATCACTTCGATGCCTTCCGGATAACTGGCTGATTCCGATAACTGAAGATCTTGCAAGATGTAGCGGCCAGGGAGATGTGGGAACTGGGTCTTGAAGTTCACCAACTGAGAACCGAGCGCCCCGCCAACATCCACCATTAAGACGGCCTCCGGGTCGGCCTTCAGATCTCCGATGCTCAGTGACGCAGACGGTGGGTAGCTTTGATACCAGAGGTGCTGCTCGTACTCTCTCCTCTCGCGCATGAATAAGTCGAAGTCTCGCCTCACGTCGGGTTGCTCCTCAAGGACCTTCCATATACTCTTGCCTTGCAGAAATTCAAAGGCGCTCGGCGCCGACTGGTCCCCAGTGCGAACGAAGTCGGTCTGGGCGAGGAAGCGCCTGATATTCATGACGGCTGGATAGATGATTTCCGCCCATCGAAGGCCTCCCTTCCATCCTGGCTTGACCAGCAACGAGGTTATGGCATTCGCCCGATATGTCATCTCATCTGTTTCTTCACAAAAGACCAGCGCGCATGCCATGCGCATGAGCCGCACTATGGATTATGAGCTTTTAGCAATCGGATTGAACAGGAGAGTGTTACATACCAATCACAAGCTTGTCGCAGCCCGTTGCTGCTGCGAGCTCTGCGGCTGTTGCTGTAGCCCCCTGCTTCTCCACCAGAGCATCAAGAACGCCCGTTTCAGTCAAGATGACTATTGCAACATTTTCGATGGCCTGTAGAGAATTCAGCATGCGCGAGAGTGTCCAGGACAGTTCAGCGATTGATACCTGAGTTCTGAAACTGTAAAGAACATCCGCAGGTTTCGTCACGCAGACCTGTAAGCGGGTAATGCAGGCCTGCAAGGCTTTGTAGTCTGCAGTATCTTCGGACTCGATATACGCGTCCACAGCTGACTGAACTTTGGTTGTGAGCTCTCGGAGGCGTTCTGGATTTTCCATCTTTCACACGTCCGTAGCTGCTGAGACCTAGGCAGATGAAATGCACGCACTCAGTCGGTCTAGAAAGAGAATACACTGTTTCTGATGCTAATTATTTGTAGGGTTTGATGCGCTAGGATGTCACTGGTTTTATCATGTCTCCCCGCTTTGGTCCCGGGCCCGAGTAAGTGGCTGCTACCAGCCCAAGCCATGAGCCTAAATAGTCTTGATCGTGTCAACAAGAGCAGCGCATAAAGATTGAGGCTCCAACTAAATGCGTCAATATCGGCCAGCTGGTGCAGCATTTAGCGAGTGTTGTTGGACGACGACCCGGACCACATTCTCCAATACATGGCTGACACACATAATGATAAGTTTCGCAAACGGAATCCGAGTACCGTTTCAAAAATTCTAGATGCTGTAATAGAACTAGAAATTTTGTTACGAATAAGCCACTCGGCACCAAGTACACGGGGCTTGTAAGCGAAAGTGGCTGGAACCGAGTAATTCTGATCCCTCCAGCTGCAGCCTGATCAGTCTGTCGTCACTCACAGGTCCATGCCATCAACTCGCATGCGCGTCTTTGCCCCTGACATGGGTTTCCTCGTGTTTGTAGAGCCTTACCCTGGCTGGGCGCAGTACTGACTGGGCCGCCCTATTGTCTGTTTCGTTTCCTTGTTTCCCCTCTTTTAAATCCAGAAGATTGCTTCGGCCACTCCACTTAGCCCACTTCATTGCAGCATTCGGCCCTGCAGTATACCTCTGGCTCTCCAATCAGACCCGTTGTCGCTGCACCCACAATGTCCAACATGCAGATTCCGTCCGTCAAGCTGCAGTTCTTGGTAGCGTCTCTGCTTCACCAGTGGTACCTTGTGAGCGCGACTCCGCTCAGCGCGCATGCATTCGTTCGCCAGTCCCTCGGAAGCGTGTTTGACTACGTGATTGTCGGTGCAGGCCCTGCAGGCTTGACCTTGGCCAATCGACTGACTGAGGACTCCTCCGTCTCTGTTGCTATTGTCGAAGCAGGCACTTTTTACGAAGACGTCGTTGGGAACCAGAGCACAGTTCCGGGCTACGACTATCACTACAATGGAAAATCGCCGAACGAGACCATCCCTTACGTGGATTGGGGCTTTATTACTACTCCCCAGGCTGTACGCTAGAATTCTTGTACTCTACGGTTTCCGCGATCTAACCATCTATCACTGCAGGGCGCTGACGGTCAGCAACTCCATTACATTCGAGGCAAAACAGTGCGTTATTTCTGGAGCATGCTCGTGTTGACTTTTGCTGACAATCTTCAAGATTGGCGGAAGCACTGGCCTGAACTTCATGGCATACGCTCATACGAGCAAGGGAGCCATGCAGAAGTGGGCGGACGAGGTGGGAGATCAGTCATACACCTACGAGAACGTGGTCCAGTTTTACAGAAAGAGCATGAACTTCACACCACCGGACATGGGAACGAGGTTGGCGAACTCGACGCCGTCCTACAACGAGAACGACACCGCAACGGGAGGCCCACTCGACGTCACCTATCCCGCCTACTCGCAGAGCTGGAGCACGTGGGTGGCGAAGGGGCTGGCAGCCGTCGGTATGACGAACACCAACTCCTTCATCAATGGGAACCTCATGGGATCGGCATGGCAGCTGGACACCGTTCAGCACCAAAATGGCTACCGTGAGTCTGCCGAAACGGCTTTTCTGACTCCATACCTCAGCCGTCCGAACCTGTCTCTCTTCAATGGCACCCTCGCCGAGCGCATCATCTTTGCGAATGGCACCGTGGCCAGCGGCGTCGAAGTCACAACGGCAAACACGACGTACACGCTCACAGCTAACCGCGAGGTCATCGTTTCCGGCGGTGTCTTCCAGTCTCCGCAGCTCTTGCAGGTCTCAGGTGTCGGGCCCGCAGCCGTGCTTGAAGGGCTCGGCATCCCTGTTGTTGCAGACCGGCCAGGCGTAGGCCACGGTATGAACGATCACGTTTTCTTTGGTATCGGACACAAGGTCAACGTAGTGACTTCGACGATGCTATCGTACGGAGATAACCTCGAGATTGCAATTGCCGAGTTCAACGCCAATGGCACTGGGCCATTGTCCAGCCCGGGAGGAGACTTCTGTGGGAATGAAAAGATCCCGGAAGAGCTTCGTGCGAACTTCTCCTCTGCAACGATTGATAGTATGTCCCTTTCATATGCTCTTGATCACCTGTGACCTACTGACGTCCTCACTACGAACGCAGCTCTTGCAGAGTTTCCGGACGATTGGCCAGAGATCCAGTATCTCGTGCTTCCGAGCTACGTCGGCGATCTTGAAAGCACCAGCATCAGCGCTCCCCGCGACGGCTACAACTATGCTACCATCCTCGCGACGCTGGTGGCCCCGTCGTCTCGGGGCAACCTGTCCATCTCATCTCCGCGCATGAGCGACCAGCCTCTCATCAACCCCAACTGGCTCACCGAACAGTCTGATATCGAGCTCGTCGTCGCCGCGTTCAAGCGCCTGCGCCAGATCTTTGCGTCAGCCCCGTTGTCGGAAAATGTGCTCATTGGCGAGGAGTTCTACCCCGGCCCCAGCGTGCAGACCGACGAGGAGATCTACGAGCAGATCAAGAAGAGCTTCAACGCAATGTACCACGCGAGCTCGACGTGTAAGATGGGCAAGCCTGACGATGAATATGCTGTTGTGGATACCAACGGGAGGGTGTATGGAGTCGAGAATTGTTGGTATCTCCTGAGCTGGTCATCGCAGCTTCTTTACTGATGGTGCTATTTTACAGTGCGCGTTGTTGACGCATCTGCGTTCCCATTTTTGCCTCCAGGTGAGCGACCAATCTACTCTACTCGTGACCTTTGAACGACCGCTCTAACCGAGATTCATTGCATAGGCCCTGCTCCACAGGCTGCCGTATGTAGGTAGCAACCTGGCAGTGTCAAACAATTCGAGAGCTGACCTGAAGTAGATATGTTGGCTGAGAAGATCGCGGACGCCATCAAGAATGGCAACTGAAAAAACCAGGCGCCACCTGTGGGAACGACCTTCGAGACATTCCACTAAAGAGTATAGATTTGATCCCGCTGGGGAGAAACGCACGGCTCTACTCGCCTCACAACCTTGGAGTGGGGTATTTATCTTCTTGAAATCAGTGAGACTTTTTAACTATATAGACCACAATCACTGTGTAGGGCCGATCAACCGTCTGTGTTTCCGTCGATCAGTTGCAAACTGCAGCGTTATCATGTGAATATGGAACTTGTCTTATCAGCGGGGCTGTGGCAACGGCGCTCCTGACTGCCTCAAACCGCGACTGATACGCATCTTCCCCTTGCTACGTGACTTACTTTGTGAGAGGGTGCGTCGTGGAGATGACATGGGTTAGGCGAAAACGCTTGTCCTGTAACGTGAGATAAGCGCCGCGCGCGGGGTCTCAGTGATAGCATCGTCATATTGTCCTCATCGAGGGCCTGCATCAGAAGAGAGCTGGCGCAGCAATATGTATACGTGAGATAATGAAGCAATGAGGGAAGTTGTGTAGAGACTGTTGCATATTACGTGTGGGTAGTCACTAAAGGCAGTTTAGCGTAAAGGAGGCGGATCAAGCGGAAGCTTCCCCTCCCTTTCTACAACACCATGCCAAGACAAACGGGACGGACTGTGAATCTCATAATGCAGGAAATGTGGAGGCCTTATCGTGCGTAACCTTCTACAGACGGCGTGTGGAACCTTGTCGAAGGTTCAGGTTGCCTATGTTAGATTTACTCGGTTCTCGGAGGTCGACCAAATGCAGCATGTCTTTTTCCCCGACGTGCTGGGGCTGAAAAGGGCATGAATTCGCGACGGCCATCCGGACTTTAGGCGCTAAACTCCATGGCGGCGCAGCCTTAAGTCCATACATTCTGTTGCATAAATATTACTGGTTTGTCTTCCGTGCGATCCTCTAGCCACTCCCAAACACATCCAACCAACATGTCCGCGACATTCACAATTCCCAACAGAGCTCTCACCTGGCTCATCACGGGCAGCTCCTCCGGCTTCGGTCTTAGCCTCGTCCGCGAAGCCCAGGCCCACGGACACACCGTCATCGCAACGTCGCGCAACCCATCGCGCACGCCCGAGCTCGTCGCTGAGGTCGAGTCCAAGGGCGGCAAGTGGGTCAAGCTGGACGTGGATGATCTCGACAGCGGCCGCGTGATTGAAGACCTCGAGCAACAAGGCCAGCACATTGACATTTTGGTCAACAATGCCGGCTTCTCCATCTACAACGCCGTCGAGTTGTTCACCGAAGACGAGGTCCGCCGCGAAATGGATACCTTGTACTTTGGCCCCTCCAGGTTGATCAGGGCGGTTTTGCCGCACATGCGCAAGCGGAGGTTCGGCGCCATCGTCAACATCAGCAGCGGAGCGTCCCTGGAAGGGCGAGAGAGCATGGGCGCCTATGCCGGGGCCAAGGCGGCACTTGATGGTGAGCATCTACTCGGTTTTGTGCATCGTGAACCGCGGAGCTGAATTGTGGCTAGGCATGTCCAAGGTTCTGGCGAAAGAGGTGGCACCGTTCAATATCCGCGTGCTGACCGTTTGCCCTGGTACATTCAACACCAACATGGGCAACGCCACCGTCCTGGGCAAGAATCCTATACCAGAAGATTACAAGGGTTCTGTGGCAGACCAGACTATGCAGTACATGGCCAGCGGCAAGTTCGCCGCTGACGGCGACAAGGATAAGGCTGCAAAGGTTATCTATGAGGTCACTGTTGGCCAAGGTGTGGGAGCCGGACACGAAAACGAGAGATTCCTACCCTTGGGCCGCGACGTCGCGGCGAGAGTCAAGCTTGTGGCAGAGCAGTTGACCCACAGCTGGGAGGTGTTTGGTGACGCCGCCAGCAACGTTTACAGAGAGAAGTAGTACATGTGCCAGTACTCAATCGTTTTGGATAGCAGCAGGGACAATGACATGCCAATCACGCGGTAGGCACGAATCGGCAACGTGACTGCTACGTATAAAAGTGATAGCACGCCTTCATCTCACTGAGTAAGGCCAAAGGTCGGCGGTACTTGGATCCTTGCAGTTGCAACACACGCATGGACCGCGGAGCCGAGTAACTGGCACAAGGGAAATAGTGTTTTATCCACCAGCTTGCCTTCTCGCCCAAGTGTGAAAAAAGTTCGAAAACGCGCGCCACCATGACCTCGCACCTCGCCACTCCCAGGGACCCTTACGCCCTCAGCATACCACCATCACAGGCAACGGTGATGGTGCGAGTGATCGATTCGTACGTCAGGCGCTAATGGGCACTTATCGCAAATCACTCTTGGAGCTAACATTGGTCACGACAGAACCACAACCATACACATCAACCCGGAGCTCTTTTGGAAGCCCAGCATCAAGGGTCTTGATCTGGTCAAAGCACCAATTTACTGCTTCCTAATCTCCAACGGAGACCGCCACATCCTCTTCGACCTGGGCGTTCGCCGCGACTGGGAGGAGTACGCGCCGCGCACAGTAGCGCTAATCAAAGCGACAACGGTGGTGCAAACGGAGAAGAATGTTTCCGAAATCCTCGACGACGACAGCTCTGGGCTCGGCATCCGGAGCAAGGACATCGAGGCCGTCATATGGTCGCATGGCCACTTCGATCACATCGGGGACCCCGCTACCTTCCCTCCCTCGACCGAGCTGGTAGTGGGCGCCGGAATAAAGGACCAGCTTTTCCCAGGCTACCCGACCCGGCCGGATGCCATCGTACTCGACGCGGACGTGAGCGGGCGCAGACTCCGTGAAATCGACGTGAAGAAGGAGAGCCAAGGCCTCAGGATCGGGCGTTTCGACGCCATGGACTTTTTCGGAGACGGGTCGTTCTACCTTCTCGACGCACCGGGGCATGCCATCGGACACATGTGCGGGCTGGCTCGCGTGACCACCTCTCCCGACTCGTTCGTCCTCATGGGGGCCGACGCATGCCACCATCCGGGTGTGCTGCGCCCGACCGAGCACTTGCCCCTTCCCGAGACACTATCGCCGAGTCCGCTCAGCTACTTTCGGAAGATGGGCCAGCCATGTCCCGGGGCAGTACTCCAGCAGTTGCATGCGAAGAAGACCGCGTCGGAGCCGTTCTTTACAGTCTGCGAGAGGCTCTTCCCTGCGTACGAAGATGCTCTGGATACGGTGAAGAAGATCGAGGAGCTCGACGCCGATGATCGGATTTTCGTGATCATTGCACACGACGAGTCGTTGTTGGATCAGATCGATTTATTCCCCAAGACGATTAACGACTGGATGACGAAGGGCCTAAAATCAAAGACGCGCTGGCTGTTTTGCAAAGGCTTTGATGGATGCTTGTAGGGACTTGACGCACATCTTGTGCGGTCAGGCCGTCTCAACCACGATCAGCTATGCCATGTGCTTTGATAAGGCATAGCCAATTATGCACCTATCAGGCCGGAAAGCTTATCACCTAACACAGTAGATGAAGATTGAAACATAGATTCAGTTCTGAGATTGGTGCTGTTGTCTATCTCGCTGGCGTCAGGTCAGCCGTACTAAATTGAAGAACATACTATCGCGAAGTGCTGTTGATGGCATCTGCCGGCGTATCCACGGAACATCTGATGCAAATGTGAATTCAGTGGTGTAGAATCATAAGATTTAGGAGATATCGGCGTGAGAATATGTCAGCTGAGCACGTGGACACTCGGCACCGAGTAAATGGGACTGGCCGTACGTAGTAGGCGCTACCCCTCGTGGAGATAAGCCCCGGAGATGTGGGTTATTTCCGAGCTGGCACTGGTCCATAACCTGCCCCTTGAGTCGCATACGGACACATTCGCTATGATCTCGTCGCTTGCAATGACTTTCCCTTACAAGAAAGCACTCATAATCGGCGCCACCAGCGGCATTGGGCTGGAGCTCGCTAACCGTTTGGCTGGCGAAGGCGTCTTCGTCATTGCCGCCGGCCGCCGCCAGGACAGGTTGGACTCATTTCTAGCCACAGTCGGTTCAGCCAAAGCCTCCGCTGCTCAACTGGATCTTGCCAAGATTGACCAGATCCCAAGCTTTGCCAAGCGGTAAGGCCCCATGCTTGACCGTGCCGTCCCAAATGCTGACTCGAGTGCAGCATCATCGACGCCCACCCAGACCTCGACGCTGTGTTCCTCAATGCCGGCGTGCAGTACGTCATGGACTTCAGCAAGGCATGGACCGTTGACATCTCTAAGATCCAGCACGAGATCACCGTCAACTACATCAGCATGGTTGCTCTGACCCACGCCTTCCTGCCCTTCTTCCAAGCCAAGCCCGCCAACACCGAATCAGCACTCGTCTAGTGAGTCCAAAGTGAGCCCACTCATCCTAAGCATTATTGCTCACACTCTTCACCTCAGCACGACCACCAGCCTCATGTCCGTGCCCTACCCCATGGTGCTGAATTATTGCGCCTCAAAGGCAGCGCTCCACTCGTTCATCCTTAGCGTCAGGGAGCAGCTTAAGTTTGCTAAGACTCCAGAAGGCAAGATCAGGCTCATTGAAATCGTGACGCCACTTGTTCAGAGTGAGTCTTTGAGTCTTTTCATCTTGGTCTTTTACCAGAGCACCAGTCGCTGATATGATTCTGCTTTGCCACCATGAAGCCGAACTCCATGACGGCCAGCCAGGCTGGGATCCTGGCTTCAACCCAGGCATGCCGGTCGCCGAATTTGTCCAAGACACGCTACGGGGCCTGGCCACTAAAGACGAGACCATTGCCGTTGGCCATGCCAAGCAAGTCTTCGATGAGTTCGAGGCCGTGAAGGGGACCCGTGTAGGTCCCGCATGGGAGATGGCCAGGAAGAACTTAGGCAAGGCCCATCAATTCGACTAGCTGCTTATTTCATGTAGCCTTAGGTCAAGAGATTATCGTTAGGCAAAGAGTTAAAAGCAATAGAATGCAAGTGTTACAGAGTAAACCACTAACAGTCCGCGTATTTTTGGAGTTCAACCTAATTGTGAACACTTTTCCATCGTGTATCTAATCTATGGTGTTATATCTCTAACGCATACTCTCAGAAAAGCCAGCTATGTACGTTAGAATACCTTCCACGTGAACAGAGGAAGTTACGCACTGTTACTGGGTATCTGACGTGCCCGCTGTCCTTCAACGGCTACGTGCAGACCGCCTGTCGTTGCCAGGACACAGATATCGGCAGTATATGTGTTAGCTACAGCTACTAGTTTCGGGAGTGATAGCTAGCGTAGTTCAAGACCTGTTGAAGAACTGTAGGGCCAAATGCCTCTCCCTACCTAAAACAGCACACAAAAATCAAACATCAAACGATGAAATGCGAAACAGGCGTTTTTGTGGTAGCACTGTTGTGACGTCTCATTGCATACTCGGAGGCATCAGAGCGGCCCGGTATTCACATATGATGAAAGCAGTCCGCACTGGAGACTAGAGAGGTTGCATTGCAGGTTTGAGGCAAATGGACGGTGTGGTACAGCAGATATACAGCTCCTTAGTAGACGATGAGGCGGAAACCTACTCATTTTTGCAGATACAGTGATCCATTAAGCGGTGAGTATGAGGATGACGCTGTTTTTCTGTGAAACTACACAGGCAAATCATGACGTTTCTAGCTGCCGGGTGCCGTGCCATCCTCCAGCTTCAAGATACGCAAATCCAGCTGATTGAGCCATTGCAATTATCTGAGCTGGCAGACATGCATGCATGTAGGAAAGTAGCCTGATGTCTGCAGGCAAGCGGTATATCAATTTGCTTCCGCATTTAGTTTGTTGGCGTGGCCGTTCTGGAACTAGGTATCCGGTTCATGTACATTATCTGTGCCGTCTGATATTTTCGGATATATGGCCATGGCTCCCAAGCAGAAGCCATGGCAGATCAGCATGGTCACCAGGGGGGACAGGACAGAGACACCTTGACCCAATTCCACCATCTTGATCACGAGGCAGTCCGTGAAACTTCGCGAGTTCTTTTGCCCCATCCGGAACAATCCCGTGGTGAATTCGTTGCGTGACGTCGCTACATCAAACTCTCTTCAAAACCAGCCGCGAGCGCTGGAGATCCACGCAACGTCCTATTTTCGCTGCACTCCGAGCACACTCTTTGTAGGTTCCATCCTTGCCTTCGAAAATCTAGCTAAGTGCTTCAGCGTCGACTACTTTCCACTTTACATGCTACGACCAGGAGCCTGCAATTCTAGGTAAGCACTGCCCTTTCCCTGCTGCTGTCATTTAATAACATTTAGTTAGCTCGCAACCTCATTCTCTTCACGCTCCTAGCCGACCGAAGTAGGCAAGACAGGGCACTCGGTCACAGTGTTCCCACATCCGCGCTCTGGAACATGTTGTATCACATGTTCTATCACATGTTATTGCCGACCATGATTTAGCCATCACCCAGCACTAAGCACAGCATCTAGCCGATCTCGCTGCTACTTCCGACTCATGGTCATCTTCCCCGTATAGCTCGTGGTCGAGATTCCTTGATGACACTCGGACCCGTATCCGCAGCGTGTGGCTGCAGTATGCTGAGACTTCTACCTTCACCAAAGAGCAGAGTCGAGCCTTTGAAAGGCGTGGCAGGAACGGGATTTCGAGCATGTACAAGACAAGGGTCAAAGATGCGGGTGTGATGGGCGGCGCTGTTCGTTCGGCAGGGCCTCATGCATGGAGTTTTGGCCTCAGCCTACAGCGAGTACTGGAGAACTGGCGCGGTCGGCGGGAACAAAGAGGATGTTGCTGCTCTGGGGTCCGATGGACGGGGGCACATGAATCCGCTGTTCGCTGTTTCCTCGGCGTCCGATGGAGACTTAGCCCTCCACTACGGTTCCGACCCTTTCAACAGCTTCCATCATGCGCCTACCTTTGACTTGCCAGACCCTACCAAAACTCCAGATACCATAAATTGGCTCGTAGGCCTTGCAAAGTCGGAATTTCGAGAATTGTGCGACATCCTTATGCGGTATCTAAAAGCCTCGCAAAGGCTTTTGCTATCTTTTTATTGCGGAGATGCTCTCCGCTTTTGTTTCAAGCTCCAAGCACACAAGCCTGGGATTGCAAAGCCTACTACAATTGCTCATGCCTCCAAGGACTCTTGGAGCACCGCTCCTATTCATCTCTTGCATGCCAACGGCGGT
Source organism: Neoscytalidium dimidiatum (assembly GCA_037367355.1). Taxonomy (NCBI): domain Eukaryota; kingdom Fungi; phylum Ascomycota; class Dothideomycetes; order Botryosphaeriales; family Botryosphaeriaceae; genus Neoscytalidium; species Neoscytalidium dimidiatum. The sequence goes on along the minus strand of CM074699.1, from coordinate 3,770,218 downwards.
AGCGGCACGGACCTCTTTGACATTATTGACACTTCCAACCTCCTCAACCATGTCGGCATTCTAAACGTCCTTCCGGCAGTCGTGCCGCTTATCCGTCGAAATGCTTCCCCGACAACATACACCGAGAGCCTACTGAAAGCCTCGCTGGATCCCTTGTCCTCTCTTGGCTCCATGCTTTGTTCAGACGTTACGGCAATCTCGGTTCTTCTAGGGATTGCCCCAACGCCTTATCTGACTGGAACCAGTGCAGACAGCTGTATCTCGGAGATTATCGGCTGCCCGAATCGACAATTACGGCTGCGTGTGCCCCGGAAGGTACCGGCTCTCGGACATCAAGACACTATCTCAGAAGTGCCCGAGCTTTTCCACCATGGAGTTCGAAGGCTTTATCCCTACTTCGAACCGGAGCAGCTGGCGGATTTCCTCTTTCGCCTATACCCCAACATGTTTCATCATGAAGTCTGGAGCATAACGTTCTCCGACACAGCTTTGAGCTCGATGACACGCCAGCTTACATCGCCTATCACAGGCGAGCTTCGGTACTACAGCCGCATCAACCTGGTCTTGATCTGTACTCTGATCAAGTCTAACGTCACCACGGACGGGGAGGAATGCAGCAAGCGCCTTCTAGAACAGGTAGAATTTGATCGAAGCCTCATGGTCAGTACGAACAGCTTGCAAGAATTATACCTTCACTTTCACACCTTAGGGCTTTCACCAAATGTCGTGCTCGAACGTCATCCGAGAGACCTCGGCCTTCTTCCTTTTAGAATGGTTGCTCCCTCAGCCTCTGATACCGGACTCTTAGGAGAGCCGGAGGTACGCTCTGTCGCTTTCCTGGCGCTGGTTGTTCCAAGGTCAATGCTGGGCATTTTTATCGACCAGAGTCCCGACGAGGTTGGCACTCCCGGCTTGCACGTTTCCGTACGGCATGTAATGACGCTATTGGAAGTCCTTCCACTCCATCAATTGCTTTTTCGGGCGCATTGTCGAGACTGCACAAGCAGGGGTACGCACGACAGAGGAGGATAGCACTGGTTGGAAGGGCACCTCAGATCTCGTCGTCGTTTGCCAGATACCGCTTTTCAAGCTTCTCCTTGGCCCAAGGCAAGCCGTTCATGTCGCTCTGACGGCGGACACCGCTCCTTCAACCATCCAGTTCACCTTGAAACTCGGACCAACCCACACTGTCTTCGAGGCAGGACTTGCGGACACGAATCGGCTGCATTTGCTAAAAGCACCATCTCGTCGACAGGCTCGCGATGAGCCATAGCCTACGGCCAAGCGCCAAGTCACCGCCCATGACGCTCGACGCCCACTCGTGCATATCACACTGGACAAGGATTCGCGAGCGGAGGCGGCCAGCGCGCGTTCGGATTTGGGACCAGGCACGCCTGCCTCGCTGGCTCTGAAGGGCCACGCGAATGTCATGTCCGTTTCTGAATCCTCGTGCACGGTGGTCGTCAAGATCGTGGGATGCTGTCCCATTACCCTTAAATTACCATATGCCATCGACAGCCGCTTACTCAAGATGAGAGTTGCCAGGAAGAGCTCGTGGGTTGAGTTTCGGCTCCGCTGGCAGGACCTTTGAGACAATATAAGGTCACTAGCCAAGCACTGGAAACAGTGCGGCGTCGTACTTTTTCTAGTTCGACAGGACCCCTTGCTCTTGCCGGCTCCGGCAGAAACTTCACCCCTGCGCTCCGCGACCACTGCGGTCATCTTTCTCTTGCGCCTCGCCCCGCGTGGTCTTACGCAACGCGCCCGTCGTGCAAGTTCCACCGGACCATCACTGGATCGAAGCCCTCCTGAAAGCAGCACGCAGCCCCGAGGAACCGGGCCAGCCCGGCGAATCCGCGAGGCCGCTTTCCCGTCTCAAGAAGCCTCTGCTACGACTCTTCGTCGAAGCGGCCAGGCAGGGTCGAGACGGTGACAATCCCCAGGCCGCCCATCTCGGCCGCAAGGGCGATGCCGGTTGCGATGCAGCTATCGTACCCTCTACGATTCTCCACGACGCCAATACCGGATCCATCGTGCTCGACGCGTACTTCGTTTCCTCTCATGCACCCCTCCATCGACGGCAAGCCAGCAGCGGACAGCTACGTCGCCGCCGAGCTCCTGCGCGTGTCGGAGGAGGAGGAGGAGGAGAAAGCGTTGTGGAAGCACCTCCTCACCGCCATGGCCGAGCGCTGCCGGACCTGGGAGCACCACCGTGCGGCACCCGCGCGTACGAGTCCCGCGGCCGCGTCCCCGTGTCCCTCTCGCCCGGCGCGAACCCCCTCTGCTCGTGCGGTGAGGGAGCTATGCTGGAAGCGTTTCCCGCCGGCGGACGCTTGCGGCCAGCGTCGCGAACACGCTGCCCGCATCGCCGTGCCGGTGCCGTTCGCAGTCCCGTACGTTGAGGATGTGCGGTCCTCGGCCGCGGGACTGCGTGCCCTCGCCGCCGCCACCGCCGGTTCGATGAGCCTGTCTGGCGAAGCGGAGCATGCTTGCGCCAACTGCGCACGGGTGAAGCTAGGGTTGAAATTGTGTCAGCGGTGCAGGAGCGTGCGGTACTGCAAGCATGCTTGTCAGAAGGCGCATTGGAAGGGACACGAGAAAACGTGCCGAGAGAGGTGAAATCAGACGCGTGGGAGCCTGAATTAGCACTACCTAGCAAGAATGTCTCCAAGTGCTGACTTATTCGTTTATGCTTGTTTAAGTGATATGAGGGTACTAGGATAGGGACGCTGTGATGGATATCCATGGCGGCGATGGGTGAATGGTAGTGATACTGACGATGGTGGAGGCAACGATGATATCTTGACCAGAAGGTATGGACTTTGGGGAATTCTGGGCGACAATGACTCATATCAGGGCCTGTGTATTGGGACTATGCTAAAAGGTGCTACGAAGAGCGAAAAAGGAGCGTGGGTCGACGGTAGAGTCCTTGGCTACCACGGGACTATGAAAACACACATCACGCACCAGGCCTACAAAACCGATCACTGAAGCACAAGTCCCAGCACCACCACCTCCCTCTAACCGCACTTGAGCCCATCCTCAAAGCCCATCCCCTCGTCCACGCAATCCCGTCCGCACCAACCCCCCCAACCACCTTCTCCTCCTCACGAATACACACACCTCACCGGCTCCGCCACCTCCACCACCCTCGCCGCGAAACCCAAGCACCCCTCGTTGAACCCGGGCTCCGCGACGCCCGCATCCGTCCACACGCTCCAACTGGCATCATCCCCCGCGGCGGCGGCGGGACAAGCGATCAGATCGGCCTCGTCGAACCGCAAGCGCGGCGCGCCGTCGGCGGCAACGGCCCAGCCGCGCGTCTCGATGCGGCTCGGGTTGAGGGTCTGGTTGGCGGCGAGGGTGTAGCGCAGGACGCCCTGGCCCATGCCGCTGCGGTCGGTGTAGAGCTGCTGGTAAGAGGAGGAGGAGACGGGGTCGGCGGCCGGGGCGAGGGGCCCGTTGTAGAGGAAGAGCTCTTGGGTGGAGTTGTCGAGGAGGAAGGTCGCGTAGGGGGAGGGGGAGGCGCAGGTCGCGTCTTGGGGGTAGTTGAGCTGGAGGCCGGAGCGCGTGGCGACGACGGGGAGGTAGTGGATTGGGGAGGCGGAGCGGATGGCGATGAGGCCGAAGGTGGTTTGGTTCTCGGAGGAGCAGGGAGGAGGTGGTGGTGGTGGTGGAGAAACGTTGCCTTGGGGAGCGGCAGAGGTGAGGGAGGTGAGGAGGAGGAGGAGGAGGGTGGAGAGGGCGGGGGTGAGTTGCATCTCGGTGGTGATCAGTGGTGTGAACATGACTTTCGTTTGCTTTTTTGGTGACTTTGAAGTCTCCAGCTGATGAAGGATCTCTGATGTTGCAGAAAGAAGTGAATTTATATCTGCAGTCAGTCCTAAGACCCCAGAGATCCATAGCTGCAAGGCACGCTGAACACGACATGTGGTGTTCACGTTGGAATACAAACACGTCAACTTTTGGTATAGGGCCCAAGAGGAGGTTGGCGTATTTAACCTAAAGTTCTCCACGGCAGCTCGTATTCATCCGCGACCTGCATGTTCCCTGCCTAATCCAAGACATGTGCCGGTCGATCATTGACGCTAACGCTTGACCCACAGTCCACCTACGAGATGGCTGCGAAACTTCAAGCCACTGGTACGGACATGCTACTGCTGCCAGGAAGAAACAGCGTCGAAATCAAATACCAAAGGCGTCGAGTGAACGCATCAAGTGGTGCTTGGTCATGCCAAGCGCACAATGGTTACATCCCATCAACGCTGCAGCGGTGGAAGGAAAAAGCGCCTGTGGAACCCTCTCGCCCGGTACTAGCAGCGCGCGCAAGTTCCAGCCGTTCACTTGTCACGCAGCATTTTCAGATCCACATTGCCTAGACTCCGTGTGGAGTATATAGTGGGTCGTTATTAGAAAAAAGAACTGTAAGGTGCATAGAAGACAGAGAGATGAGGATGAAGAGAAGAAGAGGACCTGACATGCTACCAGCCCGAACTTTCCGGAAACAGAAGCAGTGTGTCTTTTCTCGGATGTTGTCATAGTTGTGAGAGAAAATATGACGCCGGGGTAGTCATCTCAGTGAAGTAATTAATAGGACGTGGCGCCGCAAATCACTCTGTGGGAGATGATCGTCCTACCGGAAGCAGTGAAACCGGCCGGGAAAGCCGCAGGGCTCGGCGAAAGTCGACTTTGGGATAACTGCAAAACAGTGGTCTTATGCGTATACGACGCCTGGTTAGAAAGCTTGGTGCGAGCTGACATGATGTCAGTAATCGTATTGCTGGTTCTTCCGCAGACGTGCCGTTCGAATGGTCCAGCAAAGAATTTGGCTCAGCTGGTTCCTGAACGCCGCCAGGCCACGAAAGGAGGACGTTAGTCTGATATGAACTGTCACAACGGCCGGCTGCATATTTGATGATTCATATCGGAGTCTCACAAGGGCGCCGCACTGCCGTTCTCAGTCGAGCCTGCATGCGAAGTGCGTTCAATCCCCAGGCAAGTTTCGTCTTAATTTCCACACCTTACCTGAGATCCCGTCTCCCGCATTTGAACCAACCATCATTCGACATCATGCTTTCCCCCCTCATATATCCTGGGGGGCCGTCGAGGACCCCCGCAGTGGTGAGAGTGGGACCCACAAAGGCACTCGGGAATCGTCGGCTTATCGGAGCGATGCCAGCTTCCCCAGACGATCAACCCGCCTATCCGCCGCCAGTTCGCTTCGCCCCCGACTCTGCGATAAGCATGCCCTATTTCACAGCAGCTTCCGCACCTAACTCCGGCGGAAAGAGAGGGTTGACCGAAGCCCTGCGTGCGAAATCCTCGCAGTGGTTTTCCACCTCTTTCGCAAAATGCCTCGCCAGACCTTCCGCCGGTCCGCCTGAGCACTCTGTCGCATGCGACATTCTACACATGCGCTGGATTCATGTAGAATGTGACGCGACGGTAGCGTGATCGTGCGATCGCGTGACCGCCATTTATTCGTCCATCTGTTTCTACACGGCCTTTGCGACAACAGAGCTCTGTCTTACAAGAGAGAAACTGTTCGCAAGAAAGAAAGAAAGAAAGGCTCTCTCCCCTCGACCTTCTTGACTTCAGAGTCCGCCAGTTCCGCCAACAAGAAAGTGCCGGTCGCGACGAGCATCTTTTACACGCCGTGAAAAGGAAAGAAGCGAAAGCAAAGAGGAGAAAAGGAGATGGATGACGATCCCAGCTTGATCGAGCACCCGGTAGCTCGAGTGCTCCTCGCCGTCATCCCCGCCGCCCTGGTGTTCCTCTTCTTCGTTTCCGTGCTTTTGTGGGTGTGCCTTCATCATCCTCCGCTGCTGCTGCTGCTTCGTCGCCGAGCGTTGTCCGTTGATTCCCTCTGTTCGCCCTCTTTGTTTTTACCTCGCTTTTTCGCTTACTTACATTTTTTTGCCCTTGCGCTGCGCGTCGTGTAGTGTTCCCGCTGTGCAGTCGGCCGCTGAAGATGGCCTCCACTCACCGCAAGACGTTATGACCATGCTCGATGATTCCGCGCCCTCGATGCCCTACGGTGCCTGGCTGGAGCTGCAGCTCCAAAAGCCGTCCAGCCTCATATACGAAAATGCAATATGGTGAGTTCCGAAAGCCAGTAAATACCGAAAGAAAAAAGGAGAGAAACGTCAAAGATGGGGGCCGAATGGAGGGGTCGATGATGATGATGTTTTTTTTTTTTTTTGGTGGTGGTGGTGTGCATGCATGCAGTTGCTGACGCTCGACTTAAACCGAATAAAGCGCAATATGCCTGGACTTGGTAGACAAGAAGGACTCGGTCAGGGATCTGCCCTGCTCGCACGTCTTCCACACGGGGTGTCTGGACAGCTGGGTATCGCGGGGCCACTACTACTGTCCGCTCTGCCACAGGCTCGTCCTGCAGCAGCTACTGCACGACGCGCAGGCGGGCGACGGCGATCAGGTCTGATAACGGAAGAGAGAGTGAGAGCAAAAGAGAGAGAGAGTGTGTGTGTGTGTGCGTGTGTGCGCGCGCGCGCCTCGTATCTCTTACTTTTCGGTCTCTCTGTCTCGTGGTTGGGGGGATTGGTTGGATTGGACGGGCGCGCATCTCGTTGAGGAGGCGGAGGTCGAGAATCGAGCCCATGTCCGCTGCACGCATCCCCAACAAACGACGCCACAAGGGTAGCACGAAAGCACCCTTCTTTATCTCTCGATGCAGGGTTATTAGCTGCTTGTTGTCTGTCTGCCTGTCCGCTCTCTTTCTCCGCATCGGCACGAGCGGATCGCGAGACAACAGCGGACAGCATATGCAGGGTGTGCGGGGGCGGTGGGCTTATCACCACACGCTGGCCTTCTTGCGTCACCCTCTATAAAAATCTGGGAACATCCCAGCCTATCCGCGCCTTCTTCCTCTCGGAAGCTCTCCCCAAACATTCCAATTGCGATAAAAAAAAAAATCCTTCAGCCTTACAGGCTTTGTTCCACCCCTTTCGTCCTCCATCAATCCATCGAACACTGCAATCCGACATATCCCCTATCGACACGGCGATGCAGAAGAACGGAGACACGTCAGCGAGCCACACACCGCATCTCACCAAAACGCCTCCCACACCACCACCCGACAAGGAGCAGCCCGAGCTGCTGCTGCACTCGCCGCCGCCGTCATCATACGCAGCTTCAGATACGTACACCGAAGACGAATTCGTCGTCATTGAGTGGGAGGAAGATGAGGCTGAGCGTGCAATAGACCTCACCCATTCCGCCGACCTCTCCTCGTCCGCCGACCTGACCTCGTGCGCGGGCGACGAAGAAGGAGAGCACCGAGAAGACCTCAGCTCCTCGTCCCTGTCCTCATCCCAGCACCAGCAGCAGGCCCACTCGTTCCACGGCCTCCCGCACGGCAACGGCATGGCGGACCACATGAAGCGCGACTGGTACCAGGTGTGGCTGCACGACAAGACGGTCGAGAAGAGCGACCCGTGGGGCTTCTCCAGCACCGGCGTCTCCAGGACGGCCAGCCCGGCGAGAAACGGTACGGCGGCGGCGTAATACAACGAAAAGTAATTTGCGACGGGGACGGCGGCCGGCGGCCCATTTCCTTACCGAAAATTGTGTCTCGGCAGAACAAAAAGCGGGTTTCGGGAGGGGGGAAAACAAAAAGTTAGGGGGTGGGGGAATCGGTGGGGAAAAGGAAAAGTTGTCATCATCGGGGCGGTCGGAGGAGCTGTTTGCATCTGTTCATCACCCCTGCTGTATATCAGTATGCCACCGGAAAGTAGGGGAAACGCGTGCATCGGGAAAAGGGACAAAGTTGATGGACAGTAATGTGGTAATCTGTTCGAAGAGCGGCCAGGCAGGATACCGTTCTGTGGCGGCCTGCTCTTCCTCTTCTTCCCCTAAAGTTCTTGCCATCCATTCCACCAAACAGTCTCGTTCTGCCGCAGCCGTGATCCTGGAGGATTCTCAGCCTAACGGCGCGCCGCTGACCTCAGGCGCGTAGTGTATAGGCACATTGATAATTCAAGTCGTCGTCGAAGCCGTCTCCAATCCGCTAGAGAGCTCGGGCAGGGCGGTTTCACATGCGACGCGAGGCTGCGGCTGGGGCTGGGCGGAGCGGAGCGATACGCGGGTGGCACTGCAGGGCGATGGTTCGACGCAGTGATGATCCCAGGCAATGGCAAACCTTCTCGATGTATCCTCGGAGTCATTGGCTCATCTCCTCAACCGAACGGTGGGTGAAGGGCTGTGAACGCGAGGCGGATAGCTGCAGCTTGCGGGGTAGGAGGAGGACGACGGCGCTGGAGGAGGAGAAGATGCTGACGCGCGAGGAAGGCATTGATGACGGGAGAGAGCTGTTGCGCAGCAGGTGCCGACAGGGATGCGGACACATGACCAACTGGCTGGCAGGATGCATGCAGGCGGGTTCTCTGGTGTTGCAGTGACAAGACGAGGCTTCGGTATCGCCGCCGGGAAAGCGACCGGGAGAGATAACGAGCGTGGGGCAGAGAGCTTGGAGCTCGAAGGCGCCTGAACCACCCGACCGCGGCACGCTGCACCAGAATGGAAGGTCTATGCGATCCCTCCGCCTTCGCTCACCTATTCAGGCATCGTGAGTTTCCCGCCACTTTCGGCCACTTCAGCCGCCTGTACTTAAAGCTTCGTCTCGAATTATTGGGGGGGGGGGTGGTCTTGTGAAGGCCAAAGGGACGAAAGAATCAGTACAACATGTCGGACCTCTACGCCGAGCTGACCGCGCCGAACGGCCTCAAGTACACCCAACCACTGGGCCTGTTCATCAACAACGAATTCGTGCCCTCCTAATCGGGCAAGAAGATCACGTCGATAGACCCTGCGTAAGCAATCCACTCCTCTCAGAGCTCCAAACAACCACCCCCCTCACGCGACGCCCCCCAGCACCGAAAACGCCATCGCCGACGTCCATGCCGGCTCCGCCGCCGACATCTCCGCCGCCGTGTCGGCCGCCCGCGCCGCGCTCAAGGCGCCCGCCTGGAAGGACATGGACCCGACGGACCGCGGCAACCTGATGCTCAGGCTGGCCGCCCTGATCGAGGAGAAGCGGCACCTCTTCGCCACCATCGACACCTGGGACACCGGCAAGCCCTACAGCGTGGCTTACGGCGAGCACCTGGCCGAGGCCTTCAACACCATCCGCTACTACGCCGGCTGGGCCGACAAGATCGCCGGCCAGACCGTCGCCACGGGCGCCCGCAAGTTCGCCTACACCCTGCGGCAGCCCGTCGGCGTCGTGGGCCAGATCATCCCGTGGAATTGTGCAGAAGAAACCAAATCTTCCCCCCCCCCGCCCCTCGCTCCCAGTCTTCCGTTGATTCCTAGTCGAAAGTGGTGAGAAGACGCCCGCTGACCCAGACGCACGGGGGCGCCAAAGACCCGCTCAGCATGGCCGCCTGGAAGCTCGGCCCCGCGCTGGCCTGCGGCAACACGGTGGTGCTCAAGCCGGCGGAGCAGACGCCGCTGTTCGCGCTCGTCCTCGCCGCCTGCATCCGCGACGCCGGCTTCCCGGCGGGCGTCGTCAACGTCGTCAACGGGGCGGGCGCCGAGGCCGGCGCGGCGCTGGTCGCGCACCCGGACGTCGACAAGGTCGCGTTCACGGGCAGCACGGCCACGGCGCGCGCCGTCATGCGCGGTGCCGCCGCGACGCTGAAGGACGTCACAAAATTAATTACATGAAGGGAAGATACCAAAATCCATCCCTGGGGTATATCCTGTAAATAGCCCGATTCCGAGCCCCGAAAATGACAGACTCCGGTAAATGCATCTCATCGACATCCGCAGCAATCACCGTCTAAACCAGCTCCGGAAATCCACTCTTATCCGTTCCCTCATATGCTCGTTGAAACCGTAGGTAAGCGCGTTGGCTAATCCGACGTATTGCGTTGAGCTTTGCAGGATTGCCAGCGCTTTGCTTGAATGCCCCGTCGCTTCTACGATGCGATTGATAATACCAGGAAGCCAGAGCGCGACGTACAGAATCGGATACGCGTTCAAAAGGAGCATCTTTTTGATCTCGCGCTCCACATGGCGGGTTCGGTTACGCTTCTGCCTCCGTGGACCCTCGATGACCGAAGTGGTTGTGCTGCAGCTAAAGATCTTTGGCTTTGTTATGCTCCTTCTCTTGCCCTTGGTTGGGGGACCTTGAGGTACTGTGTTAACGAGAATGTCAGCTTCAAGCACATACCCAGGGCGGACGGAGAGATGAACCCAAAGCTGACTCTGGAACAGTGCTCCTGGGGATTGATGTCGTATCGCCGTCGTCTTCGATGCTCCGGTCACTGCTTAAGTCCTTGCTCATGTCGAGTCCAGCGCTCTGAGAAACGTTGCTCTCCTCTTTGCTCTCCGTCACTTCAAAGCAGTACTCGACCTGGATATCACGCAGTGAAAGCGGGCGGGACTCGGACCTCATCTCGATGGCCTCTTCTTGGCCGCCGCGCACTTCCCGCTCGTCATCGTCAGAAGCGGTAACGTACGTGCGGCTGACGGCACTGAGCTGACTGAAGTGGCTCCTCATGTAGAACCAGATGTAACCGTAAATAGCAATTGTTGCGAAGATGATGGCGAAGCGCCACCCGTGGCCCAAGAGATAGCGGAGATCAGTCCGTTTCCCGGATATCCAGCACCAGTTGCCGCTCACCGGAGTAAGCTCGTCAAGCCCAGCTGCCGTGGAGCCTATGTATGTTTTCGTGAGTCGCGGGCGGCGTTTGGCTTTCTGAGGGAACCACTCACTGGTGATCGTAGGGACGACCCAGACGGACGCGCAAATGAGAACCTTCTTGCTCAGGGACTCGTTTGGCATGTAAGTTTTGCGCGTGATGGTGAGGAGGGTTATGATGGCTATTGCCAGGATCGAGAAGTCCGCAGCCTTGATGAAGCTTAGCCGCGCGATCCTGGGAGGATCGGAAGTTGTTCCCATACCTGGACCGACCACTGTCCGACCCAACCATTGACCGTACATGACGTCCCGCGCTCGATGACACCTCGGTGGGATATCGCGTAGATTCCGGAGATGGAGTTGTTTAGCGAGTTTATAAACTCTGCAAGTCGTCAGCGTTCATACGTCGTGGCGGAGGAGCTCAGGGTTTCTAACCAGCCAAAGCGAGGTTCAGGACGAGAGCATGGCGGAAAGAACGTTGCTGGTCAGCATACACGACGTACGAGACCAACACGCAGGAGGTGGCTATACACGACAGAATACTCCCCGTAAGCGTCGGGATAGCCACTTGAGGGTCGTAAGGCATATCAGAGGAGAAACGACGAGATAGTACGACGCCCGCAGCCTTGTGGAGGCGCACGGGGGCGCTGCACGTATAAGAAGTTTTGCATTGCTCCTTCAGCACCTCGAATCGCCTTCTGTAACGGCAATGGGGCGTGGAAACGAGCCGAGGTAGGCGCCGCCCTGTGGCACAGGCATGGATTTAAGGTTTTGCATTTACCTGAAAGGGCAATAGCGAGGCGCTTGGTGTGCAGATGGAACATGGCGTTGCGATGAAATGCTGCTCAGACACTTAGTGTGAAATCGGGCTTGCGAACAGACCGTCATGGGACACCTGCCGCTGAGGGAAAATGGCATCCTTTGGGGACGCGAAATGGACGATTTGGCCGCTTACCTTGGCCGGTAGACCCTGGGATTCATAACAGTTGCATAATGGTGTCTGTCTCAGCACCGCCGACTCGGCGCTTTTGCAGCACGCTCTGCCTGGAAACTGATTGAAGGCCATCACCACCTTCTTTCGATCGCATTACGATCATTCTGCAACTGTATGGACAGAAGCCACAATTGGAAGGCTGTGGAAGCGACGTGTGGACTGGTGGCTGCCGGAGCGTTCCACGCGTGTTCTATAGTGCGACGCCGTCGGAAAGCTCGACACCGTTGGTTTCACAACAACTGCCGGTCTACACCTCTATCGACAGCACATCCAGTATCGTTATCCGTATCTTCACTCGCCCGCTATCGCGCACACTTTGCTGTACGCGACTAGCGTTGATCTCATCGTGCGAAATCTCTCGACGTGCATGCCAATTGTCCAAGTAAGGAAATGCCCCGTACTCTTACCATTTCTTCTCGATAGCCGCCGTATCACCTGGAACAGTGACAAATCCCTCTTATAAGATCTCTTTTCGCATGAAGGTAACTAATTGAACCTGCCATGCCTAGGCTGGAAAATAAAGTAGAAGCTATGTGATTCTCGTCCACAAACGCCATAAATCTCCACGATTCGTATGAGATTTTAGTATTGAAATCAGCCGGTTTAAATCATTAGTATTGAAATCAGCCCGTACCTTGCATCTTGATAACATAGCCATGTAAGATTAAAGAATATGAAAAGTTCTCAGCGTTTGTCCTGTGGCGGACAGGTCAACAAGGCACAGAGCACACCCTTTAACGGCCTACGAGCGCCAGAACACTGGCAAGAGTGATTGTTCTCAATCTTAGCATATTAGCTGACAGAAGACTATCATCTGTGTATCAAATTGTTTCACATCAGTATCTTTCCTGCTCTTTTTTGCCGTCACTGACGTTTCCGCCCGATACGCCCGGACCAACACGTCTCATCCGATTCTCCAGCTAAATTTTCTGCACCAACGAGTCATATACGGAGACCCGCCCTCCGCTTCTAGTCCATTCATCTTCGATTCATTCATTATGACGTCAGTAGCGCAGTTTGTGGGAGTGGTTACCGGAGCTTCACTGAAACGCCATAAAGGAGGACTATGATCCACTTTGAAACTAAAGGCTGAGTGAACGACTAGCTAAGCATTGTGGAAATTCTGTTCCTGAGTGAAGCCGCGTGGTAAGTCTTGTCAGCACCAATCGCGCAAGAAGCCGTAAGTATCCGATTACGCCACATTGAGCTTCGATTTCCTCACCGCAAGCTCGATGTCAGCTCGGATTGAGGTGTTTTCTGGCTCAAGCTTACAGTTCCGTGGTCCAGACAGGTCTTGACTTACAAAAGACATGAGGAGCTTGTCCAGATCGTCGAGTTTGGTAGCTGGCGGGAATGGATGAACCTTCCGCAAGCTTACGAGATTGGGAAGACAAATCCGCGAGAGAGTTTTTTTTTTTTTTTTTCACCAATTGAACTTGGTAACCTAGCCTCAGTTACTACAGCTACAAGTAAAACGATGCCACTTTCATAATAGCTTCTTTTGCCACGGATCTTGACGGATTTCAGTCTGGTTGACCGATCACAAGAGACTCGTGACTGTATTGTGGACTCGCACGCCATGCTGACTGTCAATTTCATGTTGAAATTGGTCTTCCTTACGCGTCTGTAAGTGTGGAGATGACCACTCGGACGCCTTTAGAGATATTGAGCTCGGATGTTGAGCTCACATTTGACAGCGCTCTAACGCAGGCCTTTCTATAAGACATTACTGAGATAGTTTTCCATGAAATCGATTGCTCAAGATTTGTGAAGCTTCGATTATGAGAAGTAGAGTCAAGGCGCTGTAGGGTGCCTCGGGCTCGTTTTGTTTACAAGTGTCCCGTTAGCGTGTTTCGAACCTACCGAATATTTGGAAAGGCTAAAGGTCGGAGCATGGAATAACGCAGCAGCAACCCCTTGGATTATACTCAGCCTTAGAGGATGTCGGAAGGTGGGGTATGCCTTTCCGAACGCTCCGCCGAGTAGAAATTCTTCAGAGCTGAGAATTTTTGATATATTATGATTTCCGTGGGAAGCCGAATTCGGCATTCTCAGCAGATGTGTTTCACCTGGTTCAGTGCCCGACTGGTTGATCTGGAACAGCATTTCTCATCCATGGAAGTACTCATAGAGCAATCAAGAATTGAGCGAACACTATGATCATGTATAAACTCTTGTTTTCAAGCAGACTTCAGTCATGAGCCTGGATTCTCTGTGCTCGCGAGTGAAGCTAAGAGGTAAGATCAGGCTCTACGGGTGAAGCACATTGCAGGAGGGCGAGTATGCTTCTTTCGATGGAGGCGGCGCTTCATCTTGGTACGAATGACTTAGGAGTCGAAGTCGCGTTAATCACAAGGTCGATGCGAACGATCACTTCGTGATCATGCTGAGGGGGATGGCGTTATTGCTTGGAGGCCTCGACCATATGTTGACAAATTTAGTAACATGCCAAATTTGCGGATCTGTAGCTGTCTGGGGCTCTACTTAACAATGGATCACTGGCGCTTTCGCATATGGCTCGCGAACATTGGTTTACGCGTCGTGTAATTAATTTTGCTCTCCACCGCCTGGATTCTTTCTGCGAAAATGGCGTTATTGCCCTCATTGCGTAATAGTTAGAAGATTTACGTTCAAATGGGCGCTGTAGGTGGCAAATCTAGCGGTCAGATGGTCGGCATGTGCGACTGAAGGATACCAACCACGCGTGCGTTTCGAGAGCTGCGTCCCTGATTGCGCCATCCGATCCATCCGTGGTACAATTAATTCTTCTTCGCTTTCTGAAATGCGGACGAAGAGAAGGTTATTTTTTTAGTGGCGTTGTGGAGAACTGACTAGTTGGAAAGTCTGCTGCTTCTTCGACGTTCGATCAAGAAACCCAACACAACGTCCCGTGGACCATGCCGCGAAGTCTCTTTTGGTTCATAGGATGAGGTAACGCTGTCTTGTCAATCCTTTCTCACATTATAGTTGCGTACTGCGCAGCTATACTTTACGGTAGCTCTTGAACCCTCTCGGCGATACCTACAGACAACCACCGCACCGGACATCTCAGATCTTCGTGCGAAGTAGGGGTTCAGGATGATCCTACCATAAAATTACCTTGTAGGGCTAGACGCGGCTGTGGTAGGCATCCGTGCAGGGATGGTGACGGACTCGTGCTCGGACTGTACAGCTTTGATTCGTATTTGCCGTTTCTGTCCAGGCCCTGCGGGTGGGGCGCAACCAATTGAGGAACTCGAAACCCAGCCGATCTTCCCCGCCGCCGTCACCCGAGCAAGAGCGGCAAAGAGGTAAACATCCTCATGCAACATCTGAAACGTCTTGGCCGGAGGTTCACGGGAGTCAAATGCAGGCCCGCAAAATGCCAGGCTGTTAACGACAAGCCATTGCAGTTCTCGCCCTGCATCCATTCGTAATGCACTGCTGCTGCAGGTACAACTCCCACTGGTAATGCTTGTGTCTCACCGGAGAATTACACTTTCCAGAATGCGAAGCTAAGCCTTTACGGGTCGTCTGACAGACGGGATACATGCTTCTCCAGCCTTGAAGGCGGTGCAGGCAAAGCAACCAGACAAGGTATAAAAACGACAGTAAGTCCTCACGTTAGCAGAACATCCAACACACTATCATTTTTCGTACCAACCAATTGATTAAGTTCTTCATTCGGTAAATTCATCACTATGCGTTTCTCGCACTCCACTCTTGCACTTCTGATTACCGTTGCGGCGGCCGCACCTGCGCCCCAGGGCAATCGCCTTCCGCCAGGTTCTTTGGGCAACAGTCAATCCAACAATAATCCTAGTCGATTCGGCGCTTCCTTCCCGCAGCGCAACAATAACCCCAACTCGAATCAGGCATGGGCATGGCTACAGCAGCTTGCATCTCAAGACCAACAGCTCCAGTTTCTTCTCAACCGACAGGACGTTCAGCAGCTTTTGCGCAGCGACCAGGGTTTCCTCAATTCGTTAGCAAATGCGAAAGACCCGCAGACCGCCATCCAGCAAATTCAAAACCGCTTGAACAACCGCTTCGGGTCCAGCTTCGACCCCAATCAATTCGATTCAGATCAGTTTGGCAATTCCCTTCTCGGAACCGACAGCCTCAGCGACGACCCGTCCTGGACTAACAATAACAACTGGCCCAACGACCGCCGCGTCAAGCGCTCCGCGGCCGCCAACGCGCCCAGTCCTCAGAACTACGATTGGAACCCCGACTATAACTGGAGGGACGTGGTGCAGCAGGACTGGAACGGGCAGGACCCGAACGTGGTCCAGCTGCTGCGGAGCGCGTATCCCAACTGGAGCGACGCGGACGAGTCCTCGCTCGAGAGCCTGCTGGACAGCCTCGATCCGGACTGGCGCACCAGCGCGCGGCAGGACCCGACCAATTTCCTCAACTTCGTCTCGCTGCTCCAGCCGGACATTTTCACCCGGCAGCAGCCGCAGCAGAGGTGGCCCAGCTACCCCTTCAACCCGGGATACCGGAAGCGCGATGAGGAGGCTGTCGAGGCTTGAGCGGCTCGTTCAGGCTCGTGGCGGGCTACTGGGTGAGTCAGCTTTGTGACGCGTTCTGAAGAAGCTCCAGACCGACGAGCTACGGGCAGGATTCCCAGTATTCCCGAAATCGATTACGAAAGGACGTTAGCTTTGTCCATTGTGTCTTTTTTTAGTTTCTCAAGGGGATAGTCGTTTGAGGAGGGCACTGTAGGACTTTTGCAGTGCAACTTGGCTATCGTATGTAGCTGTTCGCTCGTTACCAATCAATTCGGTTTCTGGGAATGATAGCTTTCCATCTTCTCTCTGTTAACGTACAAGTGAAGGACAAGCACTTACACTTCCTCATGATAGCATTAGAACGTGGTAGTGATTTTACTTGACTGCAATCGGCGTCTTGAGATGAATCATCGCTACTTGATAAGCATTTTCACAATTGAGCACTTCCATACGGTACGTTCGCTTCTGCGCCACCCGCCCTTCCATAGCACAACGCCATCGCACCAGCCGCACTGCGCGCCGTCTTCTCCGCGTTGGATATATTGAAGCTGCCGATGCAGACCTGAGTGAGATTTGAGCCAAGTCAGCGCAGATGTTAGTAGACCAAGGCTGATTTGGTGGAGTTGGCTGTTGAAGTGAATGACTGTCCTGAATGTCTCGGGCTCAGACGATTGGATGGGCTGATAACCCGTTCATCGAACCGCCGTTAGCATTTCTGACTTGAGCATTCATCTCTTCGTGGGCCAGTTATACGTGATGGGCCGATTCATATTGATTTCTTCCATGGTAGAATATTTGTCTATGTTCATCTGGGGCAGTCCACGGTTGTTCTATCGATTCTCCATCAGCAGTAGGCGAAGGATAACAGCGAGTCAACTGAAGAACAAACGAGAAGATTCTTAGAAATTCCATGCGAATATGTTTCTACAGTGGTATCCCATCTTCGCCGCAAGATAAGAAGCGCTTTCTGGTAATGCAATGATGAGATAGGGATCTTCACGTCCCAACAGAAGGCTCGATTAATTATTCAAGGCAATTCTTCCTCTACTACGTTTGCCAAGATTTTCCTTTCTGAATCCTCCTGTGGCGCATTGAATTTATGGTAGGATTGTGGCTTACGAAGATATGCAAATCTGCTCTTCTATTCTCAAGTTGCCTGGAGACTGTGAATAACCTGGCTGAGGCGCGGAGATCGCTCGCCAAATCAGGCCCTGATCCCGACCACCCAAAGAAACTATTGCCGAGCTGGCCCAGAGGAGTAAATCGATTAACAACATATTATCCTAGATTTCCTCTTTTAGGAATCTAGAGACAGGGAAAGAAAAACTAGAGGCAAAGCAGCGAAATTTCAGGCAACATGGGAATCGGAGCGCAAGGACCATACCATGGGCGTCGGTGAGACAAGACGTGCTTTTAAAATGCACACGTCAGATGCGGAGGCCCCACTTACGCCAGCCAGTCGGTTCGGCGTATTTGCGGATGAAGATTATCTGGGCGACAGATGTCGCTTTCAAATGTGGTCTAGTGACGACAGAGGTTTGGTCGCAAGCAAGAGTCAGGATGACTTATCGTTAAAAGTCCTCTGGTTCAAGAGACCCTGAGCCGTGCACTCAGAAAGAACAGGTTCCATGGTATGCGGAAAGATAATCTACAAGCCCACATAAGAAAGAAAAATAAATTGTCGATATGTCCTGTTGCTCAGGTTATTCAGCTTCCTCTCCAGTTTCCCGCGAAAGCCAACAACACTCCAACTGCCACCTCGCCAACACAGACAAGAAAACAATACGGACCACAGCTGTCCATAAGGGATAATTCCCACGCTCGAAAGTCCTCGGAGTCCTCGGCAGAGTAACGATAAAATGCCCGGGAGCTTCCCCATGGCAGACGGGAACGACAACGAGATAGTCTCAGGGATGAAGAATTCGTGGTGCAAATCCGCCCATGTTGCAGTTGAGGCAGTCATGGAACAAGGCGACACCACGTTACCCCGAGACAAGGGAAGATTTGGCGACTTACCAATCGAGCTCGTCGAAATAATCATCTTAAAGTTGCCAACACGTGCACTTTCAGCCTTCTCCAGGACGTGCAGGTGTGCTCGTCAGATCGCAGAAAAGCACCTGTACGCAGACGTTAGACACAGCTTCGCGCTATACCGATCGGTGCGCAATCGGCCGGAGCTCGCGAGGCACGTGAAAAGATACAGCTACGACAGTGCAAATGTTGAAAAGCATTTACCTGCGACGGACGAGGAGCATAAGATACACCTCGAGACCGCCACAGACATATGCAACCTCTTTTGGCAAGGATTTATCTGGTACGACACGTCAATCAACGTACCGTCTGCTGAATTCGATACTTGTTGGCTACTTACCCAGTTCAAGAATTTACAGAGCCTATGTGTAGGCTTCGTGGACTGGTGCACGCCGATGACCGTCTTGTCGCCCCAACTGATGGCGGACATCTTCCCCAGCTTGAGAGAGGTCGAGATCGAAACAAGGCGTTACCTGTCTCCAACACGACTGTTCGGAGAGGAACTCTACCAGTACCTTCTGCATATCCCATCGCTGCGGAGCTTGGTCGTCAGAAACAGGAGGACAGAATGGTACAATGGTCCAAGGGGAATGCAGTTCGATGTGTCATCGCAAACAACGTTGACCAAAGTGGCGCTCGAGTGGACGCCGCTGAAGGTCACAGACATCGAGAGACTGCTCAGCGCTTGCCCCGAACTGGTGGATTTCCGGTGGTATGCACGAGTGTTCTTTCGGCAGCAGCCAGATTACGTCGACATCGGAGTGGTGGGCAAGGCGCTACGACGAGCCGAGAAGCTGGAGCGCGTGGATATCAGACTACAGGAACAACAGGAGCCGGCGCACTACAGCGACTGGTTCTGGGGCGGCTCGGCCGAGACACGTGCTCCGTGGGGCATCAGGGGAAGCATCGGGCCGCTCGATGGGCTGGTGCGGCTAAAAGAGCTACGCGTCCCTCTGTGCGCCATGTTCGGCTGGGAGCCACCATCGCGAGATGACGAGGGCAGCGTCTGCGGAGCCTGGTCGCTGCCGGGGACGCTGCAGAAGCTGATCCTCACGCAAGATTTCGGGGACTGGGTCCTGTATCAATGGTCACCATGCGAGACGGTGGACATGTGCCGAAGACTTTTGGCCGAGGCGGGGCGAGGGCGCGGTCTGCCCGGGCTGGAGCAACTGGAGATACGAAAAACACGGCGTATCGCGCAACGAGGGTGCCGGAAGCTGTGGAATCCAGCGGCGCTCGAACTCCTCGACGGGTCCGAAATCAATGGCGTCAAATGTGATACGTCGCGATACTGCGCGGACGAGAACGACGAATGAAGAGGTAGCGCCGGCGGCAAACGGGAATTAGCGTGTTCGCGTTGCGGATTCGTTTTTTCTTGCATCCGCGGCGGCGGCGGATGGCGGATGGCGGGTGCAAATGTGGGCGAGGGTGTGGGTGCGGGTGCGGGTGCAGGTGCGCGCTCATCAAGCGGCGGAGGGGCGCTCGGAGCGCGAGCTTTCCGGGGTCCGAGCAGCAGCGGACGGCGGGCGGACGGGCAGGAAAGAAAGAAAGAATGTAAGAGGCTGCAGGGCAGGCGATAGGCGGCTGGCAGCTGGCAGATGCTAGCAGGCGACAGGCGGCAAGCAGGCGAGCGCGGACTGGTTGGTTGGTTGGTTGGTTGGTTGGTGGGCTGGCGAGCTGCAGGCGGCTAGCGCAGGCGTTCCTTGCAGCGGAAGCACAGCGAAACAAAAGTTGTAGGGCAGCGGGCAGTGGGCAGTGGGCAGTGGGCAGCGGGCAGTGGGCAATGGGCAGATCGAGGGCCGCTGCTGTTCCGGCCCTCCACTAAAACACACACGCACACACACTCACCCTAACTGCCTGCCCTCTGACGACATTTGACCTCAGCTTAAACCACAGCCCCAGCCCACGTCCGCCATGCCTCTCACCTTTGCTCTCCTGCCCTATAAACCACCACCCACGCCGGCGCCGCTCTTGGGCCTTTCCGCTCCGCTCCCGAACGCCTCGCCGACACCAAGGCCCACTCATTGACAGCACACGACAGACAACGCCCGTAAGCCCGCTCCTTCCAGCGTAGCGGCTGCCCGCGGAAGCATGCACTGCCCCGGTCCTGCCCACAGACTGTCTATCCACAAGTAGCGCCTGAGTCCGCCTCCTTCTCCTCTGCCCAGCGCCATGTCGCAAACACCAGACGTTTCCGCGCCGGCCCGCGCCCCAAAACCACATCCCACCATGCCCAATGCGCTCGCCGACATCCGCTACAACACGATGAATCACTCCGATGTGTCGACGCCCTCCGACGACGAGTCAGCGCCGCCAAATGACCATGCTACCCGCGACGCCCAGTCGCTCGTCGGCGTCAGTATCGGCCATGCTCAGACGCACCTCACCTCTCCCACGACCCCCGCCGCTGAGAAGGCTGCCGCCATGGACGACCTGATGGAAGCACCCTTCGGAGACTCGAGCCAGTACGGCCTGGAGGGCGCCAATGACATCAGGCTGGTCGAGAGTCCAGCCTCGTCCACTCCAACTGCCTCCGACACGAACGCCCCGCCCTCGCCCAAGGACAGCCCGCCCCAGCCGGCCACCCCGAGATTCGACCCTGCCGACAAGAGGATGCCCTCGCCCTGGAGGTCGGGTCCCAAGGTCTTCCAGCGGTCCGACGATATCAGACAATCGCTGCGGGAGAGTTTCGCCGGACACAGGCGGCGAGCGTCGTCGGGTTCGCAGACGGAGGGGTCGAAGAAACGGCTGCCCTTCAGCATGCCAAAGAGTCCTAACCTGCTCAGCTTCTCCTTCCATGGCCGGTCAAGCAGTCAGGACCGCCGCGATAGTAATGATACCGCTTCTGCGTCGAGGAAAGGGAGGGCTCAGACGCTCATGGCTCCCTCAAGCCCTCGTCCGGACATTGACTCAACCTCGTCCAAAAATGCTAGTGGCTCACATGTGTCTGCTCCTGAACGTCGCTCCACAATACAGAACGACAACTCAAAAGCCTCCCCCGACCAGCCCCCTGTCACCCTGCAGCCGACGCCCCATGTGACTGTCCAGAACCCACCGCCCACGCGACCTCCGGTGAATAGGCAACTTACCCAGGAGAGGTTGCTGCGGAGATCCGCCTCAGACGAGTCTCTGGTCCTCTACCGCACCCTCTCCCGTGCCTCCTCACTTGGCGACGACAGTCGATTTGAACATGTATCAGAGCAGGTGAACAGTCGTCTCAAAGCTATCAAGGACTCTTGGCAGGATGCCAACTTTAAACTTCCTGGCATGCCATCCATGCCAACCATCAACATATCCTCCTCACTGACTGACCTCACAAGAGGGCGCTCTGGCTCGTTAAAGGGCTCTTCCGCCAGCAGTTCGCGGAAGCCAACACCGAGCCCGCTCAATTTGAGCCGAGCTACCGTCGAGAGTGCCAAGAAGAGTCCAAGATTCGGCGGCTCTGGTGGAATGACGTCAGCCAATGCCGCCCAACACCCTTTTTTCACCAAAGCCGTGAAAGACCTCAAGGGCGACGTGGTGATTCTGGGAGGATATCGAGGCTCCATTCTGCGTTCAGCGGAGCCACCGCACCGGCAACTCTGGGTTCCGATAAAGGTCGGACTGAATCTTCGAAAGGTGGATCTGGAGGTCGGTCTGAATCCGGAAGATGATGAAAATATGGAGGAACGCGTCATTCCCGGTGGCATGTTGACACATGTCGGACCGGTTGACATCGCGCGGAGGCTTTTCAAACGTCTGCGAGCTTCTGAAAACGCCGTCAATGGGGAGCTGCGCATCCACGAGTATTCGTACGATTGGAGACTCAACCCTCATCTGCTCAGTCGGAAGCTCATCCAATACTTGGAGAAGCTGCCTTGCAACCAACCCGATACGCCCAAGGAGAAGAGAGGAGCAATTGTCATCGCGCACAGTCTTGGGGGTCTTATCACCCGCCATGCAATCAACCAACGGCCAGATCTGTTCTCCGGCGTTATTTATGCTGGCACTCCTAATACATGCGTCAACATCCTTGGTCCTCTCCGCAACGGCGATGACGTTCTTCTCAGCTCTCGTGTGCTTACAGCACAGGTCAACTTCACCATTCGGACAAGCTTTGCACTGCTCCCACTAGACGGAAAATGCTTCTTCAACAAACACACGAAGGAAGAATATCCCGTGGACTTCTTTGACGTCAAGACTTGGATCGACCACGCACTTTCCCCCGTCGTCGCAACGCCGCTCCCCCCGCAGAAGGAGACCAACGCATCCGGCATCACTGGCATCATGAGTTCCATGGCCAGCGTCCTTCCCTCACTCGGCCGCAAAGGCTCCATCACGAAGTCCAACAACACCAATTCTCTCCAGTCGGAAAAGGACAAGGCCAAGGAGGATAAGACCAAAGCCGCCACGGCCGCCAAGACCGCCAACGCAGAAGCCAGGGCCGAAGGCGGCGCAATAGGCGCGACGGGCATGGCGCCGCAAATGGGCGACAGCTCCCATTCGTACTCGTCGCAGACGTACAACAACACCAACAACCCGGCCACGGCCGTCACCATCCCGCGCGACGCGGCCATCGCGTACCTCGCGCGCACGCTCGCCGACGTCAAGCGCTTCAAGCAGGAGCTCGCCTTCCAGCCGGCCAAGGGGCCCGACGCCGCCAACCTCTACCCGCCCGCCGCCGTCATCTACGGCAAGTCCATCCCGACCGTGTACGGCGCGAAGGTCAACAGCGTCGAGCACATCCGCCACACCGACTGCTACGACGAGCTGGCGTTCGCGAGCGGCGACGGCGTCGTGCTCGCGCGCGCCGCGCAGGTGCCCGAGGGCTACAGCGTCGTGCGCGGCGGCTGCGTCAGCAGCGACCGCGGCCACGTCACGCTGCTCGGCGACCTGGAGGCCGTCGGGCGGTGCTTGGCCGCCGTTGTGGCGGGGCGGAAGGCCGGCGTCGGCATGGGCGAGGAGTTCAGGGGAGGCGGCGCCACGGCGGCCGCGGCGAAGAGCAAGGAGAGTGGGAAGGTGGGTGGTGAGGCGCAGGGGAACGGGGTTGCGGTGGAAGGGGCGGTGAACGGGAAGGCGTGTTGAGGGTGATTGAACATGATGGTCAGGGGCGGCGGAGATGATTGTTGTTTGTTATGATACCTGATTTTTCCCCTTTTTATACGATGGATGATGGATGGTGGGGGTGGTGTGCTGGTGTTTCGTTGCTGCTGCATTTTAGCATGGGGGAGTTTTGACTTGCTTTTTTCTTTTCTGCTCTCAGATGAAGGAGTAGTATGTATGGCATGACGTGACGTACGTTCTTGCCCCTGTATTGTATTATCCCTTTTTTTTTTTTTTTGGGCTGTCTTAAAGGGCTGTAGAATTAGTACATACAATGACCGCTCGCAAACGCCGGCAAATGGAAGAGGGCACTACGGCTGGTCATAAAGAGAATAGAGATGTACGTACAGAGGCAGCGATGGTCAATGATAATTTGATGACGTGAACAGTCCTTCGAAGAAAAAGTGAGACCAGGATCAATGTCCTTGGCAGAAGCGTTGGATTTCGGAGATCGCTAATTCACGTTTCCTTTCTTCCTGCCAACTGGGTTCTGGTGAGAAGAGGGCTCCGGCGCATTTCGCCTCTTTCACGTGCTTTTCGAGCCTCTCGCGCGTTTGCTCTTTGGGGTTTCGTCTGGGGAAGATGAAACTGGCATCGGCGGTGCGGCGCAAGCTGAGCCCCCCCGGCTCGCTAATATCCCTATCATGAAGTGTGCTTTCAATACTCCCTCGGTATTCTGCGCTCGGTATCTGAGATCGCAGGGCTGTGCACGTATCAAAGTCGGGAAGAGATGCGTGGCAGTGCGCAGGCTATTGATATTGGATGTCTTCTTGGTTACTCTGCTATTCAAAGACGAGTGGAGATGGCCGTGAATCTTAGAGATCCATCGTAAAGATGAAGTCGAAGAAACAGGCCAAGGGAGGTTGAGTTCACGTTGGTCATGCGGGGCTCTCTTCTGTACGACGAGCCTTGGCTTCAATGCTTAGGTGCCTCCGCCGAGAGATGGGGCTGTGACTGTATGCAGAACCTTCAAAAAAAAAAAAAAAAGAAGAAGAAAAAAACAGCATCCAGAAGATCATCAAAGTGGAAATCGGTCGATCTTTCCGCCGCCCGGTCATCGTTACGAAGTAATGTGCATGAGAAGCCGGGAGAGCCATGTCAACGCCTCTCGAGCCCCCCTCCCACACCTGACAAAGCACGCCAGAAGCGGGTGGGGGGAGAGCGCGCGCGGCTCGGGCAACTCGAGCCGGCACAAGACCGACACCCTCGACATGTTCACCGTATCGTTGAACGACGATTGCAGATGCGTGACGGGCTCATGACTTTTTTGCGCCTGCGGGCCTTGCATATACATGCTCCGTCTTCTCTCTCTCTCTCTCTCTCTCTCTCTCTCTCCCCATCCAACCCCCCGGCTGAGACATCGAAGCAAGGCCACCCAACTAAGAAAAAAAAAAGTAAATCTCTGATAAGGGCATGGCTTCTCCAACCTCAGAGAGAAAAAAAAAAAGGACCCAGAGAAGCGGGAAGGAGCAACGCGGCTTGGTGCACGAGCGCAGTCTTACATGCGCTCACATCGACCGGGGGGTGCGGAGATGCAAGACGATCATGCCATGCAAGCCACCGCGTCGCACGACATCTTTGTTGGAGGCACAATGAATGGGAATGGCGGGGAGGAGAGGGACAACAAGGCCATGGGCGAGCCTAATTCATGCACTTCACCTCCTCACGAAAACGGGAAAAAAAAAAAAAAAAGTTGCATGACCTGTCGCGTCACGTACGGGACCAGAAAACCCAACCCGTAAGGCAGGAAGCGAGGGGCAGAGATGAGGTGAGGAGGCAAGACAAGAAGAGGGAAGCAGCAGAAAGTGCAGAGGCTGGGGAACCGTTGCATGCTTTTCCCCCCACCCAAAAGAGATAGAGAGGAGCACGGCATGGTGTTCTGGTGTTTCCGATCTCTTGTTGAGGTTCCCGTCGCAAGTCATGGACAAAGGTTGGTCCCCGAAGTCTATGCGCAACTCTGAAACGATAGAGAGGGGACACGGGAAACGCTAGCTGAACATCACTTATCAACATCCCCCTTCACACTGTGAAATTATCGTGGGAAGAGGCTCAGGATACCAAGAGTAGAACATCAACTTATCAACATTACACTTTACCAACTAAAGTTCGCATCTACCTAGCTATAGCTCGCAAGCCGTAGAGGCCGTTGGTCGGTTTCGTTGATCACCCGTGACTTTCACAAACACCCACTTCCGTGGGAGTTTTTAAGCCCTCTCATGACTAGTCCCATGAATGGCATCCACACCTTTCCATTTCCTTGTAAGTTGTATCCCAATTCATTGGTATCGTAAGAAGGAGCGTGATAGCCCGACATCCTCCGACGCAGCAGGTCGGAGAATCGGTACATTAATCATGTTCGTCATCAAATTAGACAGAAAGGTAGAAAGGAAATTAACGTAGTACAAAACATTAGGATGCTTGTACCGTCTGCATCTTCTGTGGAAATTTAGAGAAGAGCAAAGACGGCAGCAACACCAGCCATGACGGCAACCGCAGGCTTGGAGTTGGCAGCTGCTCCGGTAAATTGAGGAGGAGCGGCAGGGGTAGTTGCACTAGGCACAGGCGTGGAGGCGGTAGTCTCGACCGGCGGCGGAGCGTAGCTGGTGGTCGGGACAGGAGCTGGGGCCGAGGGTGAGGGCGAGGGGTAGGTAACCGGCGGAGGCTGAGGAGGAGAGACCTCAGAAGAGGGAACCGGAGCCGGCGCGCTCGGTGCTGGCGGGGAGGGCGCCGGAGCAGAAGGCGCCGAGTGAGAGGGAGCCGGAACAGAGGGAGCCGGAACAGAGGGAGCCGGAACAGAGGGAGCCGGAACAGAGGGAGCCGGAACAGAGGGAGCCGGAACAGAGGGAGCCGGAACGGATGGCGCCGGCGAAGACGGGGCGGGAACAGAAGGTGCCGGAGGAGATGGTGCCGGCACAGATGGAGCGGGAGGAGATGGGGCTGGCACAGATGGAGCTGGCACAGATGGAGCGGGAGGAGAGTAAGTTGGCGGAATGGGAACAACCGTTGTGGAAATCTCGGTGGTTCCAGAAGACGACTTGGTGATAGTGGTCGTCTGGTAGATAGTCGACGGCGTGGGCGTGATCTTGGTCGTCTTGGTCGTCTCCGGAGGCGGCGGCGGTGGAGGCACATGCGTCTTGGATGTCGTCTCCGGTGGCGGAGGAGCCGAAACCTCAGGAGTGGAAGTCGGCGGCGGCAGAGGGACAGTCGTCGGCTTAGTGATCACGCTAGTGATGTACGAAGTCGTGGAGGTCGTCACAGGGCTGAAAAAGTCGTCAGTATCGAAGTTCAAGTAGGAATACTCGGGAGAAGCTTACCAAGTTGTCGTGTAAGTGGTGACAGTCTGCGTGGTGGTGATACCACCAGTGCACTTATGGCAGGGAACAGTGATGATAGAGGTGGCAGTGGTGGTAGAAACGGTAGACGTAGTAATAGGGCAGGTCGTAGTGTAGACAGTGGTGTGCTCCGTGTAAGTGCTTGTGAGCTCGGTGGTAGTATTAGGATAGACCGGAGGCGCCGAGGTGGAAGGCTTGTAGGTTGTCTCGCTCTTAGAGGTAGGAGGTGGTGGGGGAATCTCCTTGGAGGAAGAAGTCGGTGGAGTGTAGGTAGTAGTAGGAGGAGGTGGAGGAGGAGGAGTGTAGGTAGTGGGCGGTGGAGGAGGAGGAGTGTAAGTGGAGTGCGAGCAGCCTCCCTTGCACGAAGTAACAGTGAGAGTCGAAGTGGTCAATGTGGTGATAGTGGTGTGCCCCTGGGTGGTTGTCACGGGGCAGATGGTGGTGGTCACATAAGTGACCTTGGTCTCGGTCTCAGTGCTTGGAGTGGTGGTGTTCCATTCGGGCTTATCCCAAGCAGCAGCAGAGCCCAAGAGGGCGAGGAAAGCGAGAGAGAGACGCATGATTGGGAGTAAGGTTTCCGTGCGCTGAGTGGATAGCGACAGGAGGGAAGGTTGGGTAGATATAACGAGGGATGAACAGCAACCGTAGCGAGCGAGTTACCGTCCTGGGAGGCTGGAGATCAAAAGCACGGGGCTGGCTTCTTGATATGAACGACGGAACCGTGTGGGTGGGTGGGCAGGAGGAGGCTCTCTATATCTGTCTGGGTCGGGGATCCACCAGCAGGCTTTTTCCGGCAGGCATTGGATGATCCGTTTACGGTAGGGTTGCATGGAAGCTTAATAGCAGTGACCTCATATGGGCGTGGTGAGAGGTGGAGCATCCCTGGCGCAGCTGGGCTGGGCAAGCAGGCGAAGAGGCACATCTCGTATAGCCAGGCCGATCTGGGACGGCGTGGTGTCGGCGTTCTGATGTGGTAGGGCAGGCGGGGCGGCAGGCTAATGCAGGTAGCTCAACAGTAGATGCTGGGCAGGCACCGGGATGACGGCGAAGGAGCAGCTCTCACCACCGACGGCGGCCAGCCCACCAAAACAAATATTGCCTATTGCCTTCCCAGAGCCAGCCACCGCCCAGCCCACACGGGCTGCTCTTGGGAAGAAGCGAGTTTCAAACAGCAGCAATGCTTGCGTCGGGCAGAGGGCAGCGCTCGGGCGGGCAAATTCGCGGTGCAGAACTCTGCACGGTCAAAGTCTGGTAGAATCACGGTCTCGCCAGGCTCGTGCGGGTCGCCCTGGTGGGACAGCATAGCGTCATTGGCCAAGCTTTGGGCCAGCGGGGCAGCAGGATGGGCATTGCATCGCGTGCAGCGGCGCGGGCTACCGTCTTCTTGGGCTGCACTGGGCGGTGGCTGGCACGGGCTGCGTTCTCAAGGCGGCTGCTCTGATCGCGAGGTGGCAAGGCTGCTGCTGCTGCTGCTGCTGGCAGCTGGCGGGCAGCAGTCCAAGAATAGCAGCGCCTTGCCGGAAAAGGGCTGGCCGGGCGACCCGCGATCGCAACGGCAGCCGGCGGCCGCTTCTTCTCGGGTGGTGGGAGTACGTGCGAGAGCGATTGCGGGTGCGGGTGTGGGTGCGGGTGCGGGAGAGGGCGACGATCCGGTCAGCCCACAGCTCGTGCCTCTCTGGCTCTGCGCATCAATGCCCCAGATGCTCGCGCTGGCTGCGCTGTCAGCATGAAGGCCCTACGCTCGTGTGCTCGAGTGCTCGAAGGTGCAGGTGGGAGCGTTGCATGCAGCGGCAGGGATAGGATGGCTGACAAGTCAGAGGCAGGCGAGGATGAAGCTAGCCGGGGGTGCGGCGGGTTCGAGGCAGCTGGAGCGATGATTGGAGGCTGGTCGATTTCTTGCAGGCTGGTCGTGGAGGGCGTCGAGTGGCTTCTCGAAGAACCAGGCGGCAGCGTGCGGAGACGGGGACGAGGGCAGGTTGAGGTGGAAGCGGCCGCGGGCAGTTCCCTCTTCCACCCAGCAGCGCCTGCCTGCCTGTCTGCCTGCCTGCCTGCCTGTGCAAGCGAGGCAGAGGCCCCGGACACCGCACGACACGGCACTGTCGACACAACACGACACGACATGGCTCGACACGACAGGCCACAGCTCTCCTCGCCGCCCAACGCCGGCTCTCCGACCTCTCGTCGACGGACTCGCGTCCGTCTCTCCCGTCAGCTCCGCCCGCTCAACCACTGGCTCGACCGGTGTTCCTGCGTCCGCTGAGATGCTTTCAACGGGCGCGCTCAGGCACTAAGCCCCGCGGTTGGTGGGCACGGTTGTCCGGCGAACAGCATCACGTCGGTGGCTGCCACTGCTGCAACCCTGACGAAAGAAAGAGAAAATTGCGTCCGCATCCGCGTCCGCGTCCGCGCCGCCTCGGTGCCTAGCCTCGCGTGCATATGCCGCTTTCATGCCGCCGTGGACGGGCCTTCTCACGCGCGAGCCTTCGAATGACAGCGCGCCAGCACCAGCGGCGTTCCTGGCCCGAGAGGGAAAAACTGGAGACGCACGGCTCGTCCAGCGAAGATCCCCGACGCCTGCCCGCTCATCCTCCACGCCGCGCTAGCAGGATCATCGCAGTTTAATCTCACAACTGCACCTTTTCCGAATCTCGACGCCTGCTGAAAGCTTGATGCGTCGGGCCCGTTCGTCCCTGCCTGCTCCGTCTCTCAACCATCTGCGATCTTCTCTTGAGGCTGACACATGTCGACACCGGTAGACAGGCCCCACAATATTTCGACATCGGCGTACCCGTCACCTCTCAACCGAAGACTAGACCGCCCTCTCGCCCTTCGACCTCCGAAAATTTTCTCATTGGCAACTGCCGCGTCGTAGCATCTTTGACTATCTTCTTGCCACCTTGCTACTACCGCCAATGACTAACAGCAACCTTTGGGTTCACGAGAGCGCTGGTACAGCTAGCCCCCCCGTTTTCTGGCCGTCAGTTGCCGGAGGCCCCGGAAAATCGGACTGGCTCAGCTTCCAGAAACCCAAAAAGCCTAACCGCCTCCATTGCCTCCGAAGGAGGGAAAACCCCCATGAGACGCCGAGCGCGAATGGGACGAAAGGCCCTCTCGCGTCCGGGAAATTCCTTTCACATACTCATGAGAGTCAATCAGCTGACTTTAGGCAACTTCAAAAAAAAAAAATACGATTCCCGAGCCTGAAAATGGTAAACAGTTGTGGGTGACAATCATGTGCGCTACTCTGTCAAGGGAAAAACGACGCTGGACAGCACTGTCATAATCATCATCTCCAATTTTTCCGGCCAGCCGAAGGCTCGAATGCGGATGATCGAGTGACCTTCCTTTCGTATTCCTTCGCCCGATCCTTTCCCTCTCGCCCGGGGCGTATATACGAGCGATGGCGCCTATCCTTCCCGTCGATAGTCACTTGAAATCACTCTTCCAAGTCACCTCCCCCGCGCTTACTGATGAGAGAGTGATGACTTTTTCTCGTATTCCCTCGTGGTGGAGTGAGGGGTAGGTTCCACCTCGGCAGCCGGCAAGTCCGTCCAGAAAAGCGCTATCGAAATCCAAACGGCGCGAGCCCGAAAAACGGTCGTCTGTGCCGCTCGGGAGGGCGACGAAAGCGTCAGCGAGCTGTGGATCGGACCGGGGTTGCAGCTATCGTGACTTGGCCGTGCCGCGTTCCTTCGGCAACAGCCTGGCTCTCCGCGAGTGAGCTGATCGCATCACGTCGGCCCACTTGCTTTTCACCGCCGTCGCTTGTACAACTCAGCAGCTGATACCGCGCATCTGACAGCCATTGGCTGTTGACATAATACTATGCTTGAGCATGCTGCATCTCTCGGTGGCTCCTTTTTCTGTTGTGGGTCAACTCTTTACTGTAGAAGAGCAAGAAAGCGTGAAGAGCCAACAACAATCTGCTACAAGCGAGATCAACTCTGTACATCCCAGCCTGCTCGTCAGAGCCGTGAATCCACCCCACAAACCTGGTTTCTCACTCACTCATCATCATCCTCACTGTCCTCTAGCCCACTATCCCACCCCTCCTCATACTCCTCCGCCAGCGTCTTCAACCCATTCGCCAACTCCTCCCTCTGCTCCACGCCCACCAGCCTCCCCACCAACCCACCCAATCCCCTCAGCCTCTCCGACACCCCCGAACTCGTCTCCAACGCCGTCCTGACCGCGACACCCTCCCCCTTGCCGCCCGCCGGCGCCGCGGCAGCGAAATCGAAAATGCGCGGATAAGAGTCCAGCAGCGGGAACAGCAGCGACGCCGGCGCCCCGTACCGCTGCACCATGCGCGCGCCGCTGAACCGGTCCCTCGCGCGGCGGTTCAGCGCGTCCACCCGCTCCGCCGCCTCCCACTCGCCGCGCAGCGTCTCCGCGCGGCCGAAGAGGTGGGCGCGCTCCCTCGTGCCCCCTACTCCTCCTACTCCTCCTCCGCGCCGCAGAACCTGCTGCATCTGCTCCTCCGGCCCGAGGCGCGAGAGGTCGAGGTCGAACGGGCGGCCGCCCTCTTCATCTTCGTCCTCGTCTCCATCGCCGCCGCCGCCGCCGCCGCCGCCGCCACCCCGAGCGTACCCCTTCCCCCCGGCCGCTTTCGCCACGGCTGCGGCCGCGGCGGTCGCTTCTTCGACACGCTTCTCGAGCGCGGCCGCCAGGCGGCCCGGGTCCGCGACGCTCATGCGCGCCTCGACGACTCGGCGGTTGCCGCCGTTGTTGAAGACGGCCTCGAGCTGCGCGAGCGGGGCGCGCGCTCTCCCGTCGCGGAGGCGGGAGGGCAGGGTGGCGGATTCGAGGGCGGCGGCCTGGAGGGCGGAGGTGTGCCAGCGGGACGACGGGTCGAAGGCGCGGATGTAGGACGACGCGGGGGAGGAGGTGGCGGCGGGCTTGGGGACGGCGGCGAGCGGGATGTAGGCGGAGGAGGTGGGGACGAGGGCGTGCAGGGTGAGGGCGTGGTTGGTCAGTTGGCGGAGCTTTTGGTCCTGTTTTGGCTTTTTTTGTTAGCCTGTCGTGCGCTTCTCTTTCTCTCTCTCTCTCTCTCTCTCTCTCTCTTTCCCCCCCCCCTTTTTTTCTAGGGAGAGCAGGAAACTTTACCCTCGCCTTCTTCTCCTCCTCCTCCAACCCCCACACCCAGACGCTCAGCTTCCCGAACTCGTCGCGGAGCCGCTCCACGTACCGCGCCGCGAACCCGCCCCAAGCGTCGTCGACGGAGCTCAGCACCTGCAGCCCTTGCATCTGGTCGCACTCCTCGACGAAGGGCCGCAGGTCGCGGTCCAGCAGGTCGTGCTCCTTGTCGAGCGTGCCGAAGAGCTCGTCGCCGACGCTCCACGCTTCGAACGGGTTGAGCTGCGATTGGAGTTCGTATTCGTGGAGTTGGATGAGGGACTTCGGGTGGTAGTACACCCGGCTGTAGTCGGACCAGTAGCGCACCGTGGAAGTTGTGAGCGCAGGCGGTTGTAGCCCCGTGTCGAGGGCTTGCTGGTAAGCGCTGGGCTGTATAGCCGGGGCGCGGTGGGTGATTGTGCTGCCGGGCCTGTTGGGATGTGGAGAGTGTTCGTCAGATGATAAGAGTATTCTGATAACGAGAAAAGGAAGATATAATCTTAGGTATTCTGTGGCATACAGTGGTTGAAATGACGAATGATAATACATTGGAGGTGCACGGAGACTGCCACAACAAGATGTAGAAATCGAACAGCGCAACCTTGGTCTCACTCGCTCTGACCTGTCAGGAATCCCAGACTCTTTCTTAAATGTACCGGCCATGACAAAACAGGAGAGAGTAGAATGAATAGACATGAGGAAGGAAAAGTCAAGAGAAGAGAAAAAATGGACCTACCATAGCGAAGCATCTCCCTCGTCCTCTGGCTCATACAAGGCATTAATCTTCCTCATACTTCCAAAGGCGCCCTTGAGATCATAAATGACGGCGCGTGGCATAAACGTATCCGACCCATCAGCACCGATGCCGGGTCTGAAGTGAACGTCATGGTCGACGGGCGACGGCTCCGCGGCTGTTGCGTCGCCTGTTTTTTCCGGGTCGTCGTACGTGAAGTAGGATTCCTACGGTTAGGAATATAAGAAGGCCGTCCATGAGGTGAGACGAAGGGTAAATCATATGCAGGAGTCCTACCTGGGCGTTCCAGAAATGCGTGCCGAGATAATTGCTCTGTTGGCCGAACTGCAAAGTCACAATCTCGTGCATGGCTGAAGTGTCGTAGGTTGGGATCCGTCGGCAGGTCGTGGGTGAAGCTGAGGCGATTTGGCGGGGTGCGGATTTTCTTACGGCGTTTTATTGCCGAATGCGCACTTTCCCGAACCCCCGGAGCACACACGATCGTGAGCAGTTCAGAACAGATAATGGTGTTCTTCATATTGATATTACAGTTCTTGGCGCGAATCCACAGGACGACGTCATTTCATTCTCCGCTCGCCCACGTTTCTCGCGCTTCACACAGTCGCCAAAGCGCACCATGGGACTCTTCTGATTATTAGCAGCAATTCTTCTAAGCTGAATTATCTATATCCCGCTAAAGTCCTCCGTTTTTTTAACCCATGAGCTGCAGTTGGTCCTCCGGAGGCCACCTCGTCTGCGCAAAGCTCAAGCAGCGCTTGATGCTCTGGAGGTACTTCCTTGTCGTCTCGTCGCTCATGATATGTGCAGTCGCCTTATCGCTCTCGTGTAGCTTCTCTCGTGCCGAACGTTCGTGGATGCCAACCATGGTAACACCAATGGGCCACGCACTAGACATTGTGTCAGTAGGACTTCTCCAGAAAGACCTTAGGGTAGCAACTTACGCCTTGCCGATACTAAGGCGGAGATAACCGTCGTTCGCATCAACATATCGTCTCTCCTGTGCCGCCTTGACGATCTCCACAACCGCCTCTAGAACACTGTCTTCGACCTCGTCTTTCTCGAGCTTCCTGAATAATGGTCGCAGGTTTTCCTTGGCCTGTACCATAGCGTTGTACGCCTGCTTTCCCTGGAAGCTCGTCTTGACTTCGTCGGGCCGTTGAGCCAACGCAATCTCCCACTCCCGCAACACCATGTTGAAGTACGAGCCCAGTTGCCGTGCAAGGAACTGCTTGCCCTCGACGTCCTTCGGCAGTGTGCCGGCGACCAGCATCTCTCCCCCCGGTACAGGTTCGAGCGTCGTAGGGATAGGTCCATCGTACATCTTCACGGTCGCCGCCTGGCCTGTAAGCCTCTTATACCGCTTTAAACGCTGCCTGTGTGTTTCGCCGAACAGCCTTGCGGGCTCCTCGAGCGCGCGCAGCTTCTCAACCAGCTCCTCATCCGGAATGTCCTGCTCGCCTTCCGGGAGCGGTGTCTCCTCCTTCTCGCTTTCCCTATCCTTGGGCGGCAGGTCGGGCAGGCCGAGGCGTCTCCTGCGTTCCCGCTCGGCGGCCTCTTCCTCCTCCTCACGCAGCTTGCGCGACTGCTCGGCCAGACGACGCTTCTTTTCCTGGCGCTCGCGCTCGCGCTCCTGTTCCTCCTCCTCGAGCTTGCGCTTCTTCTCAAGCTTGGCTAGGCGTTCTTCCTCTGCTTTCTTCTGTTCGGCAAGGTAAGCGGCTTGACGTTGGGCCT
The DNA here is from genome assembly GCA_037367355.1 of Neoscytalidium dimidiatum. Lineage (NCBI taxonomy): Eukaryota > Fungi > Ascomycota > Dothideomycetes > Botryosphaeriales > Botryosphaeriaceae > Neoscytalidium > Neoscytalidium dimidiatum. The sequence goes on along the minus strand of CM074699.1, from coordinate 3,736,020 downwards.
CGACCTCGGAGCGTTTCAGGTACTTTTTGGATGAATCGCTGGACGTCGAGGACGATTTGCTCTTTTCGATCTGAGCGGACATGAGCTTGGCGAAGTCCATGCTGGGCGGTGCGCGCTTGTGACCAGTAATGTAGTGAGCGAGCGGAATAGAAAGGAATATGAAGGCGGACAGGGTAGCGGAGGCGCGTCGGAGCAGCTCATGGAGAGTGACGGCCGGCAAAACTGCGGCCTGACGTGCATCGCACATTCCATCGCAGCTGGGGCTTCACCAGCGCGCGCCTTCCCCGCGAGCCCAAGCCATTGCGCCTCTCCATCAAAGAACCCGCACGCGCTCAAAGCCGCTCCAAGCCCGTCGCACATCCAGCCTGCATCCGCGCAGCTCCACGCGACCCGCACCTCCGCAACCATGAGCGTCGCCCCCAAGGTCGACCGCCAGACCACGACGCCGTTCCTGCTCAAGCTCTTCTACCGCAGCAACGCCTTCCACCGCCTCGACGAGTTCTCGCCGCACAGCCCCGCCCCGCCGCCGCCGCACCTCCAGATCTACACCTGGCCGACCTGCTCGCTGCGCGAGCTCACCCACCTGCTCGTCTCCGCCCTGCCCTCGCTGCTCCCGGACCCGGCCATCGGCACGCGCCTCTCCTTCCGCCTGATCTTCCCGGACACGCGCGGCGGCGGCGGTGGTGGTGGTGGTGGCGGCGCCGGCGGTAGGGATGCCGGGCCCGGCAGGTACCTGAGCAAGGAGCTGGGCAGCGTGATCGTCGGCGGCGGCGGGCCCGGCGTGGACGACGAGGACGCAGCTGCGGCGGCGACGACGACGACGACGACGACGAACGGCCGCGGCGCGCTGGACAAGCTGGAGGGCGACGCCGACAAGACGCTGGCCGACGCGCGCTTCGTCATCGGCGACTACGTCTCCTGCTGCATCCTGCCGCCCGGCGCCGACGGCTCCGTGGCCACCGGTCCGCCCCCGGCGAGCCGCTACTCATCTTCGCGGGAATATGGCATGGGAAGGGGAGGGCCTCCGCCTCGAGAGAATGGATACGGGGACAGGAGTTATGGTGGTGGCTATGGAAGGCGAGGCGGGGGTCCGAGGTATGAGGGCAGCGGAAGGCTCGGCGGTGGAGGCGTGCCCCCGGGAGAATGGCGGAGAGGTGAGATACCCAGCGGAGGACCGCCGCCCGGTGGGTATGGGAGAGGCCGCGGAGGACGTGGGCCGAGACCTTATTGAACTATCTGAGCGGATAGCTTGCTATCTCGCTCAGAGTTGTTCGATCCAACCCTGTCGGCACGTTGAAATTTGGATATCCCGGGCTTTACGGAGCATCTTCACCGTGAATTGATAGCCTACGACAGCACCAGGTCGGGGGCCATTGTGGGAGAGATCTAGTCTGAAAGGGCAGACAGAGGCAGGGTAGCAGATCGGTGCTGGTGTCGAGGGAGAGGAATCGTGAAGATATCCAAGCTGTATAAAAAGACAGAATGCTTAGGTCATTCTGCAAATGATGCGGGATCAGTTTATGCATGGGGAACTAGGAGCACTTTGGGCTGGAAGACTATGAAATACCCATTATAGCATTTGCATTGAAAAGAAGCACGTGAAGCAAGTTTCATCCATGCCCAGGCTTGACCAAGAGCGAGTGTGTGCCCGGGGCAGCAGCTGTGTGAGAGTAAGAGTCTTGGCAGGCGGTCAGAGAGCAGCGCCGAACCAGGCTGTCGGGATATGTATCGTCCACCTTCTCCATCCATCTACATCATTGCCCGCAAGCTCCACGACGTCCAAAACAACACCCGACCTTCATCCCCACCCTTCTAGACCCGAACATCGCATAAAATAGCATCATACAGATACCAAGCATCCGCCTTATAGCTTCCACTCCTCTTTCGATAGCTCCTAGAGCATCTACACGCGATCGCTCCCGACGACGATGCGACGACCACAAAACTCCACGGCGCTGTCCGCCGCCACGCTACTATTGGCACTGCCATCCGTAGTCTCCGGCGTCAATCTCGACTGCAAAGACGTCAGAGTCGACGGCAAGGGTTACGATTTCCGGGAGCTGGGCGGCCCGCGAGCGGTACACTGGGTACAAGAGCAGCCACCTTCGATCCTCAACACTACTTTCACCATCGACATATGCGCGAACCTAAAGGTCATCAAGGGCATCAAGCCCGAAGATCAGTGCCCAACCGGCACGCGAGGTACGTCTCCGTCGCGTCTCCTCTGCAGCATTCCTCTCCGCCGCAGCCTACATGAAACGACCCCAAGCACCCCCCGTACAAGACGTGATCGGAAGAGGCTGACATCCTGAAACGCGACCGTGCAGTGTGCGGCGTCACCGAGGCCTACAACCCGGCCGACAACACGTCGAGCATCTACAAGGTCGTGCCCATCGCGGGCAACTTCGCGAGCTCGTCGGGCGGCCACCTCGACCCCAAGTGGACGAAGCTGAGGGGCTCCGACTCCAACGCCGACGCCGAGAAGGAGGGGCTGCGCCTCGAGCTCAAGGGCGGCAAGTACCCGTTCAACAAGAAGAAGAGCACCAAGCAGAAGGCCCTGATCGAGTTCATCTGCGACCGTAACCGCACCGGCACCGAGGGCACTCCCCTGGATGAGCGGGATACCGAGGAGGGATCGGAGGAGGAGGAGGAGGAGGAGAAGAAGAGGATGAGGCGGCTGGCGAAGAAGCTGCGAGTGAGGGCAGACGACGATGAGGAGGAAGATGACGATGGTGACGAAGATGGGGATGACGACGATGATGACGGGGAGAAGGCTGACAAAAGCAAGGCCTTGCAGTTCGTCAGCTACAAGGAGGAGGATGGCCTGGACGTGCTGCGTTTGACGTGGTACACCAAGTTCGCCTGCGACGACGGAGGGAAGAGCGGCTCAGGCTCTAGCAAGTCGGAGCACTGGGGCTTCTTCACCTGGATTATCATCATGTAAGCTGGCGTCCTTCGCGATCATCCACATGATGCAACTATTTGCTGACCATTGCCTTTCTCCTCAGCGTCTTCCTTTGCACTGCTGCATACCTCATCTTTGGCAGCTGGCTCAACTACGAACGCTACGGCGCCCGAGGTTGGGATGCTGTGCCCCACGGTGACACCATCCGCGACTTGCCATACCTGATCAAGGACTTCGGCCGCCGCGTCACCAGCTCCGTGCAGGGTGGTGGCTCAAGAGGCGGTTACAGCGCTGTGTAAGTTGCTTTAGAAATCAAAACCATACATTAAGAAATTCACAACGTGTTCTTTTATTGGGGGAAGGGTTGGATCAGTGGGGTTCATTCGACGATGAACTACTTGTGAATGTACTTTTCTTTCAACAAGTGGGGAAAGCATTGGGCAACAATTTCTGTGAGAGAAAGCAGTGGAGGATAAAATAAAGCAGGGGAAGCACTTCATGAAGCTATCTTTGGATACATTATAGCGACCCCATCCACAAGAAAGAGCATAGTGTATCATGCTCCTTCCTTATCCATGCCCTCGCCGACCTCTTTTTCGCCCTGGATATCACCTTCGCTTCCAAAGAGTGGCAGAAAAAAAAAATATTTTTCTAACTGTTGTTCGGGGATACAGGTCGCTCTGAGCATGCTGCATCTGCCACACCGTTAAAAATCCGATTGTCGACGTCGCTGTCTTGGTTTAGTATGAGGCTTTACAGGAGTATGGTTCCTTTCGTTACCAAAGGTCTTCTCTTTCTCTCTTTGGTGGTAATTGAACGTTCGTGATTCTATTGGAGGAGTTATTCTATGCTGCATTCGTGTACTGAATTTTGTTATGATGATACGGAGTTGGATGGTTTGGTAAGGGGCGCTGCATGTGCTTTCTGGAGAGCACGATATCACTGCGTCTGTATGTAGATTCTGAATGCAAGAACAAGTTCTGGTAGTGACGTGCGTACTGCGTGTTATTCAAAATATATATTCCAAGAGAGTCTGGTCTCCGCTGATGCGAGGCATACACTCTCCTGAATAAAATCGCCCTACTCTTCGCACTCCTCGACGCTGCTTCCTTGACCGCCGCAAATGCGTGAGGTTTTATTTATTGTGAAGTTAGAGCAGATAGCAGCTACTAGCTCTATATTAAAAGATTTAGCACCACCTCTATAATTTCGCCCTCTCTTCTTCACCTCCGTCGCTTCGCTCCGACTGCAAAAAAGTCTCCAGTAACAGCAGCTCTCTGGGATCCTCTCTCGCATCAATCACTTGATCAATCTTCCCATCATCCCAAGCGAATCCGAACCATAACAGTACTCCCACGTCTCTAACCACATCAATAGCTTCCCTGACTTCTGGGGCGATGAAACTCCCGCCTAGGCGTCGCTCCAATTCCGACCAGAACAGCGCTCGTAGTTCCGGAGCCTGCTCGTAATACGTGAAGCTGAATTCCTTTCTCCCCATGTCTGTCCCCTTTCCCTCCGCGCCCCATGCGACGCCATTCTTGCTGCTATCGGAACCACTCTCACCATGCCGGCCCTGTTCTTCTGAGCGCGAAGACGAACTGACGTATCCAAGCAAGAACTCCAGTCCGTACAGCCCCAAGCCCCAAAGCCCAACCTCCGCCTCCGCCCAGTCGACAAGCCCATTCAATTCCCCCGTTCCTTCGTCCACAATTATATTTCCCGGAACAACGTCCCCATGGTTCAGAGTGAACGGGACCAACGGCTTCCTCCCCGACGGTCGAGCGTCCCCGGGCAACGCATCGAACCCAAGCTCGCGATACCGCCTCAAAACCCCGACCGCACGACCCCGAAGCCACGGGGTCGGGAGCTCCCTGCCCAGCCGCTCCAGCTTCGCCGGCGTCGCGGCGTGCAGCCGGGCGGGGAGACCGCGCTCGCCGACCCACCGCGCCGCCGCCGCCTCGTCCCCTCCGCGCGTCCACCCGCTCGCCATGAACGCCGCGAACCCCCTCACCACCTCCCCCTGCCACGCGCTCTCCTCCTCCTCCTTCGCCAACGCCGCCCGCCGCGCCTGCACGACGCCGTACGGCACGCCCGGCAGCAGCGTCATCGCGCACAGCTCGAGCCCGAGCGCCGCCGCCGCCGTGCCCGTTTTTTCCTCCCCCTTCTTCTTCTTCTTCTTCTCCTCCTCTTCGATGCTCTTCTTCCCCTCGAGCAGCAGCAGCTCCCTCGCCGGCCCCACCGCCCGCGGCCACAGCACGACGCTGCCCGCCCGCACGACGCTCGGCACGCGCGCCGGGCCGTACACTGCGCGCGCGGCGTTCATCACGCGTGCGTCGATGGCGTGGCGGGGGGAGCGGAACTGGATGAGGAAGGCTTGGGCGTTTGGGGGGTTGGGTTCGGTTTTGGTGGGAGAAGGGGGAGGAGGAGGAGAAGAAGAAGAAGAAGAAGGATTGGAGGGGAAGGAGGAAGAAGAGGAGGAAGAGGAAGGAGAAGAGGGGCGAGCGAGGACGGAGTAGCTGCACCAGCCTTGCCAGGCGTGCGGGGAGGTGGTGTAGGACGGGGCCGGGAAGAGGGACTGCGCGATGTCGTCGCAGAGGAGCTTGTCGCCCCAGGAGAGGCCGTTGCGGGTGAAGAAGTCCTGCTGCGGAGTTGGGGTGGGGGCGGCGGTTCTTTGTGGTGTATGTGGTTGGTCTGGATGAGCAAGGAGAGGTGCGGGATCCTCGCTTTCGCCCGAACCAGGAGCCCTTCCGGTATCGTTGTCTACTCGTAATGAAGTTGGTGTGCTGGTCGCACTTGTCATAGTGGCAGCGGCGTTAATCTGGTGTGGATTGGTTTGCGGATTTGGTCCATTGCAAAATAGTTTCCTTTTCTGGAAGGCTTGCATGGTCGTGTCCCTTTTTATTTGCTGTAAGCTCGTCAGTGCCTCTAGTCAAGAACGCTTTTTGCACGAAAGGGCAAACATACCGAGGAAGTATTTATTTTACCAAGAAGAAATATAGAGAAGAAAATAATAAGAGAAGAAATACTTCGCAGGGGGGAAGGTTATGGTACCCGCTCAGAGTGGAGGAAGGAAAATACGCAATGTATACTTCAGAAACTCGCGACAGGGAGAAAACTAACCATTGCTGGCAGCAAAATCAGCAAGCAACAAGAACAGCAAACCATTCGTTCTTATAGCGGCCTAGCGCCACATCTTTTTTAGACATCCACGCCCACTTTCCTCGCAACAAATAGCGCGTATTCCGAGGTTGTCGGGCCACAGATCGCGATTGGTGGTTGGTGAGCGCTGGGACGTCGGCGTGACTGTGGCTTGCATGAAGACATCCCACGCCGGACAAGGGTTGAAAGGCGGAGATCTTGCTTACAGGGATAGCGTATTGGAAGAGCACTTTGATCATCAGGAAGAAGCTCCTACATCTTGCAACTAATCGGCCTAGTGTTGCACGACTTGATCTTGCATATCACTTAGTCAATGGGAACAGATTCACCATTTACTCAAAGGTTATCCATATCCGTGTTCTCTAACGAACGCCGTGACTAGCGTGTACAGTAACGGTCCCATAATCAGCGTTCTTAATCTCGAAAGAGAGAAGTATATCTACATCCACCGGTCCAAAAACCCCTGTTCCTAATCGTCACAATTTGAGAGAACACGTTCTCGTAACAGATTCGAATTTCCAACGTGATGATCGATCACTTAGTTCTCGATCCACTCACCGCCGAGCCAGCGGTTAAGCATGTCCAAGCTGGCCTCGGGCTGGTCGTAGGGGACCATGTGGCCACCAGCATGGAGGCGAAGGAAGGTGAAGTTGCCGGCGCTCTTGACCTCGCCGATCTTCTTGCCGTCACCACCGAGCTTGAGGTCCTCGAGGGGAAGAGGAGAGAACGCCTTCTTTCCGGGCCATTCAAGAGCCTCGGACCAAGCCTTGTTACCAAGCCAGTTGCAGATGAAGTCAGCATCACCGGCGTAGATGAGGACGGGGATCTGCTCGAGGATACCGGGGACGAGGCGGTGGAAGGGCTTCATCCAGTCACCCTGGAACAGGAAGTTGCGGTTGACGTCGAAGTTGCAGCTCTCGTAGTTGGAAACCTCAGCACCGAGAGCCTTCTTGACGGAGTCCTGGTTGAGATACTGGGCAATCCAGCCCATCTCACTGTAGCAGAGGTTGCTGCTGTCCTCGCACTTGCCACGGACGTCATAGACGTTCTGGCCAGTGCGCTGGTAGGGAGCAAGCATGGCGTTGTTGCAGTAAATCGAGGCAGGGACGCACGACCAGACACTCTCAGAGTTGTAGCAGTTCTCAATCAGGGAAGCGCAGCGCGGGTAGGCGTTGTCCATGGCCTGGCATTCGCTCTCATCGAGGACGGCGGGCCAGCCACCCTCACCGCAGGCCATGGGCCTGTAGTACTCGTACTGGGTCAGGCCGTCGGTAAGACCATTGCCAATGAGCACCGATTTGAGGTTGATGTTGCGCTTCTTGTGGGAGAGAATCTCCGAAGCGAAGACGGGGATGTAGTGGCCAGCGTAGGATTCACCGGCGATGTGGAAGTCCTGTGTAGCATACTCGGGGAACTGCTTGAAGAAGAGGGTGAGCAAGGCATAGACGTCCTTGCCAGCGGCGACAGTGTTGGTGACGGAGCTACCGCTGTACGAGTAGCCGACGTTGACGGGCTGGTCGAGGAAGATGACCGAGGCGTTGGCGTTCCACGAGTACGGGTTGAACTTGGTCTTGATGTCCTTGGTCACGGACGACGGGCCGAGCTCCATGAACAGACCGGTCAGCGACGAGCAGCCCGGGCCACCGTTCAACCAGAGGACGACAGGGTCGTTCTTGGGATCGTTGCGAGACTCGAAGAACCCTGAGACACTTCCTGTTAGAGAATGCAAGGAGGCTGGGTGAAGACGTAGGGTCGTGTGACTCACAATAGAACAGGTGCTTGTCCTCCTCATCGTCATCGAGGTAGCCGCTGTATTGCTTGACCTTATCGACGCCGAGCGACGAGGGATCGACGGCCTTGGTGCGCAGGCTGTAGGCCTCGAGCTTGCCCTCGACCTCCCGCTCCTTCTGACCGTGGGCGTTCTCGACCCAGACGGACTGGACGTCGGAGCCCTTCAGAATGTGGTCCCACTCGCTGTCATGCTTGCGGTTGTGTGGCTTCGGGGTGGAGAAGAAGTTGGCCTTGTCCATGGAGTCGGGGAACATCAGGGCCATCTCGTCCCACAGCTGCTTGGCCTCGCCAGTCAGCGACTTGAGGGCATCCTCAAGACTGTGAAGCGGCTTGGACCAGGCATCAGCAGCTTCCTTGACAGGCTTGGAGTCCTTGAAGACCTCCTGGCGCTGGGCGACAGCAGTGGAGGCAGCGCCCAGAAGCAGGGCGGATGCTGCGACCTTCATGGTGCTTGGTATGACGACAACGATAAGAAGCTAGCGGGAGCTGTCAAAGCTGCACGCACAGCTGGGAACTGGAGGGCAGTGGAAGGATGGAGATGAAAGGAGAGGATGGAGGATGATGAGCGGGACGTAAGGGAAGGCAGAGATGGTGTTGGGGGGAGCGAGGGAGAGCTGGGGTAGAAGAAGCTATGAGCTGTCGGCGGCGGTGCCTGGCGCGGACTGGCACAAGCGCGGAGGTTGGGGACCATGTGAGTGGCGCCCGGACTGCGATAAGGGTTCCGAGCTTACCGCCTTGCCGCTTCCGGCCTGGCGCCGAGGCTTAATAATTGACGTCAGAAGCGACACTTTTGGCTGACTCGAAAACTCAAGGGCAGTGTCTGCCTCGTCCCTCTTTTCTGCAACACTGCCGCCGCAGCCTGCAACCCGCACCCCGCAACCCGCAGTCCGTCACGATGCCCGTCGGAATCAAAACCCCCGTCAACCAGATCAAGCTCACCAACGTTTCGTTGGTGCGCATGAAGAAGGGCAAGAAACGCTTCGAGATAGCATGCTACAAGAACAAAGTCCTGGAATGGCGCAACGGCGTCGAGACGGACCTCGACAATGTCCTCCAGATTCCCAATGTCTTCATGAACGTCAGCAAGGGTCAGGTCGCAAACTCGCAAGATCTGGCCAAGGCCTTCGGCGCCGACAAGTCCCTTGACGACATCATCCTCGAGATCCTAAAGAAGGGAGAGCTGCAGGTTGGCGAGAAGGAGCGCAACGCCCAGCTGGAGCGTGTGCACGCAGAGGTCATCGATATCGTCGCCGGCAAGCTTGTCGACCCGAAAACGAAGCGCGTCTACACCACCGGCATGATTGAGAAGGCGCTCGACCAATTGAGCTCGCAGACAGCACAAGCTTCCTCGAACAGCGGCACTTCCACTCCCAACAACGGCGATGGCAAGGACGTATCCAAGAAAGATCTCCCCAAGTGGAATGGCGTCACGACCAACAAGTCTGCCAAGTCGCAAGCTTTGGAAGCCATGAAAGCCCTTATCGCACACCAACCGATCCCCGTCGCGCGCGCTCGCATGAGGCTGCGCATCACCTGTCCGACCAACATTCTGAAGCAGCCCGTCAAGTCGGCTCCGAAGGCCGGCGAGGATGGCGACGACAAGGCAACTGGTACTGTCAAGGATCGCATATTGGGTTACGTCGAGCAGGTCGAAAACCAGGACGTTCTGGGCGACGAATGGGAATGCACTGGCTTCGTGGAACCTGGCGCCTTCCGTTCTCTGAGTGAATTTATCAGCGGACAGACGAAGGGTCGCGCAAGAGCGGAGGTGCTAGATATGGCTGTCATGCATGAAGATTAAGGGCATTTCATTGTTTTTATTTTGCAAGCATCACGGCGTTTGGGGGAGAGCAGAAGGATAAAAGTACATGAGATACCATCCTGTTTTGGATCACTGGTACAAGATTATTATTTAAGAATCAACAAATAGTGAAATAACGGGCAAAACATGTTGCTTAGTGTGCTTTCTCACTTGGAGTGATCCTAATTTACAGATCCAAGTACGAGATATAGAACGGAGTCTAGATGAAAATGCGCTGTTATGGAATAAGAGTGCATTAGAGCTTCACTTGAAAAAGAAAAAAAGTACTTTCAACAATCAACCAAATAGATCTTCGAATTCCTCTTTTGAAGCACTACATCGCAAGTATCTGTGCCTGGTCTAGAATAAATCAAACAATCCAACTTGAAAAAGTATATTCGTCGCGTCAGACCAGAATTTCATAACCAACATCATCGTAAGGAATGACTATACGCCGGGTATAATAGGTACTTCCCCAAAACCTCAATACCACAATAACTCACACCAAGGGCAGTTACATCATAGCGACTTGCCCCGACCCTACTCCCTCAAAAGTTCAAACTCCCACTCCACTCAGCCAAGCAGCACCATCGCGCCCGCAACCGCGCCCATCAACGCGCCCACGCCCAACTTCTCCGCACCAGAGCCCGACTGCGTAGCCGCCGCTCCGGACGCGGTCCCCGTCGCGCTCGCACCCGTCTCGCTCGCGCCAGTCCCGGACGCCGACCCGGTCGACGAGGACCCACCCTCCGGGTTCGTGGTGTTCCCGCCGATGCCCGCGGCCGCGTCGTTGCCGGTGTAGGTGAGGCTGCCGTCGCCCTGGGTGCCGTTGCCGACGAGGAAGAAGGTCGCGGCGAGCGGGGCGTCCAGGCGGGCGGCGTCCCTGAACTCGCTGGCGTTGAAGTTCTGGCGCTGCTCGCCGCCGTCGTACTGGCCGAACGCCCGCGGCAGCTCGAAGTCGTCCTCGGGCTGGCGGAACAGCATGATGATGTAGCGGTGCGGGCCGACCGACGGCGGCGCGGGCCCGACGTACGGCGCGATGGCCGCGGTGCCCGTGTCGCCGGCCGACAGCATCGCGAGCGCGGTGCCGTTGGGGCCGGCCGTCGGCTCGATCGAGCGCGACAGGCGCACGCCCGGCTGCAGCCAGTGCAGGATCTCGCCGCGCGACTGGTCCTGCGGCGACGGCGCGTCCGGGTCGACCATGAGGATGATGAACGTGGCCGGGGTCGTGCCGTTGGAGGTGAAGGTCGAGTTGGCGGGAAGGTAGAGCTGCGGGGCGGATTGGGTAGCTGGGAGAGGTGTTGTTAGCGTTTACTCTAACTTTTTTTTTTTAGAAAAAAAAAACCAATTTACAGCATGGTGAGAGGAGTAGGGGAAGAATTGAGATATCTTTTCCAATAGGGGACTGAGGATTTGAATTTCTAACATACCATTACGGGCAAACACTCCGCCGTTCACGAAGAATTGGGGGCTTGTGCTATTGACGTCAAAGGTAGCAGGAAGATTGACGCCGCTACTGGGATCGAAGAATGGCGGCGTCTGGGCCAGTGCTGTGCCTGCAAGCAGGCCGAGGGAAAGAAGCTTGGACTGCATGTTTGGGTGCAAGATGGACTTTTGGTAATTTCTCAGAGACTGGGTTGAGGTAGAAAGGTCGTCAATTGAAGCTCCCGGAGCTAGCTAATAGCTAAGTAGAGAAGGAGGGCTAGCTCCCAATCTTTGTTGCGGCGCAATGATGCAAGAGAACTCGGAGCAGAAGAAGAGGAGATCGGGCGGCGGCAGCAGCAGCCTCTTTATTGGTAATCTGGTCGAGGAACCTGAGGCTTGCCCCCAATTTATCCCAGCGACGCGGATCTCGCAATTCGTCCGCACCCCTTGTCCATCTGGATGGATTGTCGCCTCATGGCGCGCGGAATACAGCATTAGCGACCCGTCGAACCTGCATGCCTGGCTCTTGGCTGCTACGGCTGCACACGCGTTCTTCTACAACGCCGTCCGCATCCTCCTCGCTCTTGCTGCTGCCCGAGAGCAGCAGAGGCGTTGCGCGTGCTGGCATCTGGGCAAGCAGAGTATGCGGACAAATCACGCGCCTGCGAGCCTTTTCTTCTGTGCTGGAAGAGTGATGGCGCGGAACGGAGGCGTTACAGGTCTCGGGAGGGGTGGGATGAACTGGACCGCCATGACGTCGCCAAGCCGGGTTGGTTACCTTGGCTGCTCCGCTCGAAGAACAGCTTTCTGCGGGGAGGGTCGCTTCTTTACCCCGATCATGACGGCATCACTCGAGCGCGCCGAGACCTGGGCAACGCGGGATGGGATGGACGATGGAATGGGAAGATGGCTTGAGGCATCGATCAGGCGAGAGCGACGTCGGTCGATGAGGAGTTGATGGACGAAGGAATGGAGCCGTTCTTGCCGGAGGGACCAAGCACGATAAGACGCATGCTTGCTCGCCGTCGCATCCGCACTCGCCAACCAATGCGAACCCTCTGCCGGGTGTATTCGTGGCCGCTGCTGTCGCCAAGCGCCTCCAGGAAGTCGGCAACCCATCCTCCTAAGCTTTCCCCGGGGTAGGACGGGAACTCTATTTTCTGCGGAGAGTAAAGTCCTGCTGCATAACGTCAGCTAGCGCAGATGTCTGTGTGACAACTGTCCGAAGCGTCAGCCCGGAGCCATTTGAAAATGTTGGTTCATTCTCCGAATCTGACCAGCGCCTTTCTGCAACGGGCCGAGTATCAGAAGTGTCCTGTGTGTGCTCGAAAAGTCCGCGAAACTGTGCCCATGCGCGCTCTTCTGTACTTTGTTGCAGTCCCCAGAAGAGCTCGGCCTTAAGTAACGGGTCGGATACACAATGCTTTTGAAGTTGAGAACAGGGCCGCTTGTTGCATATACTTTGCTGGGCGCGTCCTCGTGCGGATGTGTACGAACCCAAGCGAGCGCCGGCGTCTCTGTCCTTTATCCGGAACTCTAACGTCTCAGTCATACCTAAACTTGCTTTGACTTGAGACGAACCACCGTACCAGCGGCTTTTGACATCGGAGAAGTGGGGGATACCTTCGCAAATTCCGCCAATGTGAATCGAGTTGCTGAAAGAAATTTTCTCATTGGCGTGCGTTTCTTATGGTGAACTTTCGGTGTCAGAATATGACGTGCTGACTTGTACGTGACCACCCTCAATCAAATCTGACATCGAATGTGTGAGGCTGTTCGCACAGTAATCGGGCGGCAGTGGGGATCACGGGCATAACTTGGAAGTGTTCGTTGGCTTTCGGGTGAACACCAACGGCTGTGCGTTCATGGGACTTCCCACTGGCTGGTCCGACCTCATGTGGTTGGAAACACGACTAAGAATAAGATAGCATATGGGGGAGTCTGAAAAGAAAGTGCTGATAAAGAAATAGAAAGTAGTACGTTCGATAATACTGGCCACTTGAAGTCACTGCTACTTCCGCTACTGTACAGTCCTGGAAGACCTCAAGTGTCTGGGGAGAAAGAAGGAAATGGGAAATAATAGAAAACAAAATTTAATCTTACAACATCGGCTCACCTAAAGCTTCTAACGATAGTCAATGTGTGTTGACTGTGCAAAGAAAGACTTAAGATGCTCTGGAAAGAAATTAGTGCCAGTATCAAAGCTTGCGAAAGCCGTCATCGTGATACGCCTCATGCGATATCAGTAAAGTATTAACGAGGTCTCGTAACTAGGAACTCACTCTCTCGCCGTGGGAATGACATGATCCATAAGTGCAAGTCTGGTGTGACAGAGCTCAACGGAACAGTCTCCACTGAATTTTGTTGACAGTCATGTGCACCCAGAACTCCGTGCTGTTCAATAGTGTGAGAAGCTCTGGACCGGTTGCTGGAAATGTGTCTGATCCCCTTCGAAAGGAGGTCTCTCCAACGTCTCAGTATTCATGTCGGCGAGATCACCGCTCGACAGGCTCCGAATTGGGTCGTCCGATGCGCGCTCACCTCGACAAGAGCTGCTCTACCTACCTGTAACCCACTATAGGTGTGTCGCATCCTGACTCCACATTACAACCGAGGGGCAGTACCCGTTGAGGGCTGTTTCTCGCCAAGAGCCGATGACGGATTCGGCTCCACGTACTTCTCGGGATGAGCGATCAAAAGCAACAAAGCAACCCTGGTCCCTCTCGTCAATGCGTGTTGGAGAGCCTGAAAGTCTCGCTCGCTTCTCACGAGATTCCTTTCGTATCGGGGCTTGGCCTCCATAGGCCTGATTCTCCGTATCTTATCCAGGGAGATCCTCAGGCAAGGCGGCCAACACAGACTACGGGCGAGAAGGAAGACCGTTCAAACAAGCAGGTTCAGGGGCAAGCTTGCGCCACGGGTGGTGGCTCAGGGATCGCCACCTTTCTCTGCATGAAAAGCGAACGGGGCAGCCTTGGGCCTTATGGCCTTACACCAGCGGAACCGGGAGGGCCATCCATAAGGCCTAGTTGAGATAAGGAAACTCCACCGCTCAGCTGTTCAAGGACGGCTATTTCCCCTCTGGGACTTCGGAGCTCGGTGATTCTCCTTCAGAATGTCTCACTTGGCTCCGGGAAACGGCATTTTAGTCTAAGAGGCATTATGGAGTCATGGAGGGGGAGGGGCACTAGGCGTTCTAGAAGACAGCGGTGTCGCAGATTTCGCCCCCTCTCCATGAGAAGGTGGGATGATTGGTTTGTTGCTGGAAAGTGTGCATTGTGATGGCGTGGCCTTGGAATCCTCCGCTGAACAGTTGGACGAAAGTCTCAGCCTTACGTAGGCGAGTCCGCATAAGCGCGAAGAGACGCAGTTGAGCGCCATAACGAGCGCCATTACCGGCGCCACCAAAGCTTGCGCCTCTGGTGAAGCCTTCACCATTGATCAAGAGTGGGGATGGGATACGTCGCTGAGGCGATCGAGACTGTCGTTATGGAGAGGCTAATCGAGGACCGATTGGTGTCGAACAGACCTTCCCTTAGGCCCCATGTAGGTTTGGGCCGGCAAAGCTTTCACCCCACACACCAAAGCAACGGACTCACCTTCCGGCAATAGGACGTGCGCCACGGACGGTTCCTCTGTTCTGGATGCGCTCATCAATTTAAATTTTTTCCTGGTCCGAGATAGGGATAGCCGAGTCAGAGGTTTGTGGCGAGGGAAGATGGAAGCAGGGCTGATGGCCGGCCCTGTGGAGAAAAGTGCCGTCTCTGGCGAAGTCTCAAAATGCGGCTGTGCTGTGGTTCGCTGGAAATAGCACGTAGGACAGGGGGTAATGAGGCCGCGTATGCCCTTTGTCAATGGCGCACTCGCGTTTCCTGCGAGGGAGAGACAGCACAAAACACTGGCTTGGGGGTGCTGTTGAAGAGTGTCAGCTGGTCTACCGGTTCAATAGTGAAGGGCAGATCTTTGCTGCGAGAATGCGTGCCGGTGGTCGTCGCCAATGCGTTGTCGAGTCCATCCGTGCTGTCACCGAGGACTATTGACAGCTAGGCCAGTGCCTATCCGTTGCAACTGCAACTGCAGCCGCGCGCCAATATAATCTGCTGAAAATCAGTCTACTCAGGAGTCCGGGCGCGCGACCAATTTCGACGGTCGCAGCACAGTCGGCGTGCTTGCGGAGGAGCTGCTGCAAGCTTGGTGATGCAGGGAGGCCCAAGTGCTCGCTATGCCGGAAAAGCGCAAGCAGGCGAGACATGCGTAGCACTGTCGTGGCTGAAGCTTCACCCAAAGAACTGGTGCGTGAGTAGGTCCATGTCTCTTCGGCCGTGTACCATGGGTGCAGAACGAGTTGGGAATAAGTCGGATGCCGTCATCCGAAGACTCGGGCGATAGTTCGTGTTCGTCGGCCGTAGCTGACAGCAGGCAGATAGGCAAGTCATGTAATACGGAAGCGCTACGGTAATTCCGAGCGTGTATATTGCTATAGCAGCATAATTATCTCCGAGCATCTACAGAAGCCCGAGTTCCGAGAGCCGAATAGGACGCAGGTAGAGGCGAGCGATGGGCTCCCGAAACTCTCTTGCATCAGAGAGCCGTTTCAGTTCGGACCGCCATGAAACCTCGGGCCGCAAGCGTGGGAAGGCATGGTTCGTGGCTCGCAGGAGTGCTGCAAGTAAAATCTTTGATCGCTGACAGCTGCTCCGGGGCTGGACGGGGCCAGGGTGGACGCTGGGCTGGACTGTGATAGGCCAGGGCGCCGCGTCCTGCTGCTGCGGCGGCGGCGCGAGGGTGACGACGGCGCTGATCGGCAGGTCAGTAGCGGCGAAGTGTCTGGCTGCAGGCTCTCGATGAGGTGCCGCGCAGTGCCGTGACTTGTCAGGCTGGTCGCTGGTGGTCACTCTGTCACTCTGTCACTTGTCAGGCGGCGGCGGAGCGAGCGGAGTGATTGGCGCGTGGAGAGAGGGAGACGCTGCGGTGGGTGCTGCGGTGGTGAGAGGTGAGGGCATGGCATACGCACGCAGCGGATGCTTTCGCGAGTGTGGCTGTTCACCTGCGTTCGCTTCTCTTCGGCGCTCGGCATGAGCAGGGTGGCTAGTAGTGGCCACTCACCACTCACCACTCATGGCCACCTGCGTCCTTGGGAAGGCCCTGCAGACGGCCATGCGCGCGTAGCGTTGACCAGCCTCCCCCCTCCAGGTGTTTTAATGCAAAAAGGCGTCCGGCATTGTGCTGGTGAGCCACGAACCAGGCGCAGGCGCAGGCGCGGCAGTTGGCAGAGGGCGCGCCGACGAAAAGCCGGGGCGCGATGATGTTGATGCTGATGTGCGACGGATGCTGGGGCCGGTGTGGGCGCGGGCGGGCGCGGGCTCTGGCGCTGGGCTGCGGCCTCTGCGCAGGCTGGCGCTGACGGCGGGCGCTGCGAGAGGAGAGCAGCGGCACGGCGGCACAGCGACACAGCGACAGCTGCCGAACTTCAGCCAGGCCAGACGGGAACTCCCTGCCGCAAGCACGGCGCTGCTCCTGTCCAAGCGTCGGGGCCGTGGCCTGCTGGCGGAGATTGCCCGCTCATCGGGGCGCAGTCGCGGGCGCCCAGCTGAAACGCCCTCACTCCCTATCGCAAGCAAAACCAGCCCGTCGCCCGGCTCCAGCGAGCTCGTCCACTTTTCACCAACCCTCTCGAAACCACTCTACCATACCCAACCCATCGTCTCCTATACCCGACCGAATCCCTCGTTGCCAGCCTCGCACATAAGAGTACGCCCCCGCCCGCTGCAGCCTGCCCAGCCCTCGCCCGCACTCCGCCCTCCGGCGCATCCTTGGCCGTTGCCTAAAATAGAAAGCTTACGACGACTGCCAGCGCCTAGCCGCACCATCCCCAGCGACCCGTCCGCAGCCAGCTCCTCAAGACCCATCGACCTCATCACCGAGTGAACACCACCAAAACACTCGCCGCCCACTCGAGGCACCCCGAAAACAACCCATCTCTCAACACCACACACTCCACCGCCCACAATGTCGACGGTCACCGCACAGCGCATGGGCTTCACGCCCTTCCCGAACCAGTGTTTCGACCCCGACATGGACTCACTAGTCGACTTCAATGCGATTCCCTCGCCTGACCCGGCCAGCTCCTCGTCGCAAATGCCGCCCTCGTCGGTTGCATCGACCATGGCCAGCCCGACCAACACCATCATGCCGCTCGACCAGGCCGAGGACCACCAGACCCCGGCCAAGCCTAGCCATGAGTACGACCTCTTCAAGCAGCAGACCGGCTTGCCGTCGGGTTCCGTGCCCGGCATCAGCATGTCGCAGTCTTCCAGCGGCAACTACAGCCAATTCTTCAGCAACTCCGGCATCGGCATGGACGACGGCTGGGGAACCGATCTTAACATGGACATGGACATGGGCAACTCCGGCCTTCCCGCGTTCTTCTTCCCTCAGGCCGAGAATGCCCAGAGCGACGACTTCGTCGACCCCAGCTCCATCCAGCAGGAGCCCCAGCAAGTGCGCTTCTTCCCCGGTATGCATCAGCAGCAAGCCGCTCTGGCCAAGGCGCAGGCGCAGGCCCAGCAGCAGAGGCAGCAGCAGATGCTCCAGCAGCAGCAACAGCAACAGCACAGGGAACAGCACAGCCGCGTCAACCACGCTCAGAGGAAGTCGGCCCAGTTCACCGATGCTCGCACCGAGGAGACCATTGCTCGCGTCGTCAACCAGATCCGCCAGAACAGCACCCTGAGCTCCAACGGCTCTGACTGCGGCGCTTCCAACCCTCTTCCTCACATCATCAAGATGAAGAAGGACGAGGAGGATATGGATGAGGATGAGAGGCTCCTTGCCAGCGAGGAGGGCAAGAAGCTCAGCAGCAAGGAGCGTCGTCAATTGAGGAACAAGGTTTCCGCCCGTGCCTTCCGCTCCCGCAGGAAGGGTAAGCTTTGTCGACTACCACTATTTTAAAGAACCGTCGCTAATTATTCGGCAGAGTACATTTCGCAGCTCGAGGGCGAGGTCGCCAACAAGACCAACGAGAACACCGAGCTGAGGTTGCAGAACCGCGCCCTCATGGAGGAGAACGCCCGTTCTCGCGCCTTCATCGAGCGCCTGCTCCGCCACCAGGCTTTCGGCCCTTTCCTTGATGAGCTCAGCCGTGATCCTGCTCTTGTTCTCAACGAGCCTGCCAAGGCCCCAAGCACCGCAGCTCCGGCTCCCCAGCAGCCCGCTCCCCAGATGATCAAGCAGTCTTCGCAGAGCAACTCCCAGATGGGCATGTCCATGATTCCCGAGCAGTCCACCAACATTTCGTTCGACAACATGAACTATTTCCCCAACGGCAGTTTCAACTTCAACAACCCCCAGGTCTTCGCCGTCCTTGAGGTCCCCGAGGGTCCCGCCAACCCCTTTGACACCGAGGCTCTCTCCGGCAAGGGCAGCTCCACCTTCTCGCCTGTCGAGGAGATCAAGGAGATCAAGCCTGACTACCCCGTCATTGAGCGCTTCGGGTCCGAGGCTGAGCAGCCCGTTGAGGCTGTCGCCGAGGAGGCTGAGGTCGATGATGGCAACCCCGACTTCGCCCTGTACTACAACTCGCCCGCTCCTTCTTCTGCTGCTCCTTCCGAGTCCATCTTCGGCAACATTGCGCCGGAGAAGGCTTTCGGCCGCATCGAGATTGTCGTTGCTCAGGAAACCTCCGAGCAGCTGCAACAGCGTCTTGAGCGCTCGATCGCCAAGTTCGATATCGTGTATGAGAGGATGCAGAGCATGATGTTGTAGAACTGTTTACACCAGCAACATTAAAATGGTGTTCCTCGGGGTGAGGCGTTTGGGTGGAACGTCATCCTTCTTTTTCTACCTGATTCTGTGAATATTTGGAAGCGAATACTTTTGGTCATGACTCTCTTTTTCATGGGAAGCGACTTTTGGGAACTAGGACACAGGGATCCGACTTGACCTGCCTTAGAGCAGAGTGGACATCGGCGCGAAAAAGGGAGCGCTTACACAAGCACATTTTTCTTTTGTTTGAGTGACTCGTGGAAGGAATTCCGCATATAGCGTTGATTTATAGCCGTGACTGCCACAACTTGATTAGAATAACTTTTGATCATTACCATTCAGATTGTTCCCTGCTCGTGCTATGATGAAGTGTGGTTTCCTCCGGTTGCTTTCTCTGTTAATCTGCAGTCGTGCGCACGCATTGCGGTTGTTTGGCGCTGACGTAACGGCCGGTTGGCGCGTCTCCGTCGCGAGCTCGCCCAAATTTTTGTGGGACGTCAAGACTCGGCCATGTAGCTCCCACCATCGTAGTTTCCACAACCCAGAGACAATACTACAACCACGGCTTCTCCGGCCTTCGCAGTGGCGTCAATTCCTGCGACTGTGCGTTGCCTGAAAACGGCGCAGAGTCCTCTGCTGTACGCGCACCGCTTGGGAGCTGCCCGCCCTGCGCCTTTCGTCCCTTGGACCTTTTGCCGCCTGAAGTCGACCAGTCATACCGGCTACTCGGTGATCGACTCACTTCGGAGGGTGCTGAAGAAGCTCAAACTAAGCAGCGATCCAAAGCCGCCGGACTCACCGCAGCTCGACCAAAAACCAACCACCTCCTCCGGTCTTGGTTCGCACAAAATCTACCGGTCGCCCTTCCTCGAACGGAGCACCCGATCTCATATCATTTATCCGACCAAGCCATGTTATAGCTTTCCTTTCACGAGCGACCAGATCCACACGCCCTACGGCACGACCGAATCGCCCACCCTTTCCGAATACCTCGACAAGGGCTACTGCAACAAAAGTATGAAGTCGTACATCCAGATCCTCACCACGCCGACGGCGGACACGCCCGGCACGACGCTCCTGCTCCATTTCGACAACAAGCGGTACTTCTTCGGCAGCCTGGGCGAGGGTACGCAGCGTGCGATGAACCAGCTGGGCACGCGCATGCTGAAGGCGCAGGAGATGTTCATAACCGGTCGTTCGGAATGGAGCAACACCGGCGGTCTGGTGGGCATGATGCTGACCCTGTCTGACGTGTTGGCCGCGTCGAACCTGGACAAGAAAGAGCGTGGATTGGACGCTACCCCGAAGGTGCTCTCGATGTTCGGTCCGCCAAACCTGAACCACACGATCGCCGCCTGCCGGAGATTTGTTTTCAGGAAGGGCATGCCCATCAACGCGGTAGATATCAAGGATGAGGATGTCAAGAAGGACGAGAATGGCGATCCGGTGCCGCTTTTCGTTGACGGCAACATCAAAGTCTGGGCTATGTCGGTAACGCCCACGGACGCAGGATCTCAGACCCGGCCTTCCGCGGGCTCAACTTCGAGAAAGAGGAGCTACGACGAGGTCAATGGCCCAGAGCCTGCAGAGAATGCGCAGAAGGGAGTTCCCGAAGAGGCAGCTAAGAGATACGAGCAGATCACGCGGTCAGTGGTCAATGATATGTTCAACTCGAACTGGCGTCTGGACGCCCTGACCGAGAAGTCACTGTCCGAAGTTAAGCTTCCTGCGACCATCTTTGTTAGAAACCCGGTAACGAAGGAGACCGAGAAGTACAACGGCCCCATTCCTGATCCCGAGAACCCTAACAAGAGGGTACTCGTTAGGGAACCGTGGCCCGCAGTCAAGATCACTGCCTTGCCGCCTACGAAACCTGCTCCTCAGGCTGTTTCTTACATCATCCGTAATCATCCTCAACGGGGCAAGTTTCTTGTACAGAAAGTAATGGAATATGCGGTTCCTAAGGGGCAACTCTGGGCTAAGTTGCAGTCTGGAGAGGCTGTACAAAATGAACGAGGAGAAACTATCACTTCCGACATGGTCATGGAACCACCGAGGAGAGGCAGGGGAGTGGCAATCGTTGACCTTCCCTCTTCCTCGTACGTGGAGCCTTTGATACAACGCGATGAGTGGAGTCGTGAGGAAATCATGAATGGCGTGGATGCCATCATATGGATACTAGGGCCTGGTGTAATAGCCAATCCGGCGCTGAAGAAATTCATGGAAGACAGGCCGCACTTGAAGCACGTCATTTCTTCAGTCGACGTTTCTCCGAACCGCATCAGCTTCGACAGCGTTGCTGGAGCCACTATACGACTTGGAAAAGTCGACGAGAAGAGGTTTGGTGTCCCTTACTACGACGATGAAAAGATTCCTCAGGAGAGGTTTGTGCCATACAACTCCCAGAAAGAGGAATTGCCAGCGCATGCGCAACGAGCAGAAAGGGGCCTAGTCCTACAACTGGAACCGAAGTTCGAAGTACAAGATAAGGATGTTGTTCCGCGCTTCAACCCCCAGAAGGCTCTCGAAGAGATTCCCGAAGGACTTCTGGCTCTCACTAAACAGGTCCGGGAATCGGTGGAGAGCTCGTCCGCACAGTTCGAAAAGTGGCGCCGCAAGGTCCCCATGCCGGACGCCGAGATCATTGCTCTCGGGACGGGGTCAGCGTTACCGTCGAAATACCGCAACGTCTCCGCGACGTTGGTGCGCGTGCCGGGCTACGGCTCGTACCTGCTCGACGCGGGCGAGAACACGCTGGGCCAGCTCCAGCGCGTCTTCAAGCCGGCCGAGCTGCACGAGGTCCTCAGGGAGCTCCGCGTCATCTGGATGAGCCACATGCACGCCGACCACATCCTCGGCATCATTGGCGTCATCAAAGCTTGGTACGAAGTCGCCCACAACAAGCAGCCCTCGCCGCAAACCGCCTTCGAAGCCCTCGCGGCGATCAAGGAGAACCCGGGCCTCGCGTCGTCGCCGGACGCCAGCCGCCTCGCCGTCATCTCCGACCTCAACATGGTCAACTGGCTGGCCGAGTACGCGGCGGTCGAGGACTTCGGCTACAGCCGCCTGTGGCCGCTGGCCATCTCGGCCAACTCGCAGGCCAGGCGGCAGGCGGCGACGCTGCGGCTGCAGGCGCCGCCGTCCTTCGCCCCCTCCGCGTTCGTCAGCGCCGTCGAGGTGCCGCCGGCGCTGTACCCCCAGCTCTTCGGCCTCCAGGACGTCCAGGCCGTCTACGTCCAGCACTGCCACGGCGCGCGCGCCGTCTCGCTCACCTGGCCCGACGAGACGCGGGCCGACCGCGACGACCCGCGCTCGCGCCCGTTCAAGGTCTCGTACAGCGGCGACTGCCGGCCCTGCCGGCCCTTCGCCCGCATCGGCCGCCACTCGACCGTCCTGGTGCACGAGGCCACGTTCGAGGACGGCCTCGAGGGCAACGCGGTGGCCAAGAAGCACAGCACGACGTCGGAGGCGCTGGCGATCGGGGCGCGCATGCGCGCGCGGATGACGCTGCTGACGCACTTCAGCCAGCGGTACCAGAAGCTGCCGGTCTTCGAGCGGGAGGAGGCCATGGACGACGACGAGGAGGAGGACGGGGGCGAGGTCGGCGACAAGATGGACGTGGTGGACTCGGAGGACGAGGCGGGGGAGGAAGCGGCGGACGCCGAGGACCGGGACGCCATCGTCGAGGAGGGCGACGACGACGACGCCGCCGCCGCGGCGCTCGTCCCGCCGGAGGATCCGGACGGGCCTCCCAAGGCCGTGGAGAATTCGCCGGTGGTGAAGGAGGAGGGGGGGACGAGGATCAGGGCGCGCACCGATATGCGGGTGGGCGTGGCGTCGGACTACATGCGGGTCAAGGTGGGCGAGTTCGCGGAGCTGGAGAAGTACGTGCCGGCGTTGCAGGCGCTGTTGGCAGAGGAGCAGAAGTTGGAGGAGGAGGGGGAGGAGGAGAAGGAGGGGGTTGCTCGGCAGCAGCAGCAGCAGGGCGGTGGCGGTGGCGGTGGGAAGAAGGAGAGGCAGAGGCAGAAGCAGAAGCAGAAGGGTGATGGGAAGGGCGGTCAGCAGCAGCAACAGGGGAAGCAGAAGGGAAAGGGGAAACAGCAGCAGCAGCAGCAGGAGCCACAGTAGCAAGGAAAGGAAAGATGTGGTGGTTATAGTGTAGAAAAAGTTGGTGTGTATTTACGATAGACTGGCTGCATTAGACGCGGTCGAATCAAGGCGACTCCATTCTACGGGAATCTCGCGCCGCAAACGCGTGTGTTACAGGGCGCATTTTCACAGCGGTGGCGACGATCCATCATACGGACGTGCGTGGTGTTGCAAAAGCCCTTGGTGTCTCCCTCCCTTCCTCGCTACGTCATCCATCCTTCACGCAGAAGCGCGTCTCCTCGTCCTTGGTTTTTTTCGTTCCTCCAGTCCCACACACAAGTGCCAACCTCTTGGCCAGACGTTCGAAGGTCCTGTCAACGATAGGCGAAAAGGGCGTGGCATTCGGGTCCCTGCATCTTCTCGCTCTCTCTCTTTTTTTTTTTTTTCTCGGCGCAATGTGCGTTTCTCTCTCTCTCCATCTCTCTCTCTCTCGATGCATTGTCTCTCGCACTTGCGTCCGGGCGGCGGCAGGCCAACGTTGCCAACCTCTTGGCACGACGTTGGAAGTTGCCTCAACGTTCGCCAGCGCTTCAGGACAAGAAGGGAAGTGGGGCTTACAGGTTTTTCCCTATCTTAAATCAAGGGCGACAGGGCCGTTTGCCAACCCCTTGGCACTGCGTTTGAAGTTGTGCGGTTGCGCGCCGTTTTTGGGATGGGGGCGGGCAGAGAGTTTATTTCCGGTGCCCGGTGCGCTTTCCCTGGCGGCGGCCATGGGTCCGTCCGGGCGCAAAAGTAGGTAGAGCTCTGGTGCTTTTCTTAGCGCTTGGTACTCTCTCTCTCTCTCTCTCTCTCTCTCTCTCTCTCGCGTCCCGCAGTATAAATGCATTGGGGTGTCACAGGAGAAATGGCCCGATGACTGGCCGCTAAAAAAAAAAGGTCTGTCTCCTACTCGCCGCGTGTGGAAGACCGAGTTGGATACCGCGCTTTGATGGAAATGGCTGTTTTCCGTGATGGCCCAAGCACTCCCAATAATCGTGATTTCCGCGCAGAGACGAACGCATTAAGCAAGCGTAGCACTGTCCAATGTGCGTTGGCATGGCACCCTGCGACAATCACGGCGAGGTTCGATCCGTAGAAACGCCAGAGCGGAGCGGAGGAGTAGAGTAGAGCTTGTTGTTTCTAAGAACGGAAGCGGCGCGTCAAGGCTCTGCGCCAGCTGAGGAGGAGCAGTAGTGGTACAAGATGCTCTGCAGCACCTGGACCAGCGAGGGTGTATGCCAGTTTCCACGACGGGGGGACGGTTTCCCTGGCTGCGAGAGGATTTGCGGCGGTCCAGGGCCGTTTGCCAAACCCTTGGCACGACGTTCGAAGTTGCCCTGGTGGGTACCGTGGTGGTGTTCGCGATGAGTTCACTTCTCTCCTCAGCCCTGCCAACCCCTTGGCACGACGTCCGAAGTTGTCCGCGTGGATACCGCGGCCATGTTCACGAGAAGTTCAGTTCCCCGGTCAGCCCTGCCAAACCCTTGGCACGCTGTTCGAAGTTGCGCGCTCATGCGCTGCATTCGGAAGAAATGGGGCGAGACTGAGTTGGCCGGGCACAAGACCGGGCCCCGTTGTCAATTTCTTGGCCCTGCGTCTCTGGGCGTGCGCCCATCTCTCCTTTTCTTCTTCTCGGCGCCATCACCGTCGCCATCAGCTTCTTGGCAACAAAGTATCGTCATGTCTTAAGGGGTCCGAAGCGCCTGGTTTATTTGTCCGCCTGCCGTCGACCCGTCAGGGAACGGGCGAGGGAAAGACTGGTCGCCCAAGGGATCACGGGGCTTTTCCGTTTGCTCCTGGCTGATCGCTCGCCGCTCGACGACATCGTCCTGCATGCAAGTGAAAGATGACACCGCCGGACCTATAGAGCCAAGGGTATGATCCACGACCAACACTTTGCTCAGATCTGAAATTGAAGAGCTTGGAAAGAAGTTTTCGGCGCAAGAGGCCCCAGGCATATTACAAGAGCGCACGAGAAAGGGGGAAAAACACGCAAATAAGGACCTGCAAGACTCACAAGGTGGAAAGTGAATTCAACAAGAATACTTGAGGACCCATATCGATGGGATTGATCGCCAATTGGCTTCAATGATTTCACCCACAACCATCGTTCTCTGCTCACTAGTTAACATGCATCAAACCTGACACAGGGCCTCGACCATGACAAAAGACGCAATAATTTGAACACATAGTTCAATCATTATCCCTTTCGAGGGTATTCCTCACAACACTTTTGCAGCGTCGACCGCCGGCCGCAATAAAACTATTCCACAAGCAAAGCTGACCACGACCCAAACCACACGAAGGAAGACAGATGGCCTCACGCATCATCACCGCCGGCCACCGCCACCACCACGACCACCACCACCACCACCACCTAGCTATTCGCAGCCTTAAACGACGCCTCCCCCGACGTCGACCTGTCCTTCGGCGCCTCGGCCGCGACCTCCTCGGCCCCGACCGGCAACCGCTCCTCCGCCGGCGGCCCGCCCGTGGTGCCGCGCGCGCCGCCGGTCTCGACGTCCTTCCCGAGCGCGCGCTGGCTGCTGAACCCGGGATCGTGCGCGTCCACCACGCGCGCGCCGCCCTTGGCGCTCACGGCGTCGGCGCCCACGCCGACCAGGCCCGTCCCCTGCTTCTTGCGCCCGTGCGAGCCGTCGTGCCGCGCCTCGACGCTCGTCTGGCCCTGGCCCGGGTGGCCGAGCCCCGCGTGCACGTCGGCGGACGTGGCGCCGCCGCCGAGCGAGTCGGTGGCCGAGGGCGCGTAGTCCGCGGCTTGCGCGGGCACTTGGTCGGGGGCGAGCGAGGGCGCGAAGGTGTGGGACGGGGGCGCGCTGCCGGCGGGGAGGGTTTGCGCGTGGAATTCGCCGGCTTTGTCGGCGGCGGTGGCTTTGACGCCGGGCTTGTGCTGATGAGAGGGCGGAAAAGAGAGAGGGTTAGCGGGGCGCGGGAGTGGTGAGGAGGGGTGGAACTTACGCCGCCTTTCTCGAGGGGCTCCGACGGGGGGACGTGGGAGCCGATCTGGCCCTCCTGGTTGGAGACGGACTTGACGGCGTCCTCGTTGACGGTGGCAGACATGTCGGCGAGATGTGTTGTGAGAGGATGGATCGGTTGATTGATGTTGGAAGGTTGGCCGGGATTTTGGAGGATTTAGGTGCGAGGTTGGACTGGAAATGCAGAGCAGAGGGTGAGCACGCGGGGCAGCTTTTCAAGTAGGCAGACGGTCTCGCACTTGCAATCGGGATGGATGATGTAACGGGTGAGAGGCTGGTGGTGATTGCGACATAATCTCATTGTGATGTCACAGTGCGTTTTGGTGGAGGGAGCGCGCGGGAGGATCTCCACAGCGAAATCAGGCAGGGACCGCCTTTGGGCATGCTGATGCACGGCTTTTCGCATGGCAATCGTGACTTCGTGGCAAGAATCGCACCTCAGCAGTCAGCATGCGGGTGCGGCGACAGGTATCGCGGCCATCCTGCGTCCGTGCGCCCTGCGTGTTGCGGCGCAGCTCCACTGGCTGGCTCCTCTCTCTCTCTCTCTCACTCTCACTCTCACTCTCTCTCGCGCCCTCACCTCCGCTGCCTAATCGCTCTCCGCCTGCAGCTCTAGCACCAGTGCAACAGCCTCGCCCCCTCCAGCCTTATGCCTATCGCACGCCCTGCTGACGCCATCAGCCCCGGGCGCGACCATGGCCAATAGACCCGCCTTGGCCCGTTCCCAGTCGTCCAACCTTGAGCTCTGCAAACTGTGCAACAACCTTGACCCACGCAGCCACCCAGCCACTTACCACGACGAGGAGGGCACCACCCGCTCAATTGCCCGCCTGAGCCTTCAAATCGACCCTGTGCGTCTGAAGCGCTCCGAGCAGAATTGTCCGCGTTGCCGTCTACTCGCCGAAACCCTCGACGCTCATCTCAAGTCTTGGCGCAAGACTAAGCCGCGCTTGCTTTTGGTGCTGGTCGAGTGTGCGCCGCTGAGGCTTGAAGTGCAGGATGAGAGAGGCAGTAGAGAGAATATCGAAATCTATGCTCCGCCCGGTAAGTTGTCCCTCTTCTTGTATCGAGAGTGCTCCGCAGCCCTTGGTTGGCTTCGCTTTTGGTTCGCAAATTATTGGTGGTCACTACAATTCCTTTCGCTATCTATTACAAATCAACGTGCTTGATTTATACCCCTGCTACTGTATTTTACTGCATCCACCGAAGGCCGGTCGCTGCGTAAACAATCAACTGCGTATCGCCTTCTGAGTCCGACCAGACAAACCCTTACCGTGGCCCACCCTTGGCCATGCCCAATCCGTCCCAAAGTATTCCGATTCAGACGATTCCTTTGGATTCGCTGTTCGAGCAATAGATGATTGCATCAAGAACCATCAGCATCGTCTCTGTGGCCAAAGCCGACGCGATGAATTCGTCCCAACACGACTCATCTACGTCGGCAAGTCCCCAGACTCCACCCAGCATATCAAACTCTGCCAGCTGCCCGCGAACAAGGTAAAATACATCACCCTCAGCCATTGTTGGGGCAACGGCCCGACCTTCACCACCACCTCCGCCAACATGGACCAACGCAAACGCCACATCGACTTCTCCTCCATGCCCCAGTCTTTCCAAGACGCCGTCGTCATCGCCCAAGAGCTCGGCATCCACTACATCTGGATCGACGCCCTCTGTATCATCCAGGACTCCAAAGAAGACTGGGAGCTCGAGTCCGCCAAGATGAGCTCCATCTACGAGAATGCCTACCTCACCGTCGCCGCCACCGCCGCCCCCAACAGCGACGCCGGCATCTTCTCCGCCCGCCCGCGGCCCATCAAGCTGAAATACCGGTCCTCCCCACGCTCCAAGGAATACAAGCTCTGCACCCGCAAGATCCCCGAACACCACCCCTCCCCATCCTGGCCCCCGACCAAAAAGGCTACCGCCGCTCACGAGCCCCCCACCCCGCCCGCCGGGCCCCTCCGCCACCGCGCCTGGGCCCTCCAGGAACACGTCCTGTGCTCGCGCATCCTGCACTACACCGCGCACGAGCTCCTCTTTGAATGCCGCCTCTCGTCCCGCTGCGAATGCCGGCCCTCCGGCGGCGGCCTCCCTCTCCACCACCACCACCACCACCACCACCAACGGCAATCAACCACAACCACAACCACCGCCCCGCGCCTCCTCCCCCAGCTGCTCATCACCGGCAGGCGCGCCGCCTACTGCCGCACCTGGCACGCCGTCGTCCGCCAGTACACCGCCCGCGCCCTGACCGTCCCGGCCGACAAGCTGCCCGCCGTCAGCGGCATCGCGCGCGCGCTGCTGACGCTGCGGGGCAGCGGTGCGGATGCGGGGGGTGCGAGGGCGTACGCGGCGGGGCTGTGGAGGGGGAACTTGGTGGGGGATTTGCTGTGGACAAGAACGGGTGGACGAGGAGGAGGAGGAAGGATGACGTCCAGGGAGTTGGGGACCGCGTTGGAGACGTGGCGCGCGCCGAGTTGGTCGTGGGCGAGCGTTGAGGGGGAGGTGTCGTACGAGGGGGCGGGGCAGGCGAGCACCGTCTCCGCCGCCGGTGGCGGTGGCGATGGGGGAGAAGGGGGCGGAGAAGAAGAGGCAGAAGAAGGAGACGAAGAAGAGGAGGGAGAGGCGCGGATGGCGTTGGTGGAGGTCGTGGATCTGGTGGCGAGGCCGAGCGGGCGGAACCCGCTCGGCGCCGTGGCGGAGGCGTGGGTCGCGCTCCGCGGGCCCGTCCTGGACGACGTGGTCCTGGTCGCGGAGGCGGACGGGCGGGAGCGGGATGGGCAGGCGGCGGGGCTCAAGTATTACTTGAAGAGGGCCGGCAGGGCGGACAGGATCGACGTCGTGCCGGATTCGCTGCTGGTGGCGCACGCATCCGTCTCAGCAAACGCGGCTGTTGCTGCTGCTGCTGCTACTGCTGGGGAAGCCGCTTCTCCCGGCGCCGCGACCGCTCGCAGGGCTCGCCCGGAGGAGACGGCGTGCGAAACGTTCACGGCACCGGTGCTCTGCCTCGGCCTCGCGCGGTACGAGAGCTCGTGGACCGCGGGACTGGTGCTCGGCGTGGCCGAGGAGAGGAACGGGAAGAATGGGCACGAGCGGCTGGGCGCGTTCGGGTGTGGGGACGAGTGGTTTGCTGGGGCGGCGAGAAGGCTGGTCGTTCTGCTGTGAGTCGTGCATTGCTTGAGGGTTCTTGAGGGACCTTTACCCAGGGAGTATGTCCGATTATTAGTGATGTGTGCCCTGGACGGATACCAATATACACCCGAGTAATACCGTCTCTTCAGCTTGTCGAGTTTACTAAGATGATCTTTTTGGGATGAAACGAAAACAAGACAGGAAATCAGAAGTTATGAATACTGCTCAAATTTCGTGGGCATGAAATATGGTACTATTCCTCATGGACAGCTGAAGCAGTCGTCCGGACATAACTGTTCATAATATTGAGAAGGCTGAGATACAAATGTTCAGCTGCGAATAGGCAGTAACCAGATGAGAGCGGGACATCATCTTTACAGCGGTCCATGGGCAAGATCTGGAGACGATGTGAAGGTGGGGGCTGAGTCATCTGGGGCCAATCTACTGCACAAGCCTCATCCCCGGCTGCTCCGGAACTCCTTCATCTCCACTCCTTCTGCCCATCAACCACAAACCTCCTGAGACTTCCAATGGCTGTGGAGACATAAGGCACCGCCAATGTCAAGCTGCTTTAAACGAAGCCATCAACTCTAATACTTCATTGCAGCTGATCAAGAGCTCGGCGCCAAGCATAGGGTTGAGGCTCATCTAGATCTTACTATGATGAGATCTCAACCTTCATTATCAGACGGCCTTCAAAGTTTCAGAGAGTTGACTCAAACTGTTTCATGACGCGGGTTGATGGCGCATCTTCAACCATGTATTCGATAGCACCCACTCCAGCAGACTCGACGACAACCGCTCTTGCCGCAGATCCCGTGTTAGCTGGTTGGAAAATCCCACAAAAGAGCCAGGAGACAGAAATTTCCATGGGGGACGCCTTCGTAATCCAGCGAAGTGCGAGTCAACATTCAAATCAAAGCTGCACAATAGAGTTTGAGGCTCAGGCCAACTTCGCCGCCTTAACCTTCGAACCACCGTCATCGAGCCTCGTACCCGCAGGACATCCCTGCAAAACGAATCATGGCGCCTCTCGATGTTCGCCCGAACGCTCCTCGCTACCGCAGCACATTGATGGCTATCACGACACTGGACGCTGTGGTCGGGGTGAACATCGGTACTTTTCCAAGCCCACTATCGACGTCGTGCACTCGTTAGTCTCCTTTATGAGCTGCGGATCGGACCGGAAAACTCGTCGATGAAGCCTTTATAAGTCCCCGTGATGCTTCCATTCTCTTTCTTCCCTAGAGCTAGGTCACTCTTTGCTGTCTCAAGTCCTTCTTTTATTACTTCCGTTCAAGTCAAATCACTTTGGTAAAAGTCATTCCCTGCTTGTAAAGTCGGCTCCCAAGAAGCAAACATCAGCAAACATGTTTTACCTACCTATTGTTAGCGCTGCCATGGCCCTCATCGGCTCCGTGGCCGCCTCTCCCTACGCCTACCACGGACTCACTGCCCGCCAGACTCAGCGTAAGTGAATCTACCCGTATAGAGACGAACCAAAAGAGAACCCCAACTAAAACCCACCAACCCAAGTCTGCAACGGCACCGTCATCCTCAACACCACCACCACGACCTACACCGTCCAACCGGGCGACAGCCTCCTCGCCATCGCCAACGCCTTCAACCGCGGCGTCTGCGACATCGCGCGCGCCAACGCGCTCGCGGACATCGACCTCCTCTTCGCGGGGCAGAACCTGACGATCCCGGCGCAGGTGTGCGACCCGGACGGCACGACGTGCCTGGCGGACAACGCGACGCCGACGGCGACCTGCATCGCGGGCGGGCCGGGCTTCTACGCCGTCGCGGCGGGCGACACGCTGACGCGCATCGCCGAGGAGCGGTTCAACATCACGCTCGCGGCGCTCGTCGCCGCCAACGCCGCGACGCTGCCGGACCCGGACGTCATCGAGGTCGGCCAGCTGATCGCCGTGCCCGTGTGCCCCGCCACGCGCTGCCTCATCGCGCCCCACGTCTACCGCGACGACGACGGCGGCCTCGCCCGCCTGGCCGGGGACCGCGGCTCCACCGTCGGCCAGATCCTCGCGCTGAACGCGAACTTCAACGGCACCCTGGCGCCCGCCGCCGGCCAGACCATCACGCTGCCCAGCCGGTGCGGCCCGGACCCGGCGTATCCTTCGGAGGAGTGAGAAGCGGGAGCGGCGTACGCTTCGGGGGCCTTCGTCGTCCGAGGTTGGATGCGCTCCCGGGATGGTGGCTTTTTCTTCTTTCCTTTCCGATTTCGTTTCGTCACCGCGATATCCCTCCTGCTTTTACTGCTTCTTGACATACGTTCATTGTTTCTGTCACGGATATTCCTCATGGTTGGATCGTTAGACTTGAATGACCTTTCTGCGGAACTTCCGTATTGATCCAAGAAGTAAGGGCTTCATTTTCTTAGAGTGATGGCATCATCCTTCGTCACAAAAAAGAAAAAAAAAAAGTAGAGTTATGACGGCCCGCCCGTTTCCCCTGTCCTAGTCCCTTTCGAACCTCTTAAGTTGAGTGAATATCAGACTCCTTTCACTAAGAATGTCTTTTGTCTTTTTTCCTTGCCTTTTTTTTTTTTTTTTCATGAGTGGAGAGCGTAGCCAGCCGTATCCCAAACCCTCCGCTTTCAGTCCTCTCGTCCTCATCATTCCCTCAAACCACGGCTCATCTCCCCGCCACCGGCGTAACCTTGATCATCAGGGGCCCCTTCGACCAAAGCGTAAACACCTTCTGATCCATCCAATTCCGGCTCTCCTCGCAGAGCTCGATGTCGAAGTGCCACAGCAGGTACGACAGCATCAGGCGAATCTCATGATAAGCAAGACTAGCCACCAGAACGACGTCAGCAATCCTTCCTTCTCGCAGGCTCATAAACAGGGTTTTAAAGAATAAAAAAAGAAAAAAAAAAGGAACATCGATGGACAACTCACTTCATCCCCAAGCAATTCCGCGGCCCGACCGAAAACGGCTGGAACGCCTTCCTGTCGTCCCTCCGGGCGTACTTCTCCTCGCCCTCGGGCAGCCACCGCTCCGGCACGAAGCGGTCCGCGTCCACGAAGTTCTCGTCGGAGTGGAACGCGGCCCACTGGGTGACGAAGACGGTGGCGTCGCCGGGGACGAAGCGGCCGGCGATGCGCGCGCCGGCGCCGGCGGGCGTGCGGCGGGCCTGGCCGTCGGGCGCGGGCGGGTAGAAGCGCAGGGCCTCCTCGACGACGGCGTTGAGGAAGGGCAGGCGCGGCAGCGCGTCGAGCGTCATGTCGGCGGCGGAGCGCGGGAAGGCGGCGCGGATCTCGCCCGTCAGGCGGGCCAGGTGGGCCGGGTGCGTGGCGAGCAGGTAGACGGCGCCCGACAGCAGCGTGGCCGTGGTCTCGGTGCCGGCGACCATGAAGAGCGCCGCGTTGCTCTCCATCTCGCCGCGCGACAGGCGCACCTTGCCGTCCTCGCCCGCGTGGCTGCGCAGCACCAGCGTCCAGATGTCCGGCCGGTCGGTCGCGCGCGACAGGCGCTCGCCCACCTGGTCGGCCGCGTAGCGGATGTGCGCGGCGCGCTTGCGCTGCAGCGAGCGCGGCAGCAGCAGCGGCATGGCGTAGTCGAGCGCCGGGATGTAGTACGAGAGCGCCGAGCGCAGCGAGAACATCTTGATCCCGGCGAACGTGTTGAGCACCCAGTCGCTGTACTCGGCGCGCTCGAGAAGCCCCAGCGGCTTTCCGAAGGCGAGATCGCCCATGATGTCGAAGGTGGTGTAGTTGAAGAAGGCGCCGATGTCCACGACGCCGTCGTGCGCGGATCCCGTTTCGCGGACTTTCTGGATCAGCAGGTTGACGTGCTTGAGGAGCAGCGGTTCCTGCTCTTTGAGGGCTCGCTGTGAGAAGGCCGGGGCGAAGATGTTGCGGTAGCGTCGGTGCTCCTCCGCGTCCAAGATGGCCACCAGTGACGGCTCCAGGTCCCGCGTCCGGGGGGCGTTGCGAAAGTCCCGCGGCAGGGAACCCTTACTTCCGTGGCCATAGATATCTAAACACGAGTTCAGCCCTGATCAGCCGGGACTGAGCTTGGCAACGGCTTTTCCACCATGGGGAGCTTGCTCGGTGTGTAGAGGTAGGGGTGATATGTTACCTTTCCAGGCATCTCCGTCCGTGAAGCTGAGCTCGTTCGGACTCACACGCACGACTTTCCCGTACCGCTTGTGCAGGGCATGGGCAAAGAACGGGCTCTGGCCTGCTAAGCGCGCGTACATGCGCGGCAGCGGAGTCGCCCGGCAGAGCAGGGGCCCTGGGAAGCGGCGAAGCGGGTGGAAGAAGATGTTGTAGATCACCCGCCCAACGATCCAGGCTAGCTGTTGCGGACCATCAGCGCGAACGCGGGGCCAGGGAACGGCCAGAGACGCATGTCCTGGGAGAGGTACGTACCAGCGCGACGGCTACGAGTCGTGCTGCGGTCATGATGCAGGTCCTGTGCGAAGGTCGAAACAAGGCACAGCTCGAGCGAGTGACGATGAATGTCTGAAAGTTTGAAGGTATGCTGTCAAGACGAAAGGACGAGGACGACGGTGGACGTGGATTTCATTAGGAAGGTTTGGGATGCGATGTTCTGAGGTAGCAGATAAATAGCCTTTCCGTAGTAAGGTTGGTGCGGGGTCCTGTTTGAATGGATGGATGTTGCATGGCGTCAGCAGCCAAATGCGGCCCTGTGTCTCCTTCAACCTGCCGGTTTTCGCCTCAGAATCCTGCAGATCCTGCTTATTTGCGCCCTTATGATTGGACCTCTTTGTCAACTTCGTAAACCTTTCCCAATCCAGTCATTTTGGAGCCCATCAGACTTCCCAGAAAAGGTGAGATTGCTGTCTAATTGATGCATTACAACACCCGAACGAACCGAAACCCATATGATACTAGTACATGCACGTGACGCCTTTGCACCTTCTTTTTGATTCCCCCTCAGTGTTTGTCGAGCGACGTGGGGTCGAAAAATTGGACTTGATCCACAGGTAAGTCTGCCTTCTGTTCCGCTGTGCCCGGCTTAGGCGTCTGGTCGTCGCTGGTTGGCGAGCTAGTCGGTGGGCTATGGCCGAAGCTCCAAAATTTTCTAATTATGCTCTTACGAATTGAGTCTGGGGCAGGGTGTGGCTTGCTCTCGACTCCTAACAGCATTGCAGCTGTTATCGGGTGCGTGCGTTCTCCAGAAGCCTCCGTATTGCTTTCGATGTCTGTCTCATGGCCAGGCTGTGGAATCTGCACCTCGTGGCTAATAAGATCTTCGTTGGCCTCCACCCGTGCCTCGCTCTCAATGGACTCGAAATGCTCGATGGCTTCCAAGTGCTCCACTGCATCAGCAGACTCGAAGGTCTCTGTAGGCTCGAAATTCTCGACAGACTCGATGGTCTCAATGGACTCCAATGGCTCGGCCGGCTCGATCGGCTCGGCCGGCTCGACCTGCTCAGCCAGCACGGCCGAGTCTTCGTGCGCTGTTGGCTCATCCGCCTCAACAGACTCAATGACTTCTGGGGCACCGACGGGCTCCACAGGTTCGACTGGTTCGGTCGGCATGGACGCTTGGGTTGATCTGACCGTAGTCTCATCATGCCCGGTGGCTTCTGCTCCCTCGGTATCTTCCTTGCTGTTGAACGCCTCGACGGTGTCTTGCTCAGCCGTAGAAAGCTCTTCTGCAAAAACAGGTAACAAAGCGAATGTACCAGTTCTGACGACTACTGCCGTGGATGCAAGCTCTCCCGCCGTAAACGCTCTGGGTCCGGAAGGCTGCGTAGCTCGCAAATAGACCTTGTCGATGTAATCATCAGTTTTGGCGTCTGTCTCCGTGGACCGCTCTTTTCCTGCTTCAAGAGCCGTTTCTTCATGCTGTTCCGCAAAAAGGCTTTCGCCTTCAACCTCCGCCGCGGGCGGTCCGTCCTCAAAGAGCTCCTCCGCTGGGAGAGTAGGCTCGTCTCGAACGATCCGTTCCCCACTGTCCTCCTCTGCACTTGCTGTCGCAGGAGGTGCCTCCTCTTCTGCGGCTACAGCGCTAAGACCAGGGTCTTCAAAGAGTTCCGTGGACTGTTCGTTCTTTTCAGCAATCTTCACGTCCTCTGTGGCAGCAAGATCGCCCATCTGAGGCACGAGTTCATCACCCTTCTGCCCTTGGTCGCTCTTCGCACCGGACGCGGATTTTCGTTCACGGCGCTTTTCCTCAATCAGCTTCTTCTTCGCCGCCTGCTTCTCCTCCTTGGCTTTCTTGGCTTGCAGCGCCTTTTCCCTCTTTTCTTGCTCCTGCTGCTCTCTCTTCACCTCCTCTTCTTTTTCCTTGTCTCTCTTGCGCTTTAGCTCCCGCTCCCGCTCCAGCATCTCCTTTTGCAGCTGCTCGCTCGCCACTCTCTCCTTCTGCAAGGCTTCCAGCTCGGCCCTCTCCTCTTCCAGCTTCGCTAGTCTCTCCTTTTCGGCCTTTTCCTTTTCGGCCCTCTGTTCTTGCTCTCGACGGAACTCGTTGTCCGTGTACTTGCTCGCGGTGTAATCGCCGGCGAAGATCTTCAGCAAGGACTCCTTGAGCTCGGCGCTGGAAGCCTTCAGAGACTCCGAATCCTTCACCTGCAACTCCTCGGTCGCGTCCGCCTCCAGCTTGTCGAGCTCGGCGCGCTTGGCGTTGATGTACCTGATCCTCGCCCGCCACCGCGCGTGCGTCCTCGTCTTGGCCCTCTGCAGCTCCGCGATGCGGGCGTCGATCTCGGCGATGACGCTCTCGAGCTGGTCCGCGCGCTTGTGGTCGCCGATGAGCTCGGTCATGAGCGTGGCGTTCTGCATCCAGCTGCGCAGGACGTGGATGGGGATCGAGTTGCGGTGGACGGCGCAGTTGCGCATGCGCAGGCACGCCTTGGTCAGGAGCTCCCAATGGCTCTTGACCGTCTTGATGCCGGCGCGCGCCTTGACCGTCGCGAAGTTCTCCCACATGTACCGGCACGACTCGTCCAGCGCCGCCTTCTCGACGCAGTCCCACTGCTCGGCGTCGATGAAGCTCGGCGCGACGCGCGACAGGAACTCGAAGTGGCTCTGCTCGAGCAGGCTCTGCACGTTGGTCAAGAGCACGTGTTGGGCCGGATACGAGAAGAAATCCGTGCTTGCGCTTGGGGCTATGACTCCGTCATCTTCCTTCCCCAGTCCAGCAGCTACCATCAGTCGTCAGCAGAATGTCTTTTTTTTTTTTTTCCTCTTTTTGGGAGGTGCAAGAACAGCAAATAACATACCTTCAGGGCCATCATTATCACTTAACTCCTCAGGATCCAGTTCCTCAAGATCCTCAAGCGATGATGAGGTCTCTTCTTCCTCAATTTCCTCGAGTGCCGGTGGTTCAGGGAGAGGATACTCTAGAGAAGGAAAATAGCCTTTCGCCACGCTTGGTTTAACGAAGGTGTCACCGGCGACAAGCTCCTTGGTCATGCTATATAGGCCATCTTCGCCATACTTATCAAGGAATGGCTGTACTAATGACTTCCGTTGGTACAAATGAGTGATGATATCCTTCCTTTTCCGAAGGCTCGATGCTGAACTTTCGCGGAAGAATGGCCTGAGGGTTAGGAACAGCTCCTGGAACTGCTGTCGTGATTCTTGCCGAGTATCATTCAGAAGCGGGGTTTCTGTAATGCTTGGCGTTTCTGTCGATGAGGTTGATTTTGTAGAAGCGGATTTGCCCGTTGATCCCGACGTCTCTGACGAAGCCGAGGGTTTCGATGACGCAGACGTCACTCTCACGGCGACTCTTTTCTTAATAGCCGGAGCGGAAGAGGAACTGGTAGGTGTATACCGCCGCATATTCCCAGCGGATGTCGACCGGAGAAGAGCCTCCGTTCGTGCAGTCGCCTGGAAAAGCGGGCGGGCAGAAGAGTTGAGGCATCTTGCGTGGAGACCCAACGCTCTCAATCGCCTCGTGGATCCGGTGAGCTGCGGTCGATTCATGGTGCCGTTAGCAACAGCTCGGCCGGCGGAAACAGACGCAGTGCCCGAAGTCTAAGATGATACCATTATCAAGGCAATTGAACTCCTCTCGTTGCGCAGACGCGTGTTTGACGTTGCGGAAGAGCTTTGCGGCGCGCCACGGGTTTTGCATTTGCGCCTCGCCAGCCGGAAAATTTTCGGGGTGGTGCTTCAAAAGTCGTTGCCACTTTTGCCGCCTCCATTCATTTTCTTTCCCGAAATTAACAAGCAAGTCGTTCTTGCATTATGGTGAAACTACTGCGTCTCTGCAACTACGTTTACATCGCTTTAATTAAGCAGCTACATGCTCGTGTTCCGTTCGCTCTTGGGAAAAAGGCCATAGCAAGTGATCACCCTGATTCTCCGTCACCCATGACTTGCTACCGTACAAGACCCTCACCTTAACTTTCCACCTGACCCACCATATCCTCTCAAATCTTCTATTCGTCATCGCTAAACCCGTTCCACTCCTCTTCTTCGTCACCATCCTCACCACCACCACCACCACCACCCCCTCACCTCCAACCACCTCATCATCGTCCCCCTCCCTCACAAACGCCGCCACAAAGAACCCCATCGTCCCCTCCGCCGTCCCCTTCTCGCACCTCACACACGCCTCCCTCACGACCTCCCTATCCGCACCCAACCCGCCCCCCTCCACGACCGCCCCGTCACAAGCCCCCGGCTGGCCCCTGACCCCCCACCGCCTCATCCCGTCCACCTGCTCCTCCCGCCGCAGCACGCGCCACCCGCGCCGGCGCGCGACGTCGGATGCCAGGGCGCGCAGGACGACGTGCTCGTTCTCCTGCGCGTGCACGCTGCAGGTCGAGTAGGCGATGCGGCGGGCGCGCGGGAAGGCCATGGCGTGGCGGAGCAGCTTGAGCTGGAAGGCGGCCAGGGACGCGAGGCGCGCGTCGAGGGACTCGGTGGGCGGCGCGTCGGCCGGTGCTTCCTGCTCGGCGAGTGAGACGGCGGCGGCGGCGGCGGAGGTGGTGTCGTCACCGCCGTCGTTCTGAGTCGTGGTCGCTTGGTCGGATGGAGCGGTTCCCTTGCGCTTGCGCTTCTTGCCGCGGTGGGCGTTGGTGCCGGCGTGCTGCTGCTGCTGCTGCTGCTGTTGTTGTTGGGAAGACGGCGCGCTGGGCAGCACGAGCTTGACGTCGTCGTCGCGGCCGACGATGCCGCTGCCGGAGCAGCTGGGGTCGAGGAGGATGGCGCCGACGTTGTCGAGTTCCGGGGACGACGACGGATCCAGGTCGAGGAAGTCCTGGCGCTGCTTGACGGTGACGAGCTTGCCGGCGCCGGTGAGGTGCACCATCTTCTCGAGGATGGCGGAGCGGCGCTTGTCGCGTTCGCACGCGATGACATGCTGCCTCCTCTGGCTGGTCGTTGAGGCGCTGCGGTTCTGGGCGATGATGGCGGCAAGGTGGGTGGTTTTGTTGCCCGGGGCGGCGCAGCCGTCGATGGCGTCGCCGTCGGTGGGCTGGACGTTGAGGAGGTAGGCCGGGAAGCAGGAGGCTTTGTCTTGGATGATAAGCTCGCCGGTCTGGTAGGCTTTGACTTTCGAGAGGTCGGCACGCGGCGGGAGGGCTAGGAGGTTGGGGATGTGGTCGTCGATATGCAGGACCTTCGCGCCCGCTGGTGCGGACATGATGTCGGAGAGCTTCTCTTTCTGTTCGTACTCCTTGAACGTCGTGCTGAGTTGTGCATCCAGCGAGGTGCGCACAGCATTGACTCGCACCCACCTTGGGCGCTCATATTGATTTGATGCATCCCCGTTCCCGCTGGCGTTACCGGATTCGGCCTGAGCGTTGATGTGCTGACGAAAAGCATCAAGAGAGCCGAGCCCTCGCTTCACTCGAATCTTGGTGAATTCAGCGCTTAGGCGGGCCTTATGCCGAGTAATGGCGAGCTTGAGAGGATGATTTGCCGGGGCCGCTACACCACCTTTCGATATGAGGAGGTCATGTGTGAGGAGAACAGCGAGGAGAGGCGTGAGCTTGATAGCTTTGTCAGAGATAGGCCGCAGAGGTATCCTACTTTATGGTAGGAAAGTGGAAAGCAGAGACGGAAAACAACAAAAATGGAGGCTAACAGATGAAATGAAACAAGTAGTCAGAACAGAGACAGTAGTCATTTCACCAACCTTTTTCTCCAGCTTCAGGATACCGCTGTTCTCGACGACATCCTTTAGCACGGCAGACCATTTGGTCGACTCAGAGACGAGAGCATATATGGCGGTGGGCTTGCTCTTCAGGCCTTTCTTGCCATATATCCTCGAGGTGAGTGAGCCTCCCACATTTTCTTGATTCTGCAGGATGCTTGCCGCTTCATAGTAGAGCGACATGGTGGAAGATTAGGGTAGAGAGGTGAGAGTCAGGCTTTTTTCATGGCCGCAGTGCGGAGGCGAGCCGCTACGCCGCCCGTAGTTCTGTCGGGGTCATACGGGCGACCGTAGCTTCCAACAAGCGCAGCCATCCGCACACAGAGCAACGGCATTAACAATTAGTGAGTAGCATGACTACATTGCCCGATCAGCTGGGTCTCAAGGCAATAAATTACATCAATAACGCTTACCCAACATGAAGAAAAACGCGTTGCTTACAGGACGCAGTTGCTGCGTCACTCGAAGCTCGTGGCTGGCCGCCCGTTGCCGGAGAAACAGCCGTACACACGGACGTCCCGCGTCCCCTACAACAGAGAACACCACCGCTGCACACACTTCCCTCGCCTTCGCCTAGAGTAAAGTCCACCTCGAAAAATTCTCCGTCTCAACACCCGCCCTTCCCACCGACAAAAGCCTCGCACCACCCAGCGAGCGCACAACGAACGCACAAACACAGACAGGTCCCACAATGGATCCACAAACGGCACCCTCGCCCAAACCACCGCAATCGCCCTCCTCCGCCCACCCAGGCTCCCCGCTC
The DNA here is from genome assembly GCA_037367355.1 of Neoscytalidium dimidiatum. Lineage (NCBI taxonomy): Eukaryota > Fungi > Ascomycota > Dothideomycetes > Botryosphaeriales > Botryosphaeriaceae > Neoscytalidium > Neoscytalidium dimidiatum. The sequence continues at coordinate 3,696,049 of CM074699.1, read as the reverse complement.
GCCGCCCTCTCGCCCGAGCGCCTCAACAACATCCGCTCCCCGCTCAGCATGACCGGCCGCGGCAGCCTGCCCGCCTCGCCCTCGGACGGCAGCGGCCTCAAGCTGGGCTCGCCGCCCAAGCTGCACCACCACGCCCGCAACTCGTCCGACGTCCACGTCCGCGGCGTCGTCGCCCGCTTCGAGTCGCTCGACATCCGCGATCCCCGCGAGCAGCAGCAGCACCGCCGCGACGAGGCCGCCGTGCGGCGCGCGGAGATGGCGCGCGAGAGCGCCGAGCTGGAGGCGCGGCGCGTGCGTGAGGAGCGCGAGGAGGTGGAGCGGGACGCGAGGCGGAGCCGGGAGGAGGCGAGGAGGCTGAGGAAGGAGGTCGATGAGAGTCGGGAGAGGGAGAGGAAGGTCGCGAAGAGGTTGGAGGTCATGATGGTGAGTTGTTCCTGACATGCAACGTTACGTTTTGGGGGGGGGGGGGGGGGGAAGGATTTATGCTGATGATGACCATCTTCCTGTGTAGGAGGAGCTGCACCGCGCGAAGGAGACGCACAGTCACGCACAAGGGTTGTACGAGAAGGAGATCCGTAAGGCGCGGAAGGAGGCGTTCAAGTCGTCGTCGGCGCTGGTGAAGATGCAGGAGGAGCTGAAGGCCACGAGGAACTCGCTCCGCATCACGCAGTCCGGTCTTGAGTCGGAGAAGATAAAAGTCGCCAAGCGCGAGCAGGAAGCTTTTCAGGCGCAGTACCAGTTGGTCGGCGTGCAAGAAGAGTTGCAGAAGGCGAAGGAGCAGATCAAGGTCGTCGAGGAGGAGCGTGATGCCCTGAAGACGAGTCTCAAGGAGGAGGAGGTTGCGAGGATAGCCGCTGAGGGCAGGATTGCTCTACCAGCATCCAACCCTGGAGAGGAGGATGAATTCGATTCGCCCAAGAAGTCACCAACGAAGCTCCGCCGCACGGAAAGTTCTGATAAGGAGAACCTCATTCCTGCCACCCCCGTCAAGAACATTGAGCTCAAGACGCTTCACGAGGATTTGGCCGCTGAGCGTCGTCGTCGCGAGCGTGCTGAGGACACAGTCGAGTTTATGAAGATGGAGTGCCAGTTCCAGTGCTGCTCGTGCAGGATGGCAGAGCTCAACGGCGACAACTATATCCACGACGACAGCTTCGAAAAAGAGATGGCCAAGATCAGAGAAAGTCTCCCTCACTCCATGACGCCCCCGATCAGCGAAGGCGACGACATGGATGTCGATGCTGTTTCGAAAAGGCCCGCACCCATGAACATCAGCCGTCCAGCAACACCACCACAGTCCGCAACCATCCCAGACGCACAGTGCGAGCTGCTCTTCTCGCCAACTACCGGCACCTTCCGCAGTGTGCCCTCCCCGGAAAAAGCCCAGGAAGAGAGGCCCCAGAGCGACGACACCATCATGACCGAAGCGGAAGCACCTACAGAGCCCACCGAGCACACCGAGCCCACCCCAGCACCCTCGAAGCCCGCTTCCCCCGCCCCTGTAGAGGTGGATGTGCTTTCCGCACCAAGCGAGGACACCAGGCCGCCCTCCCCACCGCGCACGCCCGCCTTCGAGCGCGGCCGCAGCGCCACCTCGCACGGCCACTACCGCCAGCACTCCCACGACGACACCGACAACGACCGGGCGGCCCCCGCCGCCGGCGCCCAGACGCCCGCCGCATCCAACAACGCCTTCTTCCACCGCACCATCACCACCACGACCACCATCCCCATGTGCTTCGACTCGCCAAAGCCCGCCCACCACTTCCACACCGTCTCCCGCTCCACCTTCGCCCGCAACACCCCGACCGCCGAGTCCGCCTTTGCCACGCCCACCGCTGCGGAGAAGACGAAGACGGCGACGACGCCGAAGGACAGGCCGTTCGATCGCGAGGCCGCGCTCGAGCAGATTCAGGCGCGGCGGCGGCGCGCGCGGAGCGTCGCCGAGGGGAGGGCGACGCCGCGGAGGCAGATGGTCGAGGGGGCCGGGATTAGGAGGGATATCTCGGCGCCGATGTGAGAAGCAGGGGGGGAGGAATATTAAATGAGGGGGTGAAGGGTGTAGAATGGTTTTAATCTTTTTCTTTTCGTTCTTCCATGGACACGGTCTTTTTTCTTATGTGGGGATGTTTGAATCATCGAGAGGGAAGGGGTTGGATTTGGTTGGTGTGGGGAGGGATTCATTCCGTTTGTATGGCGTTTTGGGTGTGGCTTTCTGGGGGGGCGCGCTTGATATACCACATCCATCCTCGTTCATTCAGCACCTTTTTTCTTGTGTCGTCGGTTGTTGGCATCAGATCCATTCGAGGGTTTCGTTCATCATGGGATAAGGAGCAGGCTCAACTGGCTGGTGCACTCGGATAGGGCATGGCAAAGAGGCAGCAATGTATGTGTGTGTGCATAAGCGGTATGGCATTCGGAAAGCTTGAAATTTTCGTTTGAGCGGCCGGAAGTTGTTGAGCGAAAACGGAGTTTTGTTGCGATATACCACCTGGACTGTCACTCGTTCTCATGAATTTTCTTTTGTTTTGCGCAAGAGGGCATGTGGCAGGATAAATCTGCATCAATATCAGCAGTATGTGGTTTTGCGTGCGGAGTGAGATTCAGTCATCCGGACGTTAAGTACTACACATGGTCCCGTTTTATCTTCACACTTGGGATATTGCTCAAACGCCTTCTGAATTGCGAAATGTGCAAGGTTCGCTGTTCTGACTACTTTTTGCCCCCTCTTTCCTTGTGAACAGAACAACGACTGAACTCTTTTGCCACCTATTATTGTGCTGATGAGTCCCCGAAATTCCCGTAGCCGAGAACGGCATGATTCAGCTCCAACCATCCCATTCAAAACAGCGGGAGCAGTGTTACAAGCTTATGTAGGTATACAGGGGCGATCTCTGACCGGAAATCACATTAATGTGATATCCCGTAGCACGTCACCCGTATTACCAATCGGTCTCGCCGCATCCCACCACGGATCCGTCTCTGCCCACGTGTGTGCCGTGAAAGACCCTACACGTAGAAAGTATTCTCGATCTGGCAGTCTTCCTTCCGGTGTATGTGCCGCCTTGAGCAAGATCCCGAATACTTCGCACCGCTCATCGCTCTGGCAGATCGGTAGCGTTAGCACCCTGCCCCGGTCGAGAACTGCGGAGGCGTCCTCGTCGATGTTGACGTAGGGCATCAGGAACGGCAAGTTACTGGGCGGCGTCTCATTGCCCATGAACAGGGTGGGCTTCGTGATGTGTACGGCGGTCTTCGAGATGCCCCATGCCTTGTAATGTGGAAACGTGACGTCCGATGCGCGGTGTGGGTTCAACGTTGGGGCTGTGGCATCGTTAGGATCGTATAACTTCGCGCGGCTCGTCTCTTCTTCGTCGCTAGTAGTATCTTGCTCTCCCTTCAGAGCTGGATGGTCTTCGAGGCGGAAGCACTCCACTAGGGCGCCCCTTGACGTGAGTTCCGCGTACATCATCGACCCGTACTTGTTCCGTTCATCGACCAGCTCGATAACCGCATCAACGACGGGCGCGAGGATCCTGAACGCACCGGAAGCGTGGAAGTCCTGCGGCCCGTCATACCAGCCGTGATCGTGGTTCGCTACGCTGGCCCAGCTCCATGACGGTGCTCTATATGGTCTGCGATCCGGGTTCCCCCGTATTTAGCTGTACCCAAAGTAGATCCATCGGCAGCTCCGCGAAAAAGTGACCGGTGATGTAGTCGTGATTGTAGAACGAAAACGACCCGTACTGCTCGGCGACGCCCGCGAAAGCCGCGAAGATGTCCTTTTCCGGGAGACTCAGCTTCGAACCTTTGTACCTCCCAACGGAGTTGCGCCATTGGGTAGCCACGAAGTCGTGATGAGCTCTGGCATCAAGTGTAGAACCCGCCAGATCTTCTCCATCTTCTAGAGGTGTAATTACAGAGAAAGGCGCCTCCTTTAGACCCATGAAAGGATGGTCCGGCGGAAAGCTGGTGGGCATAGCTTCGGACGCAAAGCCAATCTCGCCGCACTCCCACCACACCTGCTCGACGCCCAGGTGCAGAACCCGCGGGGCGAGCACTCGCTCCTGGAAAACCCGCACGCGGAATGAGAGGGGTGCGCTGCTGAAGCCCCCATTTGAGCCCTTATCGAGGAAGACACTTCATAGCCCGTCGTCTTCCTCATCACTGCCAGGCTCTCGCTTCTAACCCGCGAGAACCCGATAGGTCTGCAGTCTAGTCGTCTCTCGCTCAGCGAATGCTCCCGAATGTGGATTACCCGCACTATTAGCCGCGATATTGACGATATAGTCGCGATAAATGTCCCTCATCTCCGTGACATGCCCGGCCCGATCCTTACTGCTCCCCGGACCCGACTGCATGATGTAGAAGCTGTCGACCCACAGGTACCGCACGCCGAGCCGCGTCGCCATAACCACCACGTCCGCGAACGTCTTCGGCAGGTCGTCGAAGGCAGCACCGTCGCGCCTGAGCGCCTCCTCATTGCCGGCCGTGAGCCTTAGGAAGTCCGGATCCGGGCCCCCAGCAATGGCTCAGCACCGCGTATTCGCCATCCTCCTGGACACGCTCGATCGCAGTGAGAGAGCTAAGCGCGGATTGCGCGGGCTCTTGAATATCCAGCAACCGCTTCGGCAGCCAACAACCACCGCCGCCACCACGGCTACAAGACGCCTCGCGCACCCGACGACACGCCGCACGCCGCTGCCGACACGCTCAGCAACCCCTGGGTCCCTCCCAGCCTGCCGCACGCCCTACGGCTCCCCCTCCTCTCCATCCATCTCCTCGCACTGCGCCCCCCCCCCACCCCCTCCTCCCTTCCTTTCCTCTTCCCGATCCGGCAAGCCCCCCCGATTGATTAAAAATCCACAACCGCCATCTGCACCGACGGCTTCGGCCGCCCCCGCCTCCGCGCCTTCACGACGAACGTGCCCTCGTCGCCGCCGCGCAGGCGGAGCGAGTAGGTGAACGTCACGCCATCGAGCCCGCAGTCGAGCTCGGCCGCGATGTGCGCGAGGACGGGGACGCAGACCTCGCAGCCGGCGGCGGCGGCGGCGGACGTGGTCGATGCTTGCGTGGTGCGGACCTCTGCGGGACCAGGGGTAGGGCGGAAGCGGGGCGGCGAAGATGGCGAGGTAGGTTTTGTAGATCATTTTTGTTGTTGTTGTTGTGGTGGTGGTGGTGGTTGATGGTTTTGAGTCGGGGATTTGGGTGGGTGGGTGGGTGGGATGATGCCAGGGAGGTCTGGTTCTTGTTGTCAGCGGCAGAGCGATATCAGATTGGGAAAGAATATTATAAGGGGAAGGCGATAATGTAGAAGCATCTTTCGGTGACGTACATGGTGTGTGAAGATTGCACCAAGCAAGAAGAACGCACTACCTACGTATGCTACCTGAGATAACTCTTTAACACATTTGTTGGTGAGTATTCAATACTTCGGTATATGCGAGATACACTTCCGTCAATTCCGTATAAGTAAATAGACGGTGAGGGCCGAGGAGGATGACAGGTCCACCATTAAAGTTGATTAATATCTGCATTAGTCCTTGACTACTTACGAAGTTCTTGTCTGCGTTTAATACGCTTCATACTGATGCAAGATAAATCCGATGCCGGCCCGTTGATAGTAGATATTGTTCAGTTGGCAAAAGGAATGGATATCATGAGCCAAGATACATCAGTGTCCCATTTGATTGCCACAGCTCTGAAAACTTCCCATGGTATTCGTCACACCACACAATAGCTGATTGAGTGCTGAAACCTGGGCACAAAACAGTAGCATTCTCCCAGAGTACCTATATCCAGCCAGTGGAAGGAAAAGTCGGGTGCATGGAATGTCCGAAGATCATGGCATTTTCCGTTCTGTCTGCGACGAAGATGTGGCCACACCACATGGGGCGAGCATTTCTCTTCCCTTTATAAAACATATCATGCACTCGCCCGCGTCAGAAGAGAATCATCCGGTCCACAGAAAAAACAACCATTTTCCCAAGAGCTTGAAAACCGAATTGATTTCTCTCGATGGATGATTATACGAAACCAGCCACCAAATGGATGCACCTGTCCTTTTTATTTTCTCTCCCACCGTTTCCCGATATCGCGCTGAAGAGAGAAAAATGTATCCCACCGCAGACAGAATCTCCTCCAAAAGTCCACGCAAACACCGAATAACTTGCAACGAAGCAATTTACCGGTTGGACTTGGCGACACGCTCGAGCTCGTCCTTCTTCTTGATGGCGTACGAGTTGCTGCTGCCCTTGGCGGCGTTGATCAGCTCCTCAGCAAGGCACTCGGCAATGCTCTTGACGTTGCGGAAAGCGGCCTCGCGGGCACCGATGGTGAGGAGAGCGATGGCCTGGTTGACGCGGCGCAGGGGCGAGACATCGACGGCCTGGCGACGGACGGTACCGGCGGAACCGATACGGGTGGAGTCTTCGCGGGGACCGCAGTTGACGATGGCATCGACAGCGACCTGGATGGGGTTCTGGTCGGTCATGATGTGGATCTGCAGATTTCAAGTTAGGATGCCGCTACGAGACTTTTTCATACGCAAATTGATGTGTTCGCGGGTGCACGTACGATCTCGAAGGCGTGGGCGACGATGCGGACGGCCATGAGCTTCTTGCCGTTGTTGCGGCCGTTCATCATGAGCGAGTTGGTCAGGCGCTCAATGATGGGGCACTGCGCCTTCCTGAAGCGCTTGACGGCATAGCGGCCGGCGGAGTGGGAGAGGTAGACGGGAGTACGGATCTGGATGTAGTCGCTGTGGGCGCGGAAATGCGTCAGCACATGGTCGGAAATTCCAGCTGCCAGAAGCGCCGCAAAAAATGCAGACTCAGCCGCGCGCAAGGAAGGTGATGCCGTACGTCAAGGAGATGTCCCTGATCTCGACGTCCTCGTAGCTCCACTTGTTGAACAGCTTGATGCTGCCAATCTCCTCGGTGACGTCCTTGGGAAGGACGGGGTAGCCCTGGGGGCTCTCGACCTCAATCTCGCCGTCAGACATGTTGTTGACCTGGTATTGACGCTACGACGGTGCCGTAAGTGAAGAGGAGGTCGTGAGCGGGTCGTCGGCGGGGGGTGGTGGTTGTCGTCGGTGGTCGTCGAGGATAATTTCAGCAGAGCGCCGGATCAATTGAGTGCCGCACGCACTCGCTTAGCCCGCACGCCAGGCACGTGACCGACAAACACCAACCGTAGCCACGAAGCACCGCAACATGCGTGCACAGCAGCAATTTTTAGAGCTGCAGGATTTTGAGGCGCCAGTCGATAGTATGCAGACTAGTTGCTGCATCCGATTGCGCGACTGACGCGCTGGACATGTTGCGCTCTGTGATTTTACCACCGCCAAACCTGCACTTCTTGCTCATCATTGTCGCAGCTTCACCATAATCGGCCGTGCGCGCTGAGACTCTGTGCCTCAGGTGTATGCAATCTCAGTCTATACAAGAACGCCAGGGCAATGCCATAACTCCGTGATCTAATCAAGCTAACTCCGCAACTGGATCAAGCCGACCGCAGCCATAACTTTTGGGGGGTATCCAAGAACCATGTGCGCAATCTTCTCTCGCCGCATCTACGCCTTGTGCCTTAGTATTTCCTCCAGCGCCTCACCCAGGTCTGCGAACGTGATCTTCGCCTTCTGCAATTGCGCCACCCTCTTCCAGGCAGCCCGCATATCGCTCTCCTCGACCCTCACCACCCATCCACCCGCCGTCATCATCCTCACCCGCCCATCGCGTCCCTTCCCCCTCACCACCAACCCATCAGCCCTCAGCAGCCTCTCCAACCACTCCCTCCCTCCCTCCCCACCCCTGCCCACCCTCTCCACCACCTCCCTCACCTCAACCGCGCCCCGTGTCTCCAACGCCGCCCTCACGAACCCCAGCGCCGCCTGCTGCGCCGCGAGCTCCTCCTCGCGCGCCCGCCTCTCCCTCTCCCTCCTCTCCTCGCGCTCGCGCCGCGCCCGCTCCTCCAGCGCCGCCTCCGCCACCGCGCGCCGCCGCTTCTCCTCGAACAGCTCGGCCTCGCGCTCCTCGGCGCCCTCGGCCTCGCGCGCCCGCTGCGCCTCGGCCTGCGACCGCACGAACTCGTGGTACGCGCGCCGCTGGTCGCGCCGCGCGATCGACCGCGCCTTCTTGGCCCCGACCTGCCTGTTGCTGCTGTTCGTAGCTGCTGCTGCTGCTGCTGCTCCCGCCGCACGTCCGGCCGCCGCGGCGTTCGGGTTCGCGGGGCCCGGTTCGCCCTCCTCGGCGGCGTCCTCGACGAAGGGCTGCTGGCCTCCGCCTGCCGCTTCGAAGGCGGCTAGGTCTTCCGGGTCGATGTCGTCCTCCTCTTCGAATTGCGCGTCGCCCTCGACGTCCGGGCCCTCGTGTTCGGCGGGGAGCTCGTCAGGGCCGGCGCGGGGCACGGGGACGTCGTGGCCATCGGTGTAGGTGTCGGGCGCTGTGTGGCCATGACGCGGGTCGTCGGCACCATGCGGCGGCGGCAGCGGTGCATGACGCGCCGATCTGTTCTCGAAGATGGTTGGTGCGAAGTAGAGAAAGGCGCAGAGAGCGAGCGTGTGAACGAGGTCTTGAAGGAGCGGCGTGCCGGGCCGGGTGAAGGGCAGGAGGCGGTTCAGGAAGGACTGTACGAGCCGGAAAGGGTTCATGGCTGAAGAGGGGGAAGGGAAACGCGATAATTCCAGCGGTGGTGACGAGAAAAGTTATTGTGTCATGCTTTGGAGACGGTGCGTGCCTGGGCGTGGCAGCAATGGTGGCGCGCCGCGACGGGTGTTGTGCTGTGCACTGGAGCTCCCCCGAAAAGTTGTTGCAGATATGACGGCCAGAGACGAAGCTGCTCGGTTATAGAGCGCTATCTCCGCCCAAGACCACTGCTGCCCTAACCTCCTGCCCTGATTCTACAAGCACTACAAGCTACACAGCACATGGCCGAACGGCCGTCCCTTGTTGTTCTACAGGAAAGAGATTCGAATGCGGATGACGAGCTGTGCTTGGAAACCTGGTCAGCTCAGCCCCATGCAACCTTGATGCCCCAGCGCAAGCTCAATGTCCTTGCATGCATCCTTGCGCCGAGTCCTCCGACACATGCCAGCACTAGATCCGTGAAATAGTCATCAAAGCTCACAGCGCTTCTTCCAGTCACCGCCATCACGAGCCCCTCATCAGCCTTACGAGTAGGCTGAGCGGTACGGAACAAACCTGAAGAACACCGCAATCAAACAGGCCAAAGACAACCGGCCTTTTGATCGCTGAAGAGGCGCAGTTCAGGAGGCAAGACATCCCGAATGCATTTGGTAACCAGAATCTCGTATTTCCCTCTGCAAGAACCCGCCCGCAACCGCGCTGTTAAGGACGGGGATGGGAGAAGCTTTAACGATCGACGTCATTCGCATGCTTCTTTAGTTAGTAACAAGAGCGGGAAAAGAGCGACCACCCTCGTCCAAAACCTACCTCTTTACCACTTCGGGCGAAACGCCGCTCCACCTCCGGCCCTACGAGGAGAGGATCCGCGCGCTTGTGTATTTATGCTCTTCCCAGCCACCCGGCCGCCTCTTTCACGGCTTCTAGAAGAATAGGTAACGCGATCCGATTGGTTCATCTCCGCTGTTTCTTCACGAGGAACAACATTCAGGAGATGGCAACGCAACCGGCCCGTCATAGCGCGGCCGTGGGCTGTGGGGAGACCTGGGAGCTTGGGGCGTCAACGCTCGTATTCCATGCCTTCCATCGAATGTCGTACAGACAAGGAGAACACCCGCATGGCAGAACAGTGCCACAAGGGGCCATGTATATAAACGGCAGCCAGGGCACCAGTTGATAGAATCATCACCAGCAATCAATCAATCAATCAACTACTACCCACAACGCCTCCTCCCCCACACTCCAATCCACCAAAATGCAGTTCACCACCGTTGCCACCCTCCTCGCGGGCGCTGCCTCCTTCGCCGCCGCCGCTCCCACCCCGAGCGAGCTCAAGCACTTCAGCGTCGACAACCTGCACTGGAGCACCTCTCCCTCGCAGACGCAGGTCACGCTGACCATCACCGACCCCAACTCCGGCATCTCGGCCGAGTGCTACTACTCGCCCGTGCTCATCGGCGGCGTCTACACCTGCAACAACAACAACAACATCCAGTACGGCTTCAACGACGACATGACCCAGATCAGCGTCGCCGTGACCTGGCCTAAGGGGTAAGTAGCAGCCACGTGGATGCCAACAGCTCACACCATATCCGTATGCTAACATGGATGCAGCACTCTCGACGCCTCTGACGCCTACTACATCGGCAACGGCACTGCCCCCACCGGCAAGACTTGCCAGGGCACCAGCGCCGGCGAGGACTGCCAGGGTGCCGCCCACATCGACGTGCCCATCGTCAACATCCAGGGTGTCGCGTAAATGAGGGACGCAAAGGAGTTTGACGAGTAGAGGAGGCTGCAGATTGTATAGCGAGAGAAAAAAAAATCAGTAATCTTGAATGTTAATTTTACCCTCAAAAATTTCACCAGCACCTCTACCCACCCCCTCTGATGCAGTTTAGCCTCCCTGAACTTGTGGATAATACCCTGAAGACTGAACCGGGACAGCCTACTGCTCGTAGTGATTCCAGAGTTGGTGTGCCTGAGACCTCGTGACCTCGACTGAGCATGGGTTCTAGGCTGTATAAACTTTGCTCTCCTGTGATGACACATTGTCGTGCAGAATCCGGTTGCCTCTTCCCTTTTTCTTACTTCGTTATTTTGTGGACGGAATTCACCAATGCTTCCCCGCCATGATGAGGAAGGAGGAATTGATTTTTTACGTGACCTCTTCGAAGGTAGGCTGTCTGCCATGCTCTCGTTGCATCATGATGCTATCTCCATCCGCAAAAGAACCACACATAACCCTTGGCCGTTAAACCCACCAGACCTAGAGAAACCCGAACGCCATGCTGCTTTCCATGCCGGAGAAGACGAGTGAAAATTTGGACGGGAAATTGACGGTCTAGAATTGATCTGGAGAGGCACCTTCTTAGCATCTGACAGCGCCCGGCTCGTGCCTTTGATTATCAAGGAACATACCCAAGGTCATGCTCATCGAGACATCGGTGTTCTCGACCATCTTGGTGAACTCCTCGAAGCTGATCTTGCCATCGCGGTCAAGGTCCGCCTCCATGATGGTCTTGTCGACAATCTGCGCATCACGCTCCTGGTCAGCAAAAAATACCCCAACGCAACGGTCCTTGCAACGAAAGCCATACCTGCTGCAGCTGCTGATCCTTCAGGTTGCTGCCGACCATCATCTTCAGCACGATGAACAGCTCGCCGTTGCTGATGTAGCCGTCGCGGTCGATGTCGTAGACCTTGAAGGCGAAGCGCAGCTTCTCCTCCTTGTTGCCCTTGCTGCTGAAGGCGCTCAGGCCCGAGACGAACTCCTGGAAGTCGACGTCGCCGCCGCCGTCCTCGTCGAAGATGGCGATCATGCGGGTGGCCAGCGGGTTGGACGACACCTGCGGGAGGGACAGGAACTCGTCGCGCTCGATGGTGCCGGAGTTGTCCTACACGAAGGGGCAAAAAGGACATGCCCGTGGTCAGAATGCGGGTCTTGGCTTTGGGGCACGCATGCGTGCGATATGACACGCGAAAGGGGCGGCGAAAGAGGGGTCCGGGACGCGGGCGCGGGAGGGCGTTTGGCAGCGGGAGAGGCTGGGTACCTTGTCGAGCTTCATGAAGCGCTTGCGGAGGCGATCGACCTCCTCGCGGTCGACTGAGAAGCAAAAAAGTTAGCAGAGGCACGGCGGAAAAGCGAGGCCCCGCCGGTAGAGGGCTGAGCGGTGGAGGATTGGACGCACAATTGCTGCCGGACACGATGCTGTCCAGCATCTGGGAGTTCGCGTTACCCATCTTGGCGGCGGGGACGGCGTGGGTTGGGGCTGTAGTAGTGGGGAGGAGCGAGGAGGGCAAAAAGCGAAGAGAGGCAGCAAAGGCGGAGAGAGGGTGTGATGCACAGAAACCCCGGCGGCGAGTAGTGGGAGCAACGGCCGCAGGGCAGCAAGGCGGCAACCCAGCCCAGCCCCACGCCCGCTGCTCAGGAGCGAGCCCTGAGCACCCAGCCAAGCCAATCACGCACGCGACCGCCCCTCGGCTCCGGAGCTACAGCAAGCGTCACCGCCCGCCGCCCAGCATCGTCACCACGCCCGCCGAGCTTCCCAGCCGCTACTCCCGTCTACACCTCCATCGCGGCACAACGACTCGACCCCTTTCCGCCCCACCGCAAAAGCCAATTCCCCCGCCATGGCCGCCCCGGACCCGCTCGAGGTCGCGTCGACCATCCAGACGGCCTCGATCCAGCGCGACCCGTCGCCGCACCACGACGTCAACCCGTCCACCGCCGCCGACACGCGCGAGCCGATGCGCGTGCGGCCGACGCACTCGCCCTCGTCCGACGTCGACGACGACGACGACGACGACGAGATCCCGCTTTCCGTGCTGCGGCCCGCCCCGCGCCGCCCGCCGCACCACCTGCCCCCGCTGCCGGACCTGCGCTTCGAGCAGAGCTACCTGAAGAGCATCGAGAAGTGCGGCAGCTACTGGGGCGTCGCGTACGTGACCCTGCGCGACCAGCTGCTGCTGCCGCTGCTGCAGGGCACCCTGTGGACGCTGGTCCTGAGCGGCTGGCGCCACTGGAACCGCGCCAGCCAGCTGAGCGGCCAGAGCGCCGGCGCCCGCCTGCGCCGCTGGTGGTGGGGCGTCAACAACTGGAAGCTGCCGTCCCTGAGCCGCGCCGACGTCGCCGAGGAGGTCAAGGATGTGAGTGTCCGTTTCATGCGGGTCTGTCGCCGCCTGCTGCTCACGCATGCCCGCCAACAACAGAGCTAATCAGAGGAGTTGTGTTCGTCGCGAATAGTACTACGTCTCTGAGTTTGCCAATGCCGGCTCCGATTGAGAGGGGGAAAGATACGCTTTCGCGCATTAGACGAAGACGAAGACGCATTGCAAGGGGAGTTTTTGGCGTTTTGTATGGATATCATCATGCATGAGAATCACTTGATGAAGTCATGACGGAGAGAGCATAGGGACTGTTGCTCCCGGTTTGTATCTACCTCTAGTGCAAATAATCCTTCTAGGGAAGTCTGAATTGTTTCAAATTTGCTCATACACGATCAGCCCCCGATGAAAACTTGAATCAACCACCAAGAAAAGTTTGTAGCCACAGCGACGGGTATCGTTGTGTCCTAGACCTAAGCCCCATCGCGGTTGCATGCAAATTAATATCTTCAGAATTGTGCCATTGTAGAAATCCTGAAGCAAAAGGAGCTGACAGCTTCGTGAATATCTCCGAAAGCTCGCGAACATGGGTATCAAACCAGTTGCCAATGTCATGCTGAAGTAATGTCAGCCTCAGTAACGATCAATAATCCAAGAAGTAGAGCCTACGGCAAAGGAGAGCTTGAATCGTTCTCAATATCTCTTTTTCTTGATCATGTTTCAATCCTCAACCCCTGAGAAGTGAACTTGCAATGTTGCAATTCGAGGGAAGAAAGGATCTTCAGGTGAGTGACCAACCACATAGAAGGACCTAGTGCAGTACAGAGTTGGATAGAGGAGAGAGTGAGGTAGAAGTCGGACTAATGAATTGGGCCTTGTCGGAGACCCAGATAGCCCTGAAGCCATCAAATATGTCCAAGAGTACATAAGCACAACTTAAGACATTCACACACTCTCCGGAATAATCCACTTTAAGTGCTCTCTTCCTCTGTCCTCCAATCGCAAACCGAGATTGAAATCAAAGAAACGCCGTGAGGTGAGCGTTAATTAGCAACGGATGTCGGCCAGCCAAATAGGCGGAACCGCGGTAGCTATCATCTGAGTTGTGTGCGTGTGGGTATTTCTCCCTCGAATCGATTTAGTCATCCACGACAACGATGACCTCATTTGTGTCCTGGCCATTATTGTTCTGGTCATTTTGGACGTGTTCGGTGTGGCTCTGCCCATTCATCTTCTGCTGAGCGGCGCCGTACTTCTGAGGACGCCGCTCGCTGAAGTCCTGCGTGTTGCTGTCCTGGTTGCCAGCGTTCTGTCGGCTGGCAGCACCCTTATTGGCTGCGCCTTCCTTAGCTGCTTCCTTCCTGGCTTTTTTCTTCTTCTTAGCTGCCTCTGCGAATTCCTTTTGACGAACAGGATAGATCTCATGAGGAACACGACCAGGGCGCGGCCAACCTTCCTCGTCGGACGCATCATCGTTTTCATCCTCAGAGTCAGTGGATTCGGTCCCATCGTACGTCGTCCAGTCCTTGACGAGAGGCGCCGCGTCTTCATCCACGAGATGCGCCAGCTGAGCTTCGTTAGCCAGCAGCTGTTCTGAGGTGACTGTTTCGTCATGCTCCTCATCATCGCCTGCGAGACTCTCCACGTCAGCGTCGGTATCTTCGTCGTCATTTCCTTCCTCCTCTTCACAGTCCGACATCCCCTCGTACTCATTAATCCCGCCCTCCCCGTCTTCCTCAGCTCCCCTCATCTCCCCCATCTCCGGCTGCCCGACAACCCCCAACGCCTCCAACACCCGACAAGACTTCCCCCACCGCGAATGAAAATGATACCTCGCGCACCACTCCCGCTCCCTCCCCGCCCACGCCTGCTCCCCGCAATCCCCTCCCACCGCCCTCTCGCACCTCCGCACCAGCTCCCCGAAAAACGCCTCCTCCCCATCGGCCTCGCGCCGCACCGCCTCCGCCAACGCCGCCGCCTCCTCCCCGACCCTCCCCGCGCAGCAGAAATCCAGCAGGAACGCCAACACCGCCGGCGGCCGCGACGCCGCCGCCCCCACCAGCCGCCGCACGACCGCGTTCGCCGGGTCCGCGGCCGGCAGCGCAGCGAGCGCCGCCACCGCCGCCACCGCGGCGCCGACGTCCATCTCGGAGCCCGGCTCGCCCCGCTCGGCGTCCTCGCGGCACAGGCGGATCAGCGCGCTGGCGGCGGCGTCGCAGCAGTCCGGGTCCTCCATCCAGAGCGCCAGCGCGTACAGCGCCAGCAGGCCGTCCGGCGTGGACGAGGCGGTGGAGTGCTCGACGTGGCCGCCCGGCGCGTCGAGGTAGGACGCGTAGGCGCGGATGGCCGTGAGGGTGGTGGAGGGCGGGAGGCGGATGGGGTGTTGCTGGAGGGCGCGGGGGCCGAGGTTGCCGAGGAGTCGGGTTATGCGGAGGGAGGAGCGGAGGAGGCGCTTGAGCGAGAAGGGGTATGCGGACCAGGGGGAGGTGGTATGCGCGTCGTAGGAGAGGGGGTTTGAGGAAGACGAGGAGGAGCCGGTGCGGAAGTGAAGGAAGATGAGAGCTCTGGAGGAGATTTTCGCGGTGATGGGGTCGATGATGTACGCTGCGGGGTTGAGATTGTGAGGATCTGGGGTTGGGAGGTCGTCTTCGTCGTCGTCAGACTGTTCGGTGGCAGCCCTGGCCTGTTCAAAAGCAACCGCTGATTGCACGCTAGTAGTGGACTGCGTGTTCGGATTATTCAGCTCCTGTGCCTCATTTGTCTCCTCAGTGTCTGTCAAATCGGTACCGGGCTGCCAATCAATCTCGACAGATTCCCCACCGGTCGAATGCTGAGGAGCTGGATTGTGAGAAGACTTGATGCGCTTGTTCCTGTGCTGCCCACTACTGCTCTCCTCTTCCTGATAACGGGCACGCTTCTTGCTACCATGCTGCTCAACTCCTGAGGTAGCAGTGAGTGTAAAGCGACGAACGGGAGATGTAGCAGTTGTCTCCTCAACGCCAGCTTTTTCAAGACCTGCAAAGAAGCTAGCAGGATCGTCAGCCGAGGGGGCGGTGGTGGTAGGTTGCTTCTTGAGCCGTGGGGTTTTAGGTTTAGCAACCTTCTCTGCCGGTGCTTTATCCTTATCCTTGACAGATTCAGTGATCTCATTGTCAGGGACGTCAAAGGTGAGCGCAGCACCAAGAGTAGCAGAAGTCTCGATGTTGTCGGTAGTTCCAACCTCCTCAGCGCCAGTAGCCAGGCCTTTGGGCTTGGCGGCCTTGCCAATAGACCTCTTGGGTGCATTCTGTTTAGCTTGCTTATCAGAAATTTTGGTTTTGGGTTTGGGATCGGGACCCTTGGCCAAAGTTGCAGTCAGGTCAGAACCGTAAACTTTTGGAGAGGGCTTATAAGCAATAGCAGTTGCGTCTTCAGTGTTTTCCGCTTTCTTCTGCGTGTCATTCCTCGTCTTCATCTTCTTCTGCTTCGGCTGCTCATCCTCGCCTTCGCCATCGCCCTCAAAAATTTCAACGCGAGCGCGCTTGCTGCGGCCCTTTCTCTTTGGAAACGGCGTGACTGGCTCATCAGCGGTGGGCACGGGGACTTCTTCTGGATTGGGCGCAGAAATGCCAGCAGCCATACTAGTTTTCCCAATCGTCTTCTTCTGCTGCCGCTTCATGATAGCACCGGGCGCAGGCGTGGCGGCTGCGTCGACTTCAGCGTCACCGACCTCAGCCTCTTTCTCCGCATCCTTCTTCACACGCATTTTCTTGGGCTTCGGCGCCTCTCCCTCGTCCTCAGCAGCTTCAGCACGGCTACGCTTGCCACGTCCCTTCTTCCCGGCAGCAGGTGTGGTCGGTTCAGCATGGACCTCGTTATCTGGAGCGGTCGAATCGAGGGCGGAGACGTTTGAAAGCGCAGGCTTCTTGGTGCTCCTGCTCGGCTGACGTCTCCTCGGCGCGGGGGTAGCAGTAGGATCAGCTTCAGCGTCCATGACTACGGGCTCAGGGGAAGTAGCAGCGGCAGCTATAGGTTTCTTGACGCTTCTACTTGGTTGGCGCCTCGTGGGTGCAGGTGTGATGGCAGTGTCAGCCTCAATACCGTCGACGCTAGCGGACTCAGAGGTGGTGGAAGCAGCAGCTGGTCCCTTGTCGCCGTTTGTCTTCCGAGGCACCTTGCCAGCAAAGGTGCTCCTGGGTGGTTTTGAGGCAACGGGAGTTTTCGGTGTCTTTGGGACAGCAGACTTCTTGGGGTTATAAGTCGTTATAGGCTTCTTGGTAGCCGCCCCGGGAACATCGTCGTCAGTGTAATCTTCTCTCTTCGCCTGCTCAACAGCCGAAGAGCGAGAAGATCCCTTCGCCGCAAGTTTCTTACGAACGACGGTCTTCCCAGGAGCATTTATAATAGTAGGGCCATCAGTGGTGGTTTTATCAGCTTCATCTTCTTGAATGGTGCTCAAGGTGGCAGCGGGTCCCTTCGCTGCAAGAATCTTCCTCGGTGTGTTTGCCGCAGGACGTTTCCTACCAGCTGGGGTACGAGAGTTAACAACACTACCATCATCATCATCAGCAGCAGCAGCAGCAG
Organism: Neoscytalidium dimidiatum; assembly: GCA_037367355.1. Classification (NCBI taxonomy): domain Eukaryota; kingdom Fungi; phylum Ascomycota; class Dothideomycetes; order Botryosphaeriales; family Botryosphaeriaceae; genus Neoscytalidium; species Neoscytalidium dimidiatum. Next base: position 3,678,737 of record CM074699.1, on the reverse strand, counting down.
CGTTGTTGAATCCGTCCGCATAGTCTAGCTGCGCAGCACTTGAACCAATAGCGAGGGACTTGGCGGAGGTGGTTGACTTCTTAGGGGTCTTCGCTGTGGCGCTCTTCTTGAGGACCGGCTTCGCAGGAGCAGGAGTATCCGCATTTTCATTGCTACTATCCTCTGCCTTGGGGATATTCTGGTCAGCAGCGGCGGCAGTTTTGCTGTTCTTACGGGTTAGCGTCTTTGAGCCGCGTGCGGGAGTCTTTGCGGAACGAGCAGGCGTGGCACGGGTCTTCTTGGTCGTAACGGGAGTCTTTGGCTGCTCCATGCCCATGCTGGCTGCCTTTGCGGTATCCTCAATAATAGAATAAGTGCCCTGCGCGCTGGATGTCTTTACGCGCTTCGACTTGGAAGCTTCGTCATCGACGATGGGGTCAGTGCGGGAGCGCTTCTTCGCAGTCAGTGCCGGGGTGGACATGATAGTGTCTTCCATGCTGCTCTTTGTGGCGGCTCGCGTAGTGCGCCGGATGGTGTTAGTGTTGTCCTGCATGTCGACAGGGGAGCTGTCAGACATGCTGAATGTAGACATGGGAATGAGGATGAGATCGAAAGCCGCAGGTCTGTCAGTACAGGTTCTAGGATTTGAGAAGAGGTAGAAGCAAGGACGATGGTGGAGACATTCGATGTAGAAAAAGAGGCAGTGGTTGGCCAGCGCCGCCGGCATGAGGGTGATAAATCCCCAGCGGACGTTGCTTGCATCGCATTCACCATTGACTTGGTGTTAGCCAGTCCTGGCAGCCTCGACACGTTCCAATCACCATCAGTAACACCTCCACCCTTGTCAGTCTTATGGACAGTCACTGAACCACAAGACACAAGCCACCGAAGCGAAGTCGTGGCGGCGGAGAAAGAGCGAACATGCGGGGTGCCTTGCTTTCGGAAAACGTCTGGCTGAACGAAGTTACCAGATCTTCATGCTCAAGGCACTGGCATTCTTCCATGAATAGCAGGCTTGTAGAAAAGATGCACAAGAGCCAAGAAATCGAAGAAGACAGTAGGAATATACCATTAGAGAGCGGGCTAACTTCCTACGAGAGAACTACCAGGCAAATGTTTGGAACTTTGTTCGATAGCATACTTCATTTACATAGCACTTGATAGAAAATGAACTGCTAAAGAAACTAAGGTAGTAGAGCAAGAATGGTTGCGCAGTGCGGAAGAGGCGTGTCCGCAAGACCTCAACTGGACTATCCCACCAAATGGAAGAGAAGCCCACGGGAAGGCTGCAAGTGTGAAATTCGCTCTCCCCAGTTCTCTAGCCTCGTCGACCACGGTATGAGCGGCATGGCGAGAGACAGTACTGGAGGTTTACATAGGACAATGAGAGAGAGAAGGAATGACGGGGTCCAAGAAGGGACTATGAACAATGGGATCATTCTTGTTCAAGTCACCGACTCGGGTCCCTCCACCTCAACCAGCCATACAATAAGACAGTCCGGTCGCCTGTGTTGAGCGTCGACACTCGTCAGCGGCATCGGCATCCGGCGTGTGCGCGTGACGAGTGTTGTCCATAGTAACGCAGCCGGTGCAATCGTGATTTCCATAGTTCATGGATGCTGTGTACTGAGCTATCAGGTCCATGGCCATGGAGGAGCATGGTTGCCATGGAGCTGGGAAGGGATGGTAGAGAGAGGATTTCGTCGAGCGAGAGAAGTTTGAGTTTGGGGCCGCGCGGATCAAGGTTGATGCGAAGCGACCAAAGCGGGGCGTCACGCTGATTGGCGGGGCCTTCTATTCGACCACTTTCTCCTTCTGCTCTGGTGCACTGGTGCACTACTTCCTGCATCCTCAGTACGCCATGGCAACACCCGACAGCGGCGCTGCTGATATGCGCCGGACTGCTCATCTGCTGCGCAGCCGACACCGCCACGTCGTGCCGGCCGCGAGTATGGAGCGGTAAGCTAAAAATAAGCAGAGATTACTCAGTGTGGCGCACGATCGCCCAACCAGACTGCCTAGTTGCTCATCCTCAGCCCCAGCTCGCCAATCTACTTCCGGATGCCAGCCAGCCGACCAACTGTCAGCAGCTAGCTGTTGGTGTAGATCTCCAGCAGGATGGACTTAATATCTTTCGTTGCCTGCCGTGCTGATTTCACAGCTGCGCTTTCTCTACCTGCAACCTCTGTACAGTTGTTTTCCTCCACATCATGTCGAAAAGGACTGTCTTCACCACCATTACTCCGCTTCCTGCCGGTGTCACTCGGGACGTTGTTCTCGAGACCCTGCATAACCATGTCGAGATGATCGACCTAAACCCGCTCGTCATCGAGCGTCATGTCTGCCGCCCTCCCCGCGACGCTACCGCAGAAGAGTTTCATTGCACTTGGTATTCCTTAACAGGTACGCATCTCAAATCGATTATCAAACACTCTGCTTTCTGACCGACAAATCCCAGACCGCGTAAGCTACCTGCCAGGCGTCAGCGGCAAGGTCCAATACAATGCCTGTTTCCACGACCTCTCCAACGGCGTCCAAACCCACGTCTACGCCCCGCTCGGCCTCGACATCAAGGAAAAATGGACCATCGGCGGCAGCCTACCAGGCGAGCCCTCGCAGCCGGTCGAGCTCGGTCTCGGCGTGCCCAAGCAAGGTCTCTACCTGCGTGAGGATTGCGACATGCGCTGCAACATCGTCATGACAAAATTCGTGCGCGGCACTCTGACCAAGGCCCACAAGGTGCTCGTCGACCGGCTGGTCGAGAAGGCCGGTCTGCAGCAGGTGCAGGTCGACAACCAGCGGATATCCATGGCCAGCAGCGCGAGCGACACCAGCCCGACCTCGATCTACTCCGACGACGCCGCCAGCTCCGCATTCCCATCGCCGGGCCTCGCCTCGCCAGGCTTCTACAGCGACGCGACCAGCATCCACAGCACCGTCTCCTCCGTGCACTCGTCGTCCGTCCCGCCCCACAGCCCGCAGCCCCCTCAGTACCACGAGCTCCCCAAGTACGCCGAGCTGGCACGAGCAGCGTCCCCACGGCAACCAACACCAGCCCAACCCCTTCCTCAACCACCTCTCGTCATTCCTGACGAGAAGAAGAGGAAAGACAAGAAGAACGGCAACAAAGAAAAAGACACCGAGCCTTTCCCGCCCTTCATCGACGCCGAAATCGTCCCCTCGCCGCTCCGGCCCCGCAAGAAGTCCGACCAGCAGCAGCAGCAGCAACAGCGCCATAGCTACACGGCGTACCAGCCCTCCTCCCACATTCCTTCTTCAACGACAACAACAGCAGCAGCAGCACAGCCGGCGCTGCAATACACGGCCTACCGCCCGCCGGCGCCGCAGCCGATGGCCTACTCGGCATACCGCCCGCCGATGAGTGGCAGCAACGACCGCATGGCGCAGCAGCAGCAGCAACGGTTGTCGTTGCAGCCGCCGCAGTACGGGCACGGGCGCTCGCAATCCGCGGGCGCGGTGCCGGTGCTGCATCTCCCGGGCACGCCCGTGGCGGAATTGGAGGGGTGAGTTCCGGGAGGAGAGAAGTGTTATGATATCTGTATTCGTCCGGGGCACCCCATCTTTTCTTTCCATCTCTCTTTTTTTCCCCACCTTAAACTTTTTTTTTGATGCATTTATTTTTCAAAGGTGTCAAGGCGCCCTTCTATCGTTTCGTTTCACCATGATACCGAATGTGGATACCCCTCACGGAAGAAAAGGAAAGATTGGACAGCATCGATTAGTGACTGGAGTAAACGGCCTCAGGAGTTCCATGTAATCTAGCGAACGAGCAATCTTATTTCGAATTTGCCTGACAATTATCAACTCTCTTTATCAACCCTCCAAGCGTTGACTTTCATATTTCCGTTCGTTCAGGATAGCATTTTAAGGTAGAAGTTATGGTCAACCACTTTCACTGGCTCTGCAAACTTTGCCAGTCCTTTTTCTACACTTTCCCATTTTATGTACCTCGCGTTCGAAAGTTGCTCAAACCCTTAAGCCCTTCTATCAGCACAACGTTCCGAAACAAGAATGCTAAAAAGCACAACATCTTATTTCCCCAACCAATCACGAGCGCCTACCAAATGCACACGCGCACACACACACGCAGTCCTCCTTTTTTTTCCCCTCCCCCTCCTCACGCAGTCGCCAAAAAAAAACAAATCTCCCCATCCCCTCACTGAAGCATCCCCTCCAACCCCTCCCCCAAAATCCCCTCGATCCGCCTGATCCACCGCAACGTCTCCCTCTCCACCTCCTCGTCGTCATCCTCCTGCAGCTCGCTCACGAACGGCAGCATCTCGGGCAGCAGCGCCAGCCACTCCTCGCCCAGCGCCTCCGTGAGCGCCTGCTGCGCGCGCACGGCCGCGAGGCGCGTCGCGGATTCGTCGGCACGCATGAGGCGCAGGATCGCGGTGTTGAGGGCCTTGTGGTGGTCGGGCGAGTGGGCGGCGGTCGCGAGCGCGGTGAGGGCGGGGATGACGTGGGTGTGGAGGAGGTCGGGCGAAGTCGCGCACGCGGAGAGTTGGGCGAGGAGGGGCGTGGAGATGGTGGTGAAGTGGGAGGGGGCGGTCCAGAAGTCTTGAAGGGAGTGTTAGTTAGAGTGACTTTCAAGCGTCGGAGGTAGCCGGGGCTTGTGACTCACCATCTTCGTCGTTCTCGAAGCTCTTGGTTAGGGCGGCCAGGACCGCCTTCAGCAGCGCCGTCTCCTCCACTCCGCTCGCCTTTCGGTCCAGGATTTCGGTGGCAAGCTCGAGTACGTAGCTGGAGTAGCTGGTCACGATGCTACGGAGCTTGTCGAAGAAGGCGCCGAGGAAGACGAACAGGCTGGTTGCGCGCAGCATGCGGCCGCGGGTCTCCTTCTTGGGTAGGGCACTAGCCGCCCACTCAACGAGACGTACGAAGAATGGTCGGAAAGATGCGTCGTTCAGCTTCATGACCATGGTCAGTGCTACCGAGTTGATCTGCTTCTCCAACTCGTCAATCTCGGCCCAGGTCTCATCGTCGCTGCCTCCGGACGAAGATTGCTTCCCCTCGAGCTGGGTGCGGCGCAAATCGAATGCCTTGAGGAGGAAGCTGAACAGCGTCCACGCGTTTTTGCCGATAACAGACTTGGGGCGCGTCTCAAGAGCAGTGTGCAACATGGAAAGGTGCTCCTTTGCGGCGGGGTAGCCGGCCTTAACCGCGTTGGCCCAATTATGGTCAAGCGCCGTGAAGCAGTCCTTTGCGTCAACCTGTCTGGCGGCAATCTGGTAGAACTGTTGACGGTTCTCGTCGGCCTCGTTACTTAGCTCAGCAGCCGCTGACTTGTGGGAAAGTTGAAGCGCCGAGTCGAGGTAAGTACCCGAGAAGATGTACGGGATGCGTTCAATGATAGAGCATAAGAGCGAGTAGACAGCATCATGAGTACTTTGTCCCTTCTCGCCAGCGTCGATGCTCTCCTCAAGGTACTTGAATGCTTGGGGAAGAACCTTGGGAATAAGTGGGATGAAATCATCTCGCAGGATCTCCACGATAGACGCAAGGCAGAGGAGAGACATAACCCGCAGACGGTCTTCAGGAGCTCCCAAGGCTTTTTCGCCGGCGATGACCTCGGCTGCGGATGCCACGACCGCGGTATCCTTCTTGCCGAATTTCTCCGCGATCTGGTCGATGCACGCGACGGCGGTATGCTTGAGGCTGATATCTGGAGAATTCTGAATGGCAGATGTAATGCGAGGCAAGAACTCAAGTAGAGCTGTCCTAGCTGAAGCATCGTTTTGCTTGACATTGATTGCTTGAGCCTCGACAGCGCGCAGAGCAGTGCGGCGGACATCATCGCTTGCGTGATCGAGCAGCGTATCTGCGGACTTTACCAACTCGGCTGTTGGCAGAAGGCGGAGAAGACTGGACAAAACTTGGCCGCAAGCATCCCTCAGATCCTCTTTTTGCTTGAAATGCTGTGACATCTGGATAGTCTTTTCAAGAAGCTGGGTAAAGACGTTGCGTACAGCCGTAGCATCTTCGTTGTCCTCCCTCAAGGCCCTCAGCACTCTGTTATGAAGCTGGCTATCTTGGAGGAGAGTCGACAGAGCCTCAAGAAGCACGATCGCGGTGTCCTGAATCTGGTCTGCGCTCCTTTCGTTCAAAGCGAAGAGGACTTCAGACATCGAACGCTTCGGCTTCAGAACATCCTCAACTAGATCAAGGAACCTTCTAGACGCCTTCAGATTGGTGGCAGGATCGAACATCCTCATCAGCTCGGTGGCAAAACGACGGACAGCGGCGTCACCAGGGAACTTCTCGAGCAGCATAGCAAGAATAGCGAAGAGAGAATCGTCGGGACCCAGTTTCTTTGCCAACTGGCCAAAGAGACCCAGTCGACGATGGAGAGGGATGTGCTCATATGCCGCAGTGAAGCTAAGTAGTAGATCGGCAGCACCGAGGACAAGATCCCGTTTTCGCTTGCGCAGAGATGCTGCAAGAGGAGGTACCACTCGCGAAACAGTCTGGTCAACGACATGCGCCGAATAATCATCGCTTTGACGAAGGATCGAGGAACCCATGAAAGTAAAGATTGGCATGACGCTGTGAAGGACCACATCCGGCACACATGTTGCCAAACTGGAGATGAGCAACAGTGCAGAATTCTGGACCTGGGGGTTGGACGTGTGGCGAACACATTCAACCAGGAGATCAGCCCGGATGGCAGCTTGGTCGATTTCCGCCCCGGTCGCCTTCATCTTGTCCACGATGGCCAGCAGGGAGCTAATGATAAGGCTCTGGAGGTAGACCAAGCTGGAGCTCGTCTGGATCTTGTACTGTTGAAGCTCCCCAAGAATGTGGAACAAGCCTCGCAGCAACGCAGGGTGATTCTCAGGAGAAGAGCCCTCAACAAGCTCTAGAACCAAAGTGAGTTTCTCGAGGGCCTTTGTTGTCTCCTCGGTGTCGCGTGTATCGAAGCGGGCCATTTCGGCCTTGCTGGTCCTCCTTCTCTTGGCGGCAGGCGGGTTCTCCGGAAGCTGTACTGCATTGGGAACGTCATCGAGGAAGGAGACAAGAACTTCGGTGGGAAGCTCCACAGTTCTGAGGGTTTCAAGAGCGTTCTCCTTCCTGGATTTGACGAGCGAGTCCTCAGACGAGTTCAGAGCCAGGCTCAGAAGGAATTGAGCAGCCTCCTGCTTCTTGCTCCCCTTAAGCGAAGACCAGATCGCACGCAAGCGCTCAAAGGCATCTTGCTGGATGTTAGGCCTGTCTGATCCAAACTCGCCCTGAATGATTCTCTGCAGAAGTTGCAAGCCTTCTGCATCACGAGAACCGATAGCACGGAGGTGAAGCCTGTCGACTTCAACCACTTCGAGAGACTCGATGTTGCAGATTGCGATAGCCTCAGATTTAGAAAGAGAAAGCCACTTTTCCACAGCCGGAAGCATGATATGGACGCGAGAGCTCGATCCACTCTTCCCGACCTGATCGAAGAAAGAGAACAAACGTAGCCTGATGCTGAGTAAAGGCGTGTTCACCGCATGACTACTGAGGAAGCCGCAGAGGGAAGCTCTGAGGGAAGACTTGAACTCAGGCCTATGCGCTGACGATCCCGCGTGTTTGTGAGCGTGGTCATCCATGGCTGTCTGGAAGACGTGCTTGATATGGCTTGCATCTAGAGCACACTCCTCCAGGGTCGGCAGAACGGCAGTAGTCAGGATCTTTGATGCATCCTCAGTAGACAGCCACTGAATTGCGTTGGAAGAATTTCCATAAATAGTTTCGCGACCCCAAATTGCAGTCTTGCTGCCTTTCTTCGCAGGCAACTTCTTAGATATCAGGGCAGCGAATCCTGTAGCAGCTTTTCGAACACCCGCTGAGCTGTCCGATAGGCCACTGAGTATGTAAGGAATGAGAGCCTGGAAGTCGAACTTGCTGTCGCCGGAAGCATCTAACCATTTGGTCGCCAGGCCCACTGCAGTGCTTCTTGCCAGCGCCGGCCACGAACCACACCAGAATCGGGAGAGGAAAGTCAAATAGAGTGTGTCGTTTTCTGCGAAGATTGGAAGTTGGGAGAATTTCTCAATGTATGCCTGAGACGTCATGCACCGTAAGAATGCTTTCGAAAGTACTTCAAAGTTTTCGGAGTCATGAGAAGCTAGGAAAGAGACTTCAGATGCTGTTGAAGGTAGCGAGGAGAGAACATCTTCAATGGCGTCTGGCAAAGCAGGTAAAGAGTCCTCCATATCAATATCGTCGTCTTCGTCTTTCTTGGGTTCTGGAGCCGGCCGGAGAACAGTCTTAAGCTGCATTTCCAGCTTTTCGACGTCCATTCCCTCGCTTTCAATAACCTTAGAAATATTCTGGCCGATGACTGGGGACTGGTTGAGACGAATGATGAGATCGGCCAATTGGTTCCGTTGCCCGGGAGTGACATCCGTAGCCTGGTCGATCCTGGCAACCGTGGCCAGGATGGACTTGATGATCACACCCATCTGCAAGTCGTCATACAGCTGAGCGTGTAAGGTCTTCTCCACAACCTCTAGCCATGCAGCACTGTCGGAAGACGCCGACTTGCCATATTTTTCCAAAATGCCCAAGACAACACCGAAAGCCAGTCTATCGGTACGGCACTGCTGAGCTATGGCCAAAATCTTGTCCGCCAGCTGATCTAGTTTCAGCAGAGCACGCAGTATCGGCTTAGGTAGCTTTGCGCTGCGCCTCTCCTGTGCGAGAATTGCAAGTGACGCCAGCGCGCTGTCCAAATTCTCCAAAGTCCAGGTTGAGGTGATCGCCTCCATCATGCCGTTAAGAAGCTTGTCCTCCAAGGAAGTCTTATTCGCCATGACGAACATAATCATGTAGCACCCAAGCTTCAGGTCCGGCGCGTTCTTCACGTTCAAGGCCTCGTTCAGAAACGGTAGTATCCGGAGAATGATATCTTCCTCGCGTTGCCGCTGAACATTTCCTCGGCCAGCCTTAGCTTCATCAAGCATGCCGTAAACAGCCTGTGTTGCTACGCTAGCCCAAAAAGACAGTAAAGATGGCGATTGTTGGTGAGCTTTTGTAACCTTCAAAACATACGAATTGAAGGCCGTCAAGAAAGCGGGAGTATGTGTGGCGGTGTAAATGATTGTCTGGCGCGGCGGGTTTGCGACAGATGTTATGTACGGAAAGAGGAATCGGTAGGTGGGCGAGAACTTCCGGGGTAGGATGGAGAGAAGGGAGAGGAAAATCGGAGTGCTATGGTACGGAAGGAAGGTTAAGATAGTGAATTCGGTGTTGTACTCGTGAATGCTAGAATGCGAGACAGATTAGCATCAGCGGCCCACTGCAAACACTCAAAGTAATTGCACTTTGTACATACCGGAATCGGCGAACGAGCCATTCGACAGCCTTAACCGCAGGCTTCAGCAGCAATCTGGAGCCGACCAAGCCAAGGAAGCTTTCCAACACTGCATCCAGCTCTTCATTCTCTTTCTGGGTCATCTGTACCCTGTCCTCGGTCACACTCTGTTCGCTGAACAAGTTTTGCGCAAAGGCGGTAAAGCGAGGATCCAGCATGCATAGCTCGTCGAAACCCTCGTGGCATATCTGGTAGATAGTATTGAAATCCTGTGAAGCGGCAACCTTGGGTTCAAACAGCAACGACTTTCCATGGGCGGCCTTCTGAGCTTTCAAGTCCAGTTGGTGGGTGCTCGATGCCGCAATCTGGGCGAGCTGCTGCTGGAGGGCGGACGTCATGTTGGCGGCAGAGGTATGGAAAACTGGTACAGCGCTCCGTCCATGGAAAAGGAGGGAGAGGTACGGGGCTCGAGACGCCAGGCAAGGTCTCGAGAGATGCTGGGAAAAGTCGCGCCGGGGAGTGGATGCGATGCGCGCGTCTTCAGAAAATGCCCTCACCGCCAACTTTTTTTGCCGCTCGTTCGGCGGTCCGAATCGCCGACGCCCGCCCGCTGGCTGACCTCACAGCTGCCCGCAGCCCCGACAACATGTCCTCTCCCCAGGTACGTACGCCTCGCTGATCTACACACCACGGCGCTCGTTAATCATGGACCAGGCTGCAAAACCCACTGTGCCCACGTTCGCGAGCTTCAAGCCCAAGCCACAACCACCTGCCCCGCCTAAAGAACCCAGCCCTAATTCGGACGACGAGAGACGTCGCCGCAGGCGAAACCGCGAAGATCGCGAGCGAGACCGTAAAACCTCGCATGACCATCGCCATCATCATGGCAGCAGCTACAATGATGACCGCCATTACCGCCACCGCGATCGAGACGGCCGGGAAGACCGCGACCGGAATAGACCAGATGACCGCCGCCATCGACACAAGCATGAGAGCGAATCCAGACGCCGCCGTAGAAGTGTAGAGAGGAGTCAAGAGAGCACAATCGCAGAGCCCAAGAAGCAACCACAGGCCGTGAACGAAGATGTGCTATACGTCAGTGACCGCAAAGGGGACCTCGCCAATCTGCAGTATGGAAGGCTGCATCAGTACAGCGTTCCCGCGTACCGCAGAGTTGGCGCCGGTTCTGTTCTTGGCTTGCCGTCCTATGCAAAGATTGATAGATTCATCTCGGACGACCGCACCATTGTCATTGACCTACGCGGCCGCCGTGGTGGCTCTGAGCGCCAGTTGGTGTTTAGGAAACCTCTGGGCAAGAATTCGCAGAACTTGCGAGTCATAAAGCCGTTGGGCTCCGACGCAACTCATGAGTTTGATCCATGCCAAGACTTCATTCCTGTTCGCAGTCTTAAGCGAAAGCGTGGATCAGAGTCGCCCGAGCCCGATGCGGAAAAGGTTGACTACAGGTCAATCGAAGGGAAGGCGAAATCTAGTAACGAGCCGGAAGACTCCGATCTGGAAAACGTCAGCGATACGGATGCTGCCGACCAAGATTTTTTCACAGAGACCAAAGACCGGAATGCCTTGCTCAACAGACGTGTCCAAGAAGAACCCAGTAATCTGCAAGCTTGGCTGGATCTCGTGGAACACCAAGAGCCAATGATACGTATTGGCTCATCCGATGTGCACCGGCAGTTAAAGGCGACGGAATTGCATGCTCTCGCTTCTCTCCGCTTCGACATTTACCAACGAGCCTTGAAAGCCATGCACTCGGAAAAGTTGATAGTGGGTCTTATGGAGGAAAGCTCCAAAATTCATCAAAGAGAGGAACACTTTGCTCGATGGAAGGAAGTGCTTGCGAGTAACCCGGGGGCCACAGACTTGTGGATTCAGTATCTTGATGCTTTGCAAACGAACCTCGCGGAGTTCCAGTTCGAGGACTGTCGTTCCAGATTCTTGGATTGTCTGAAGACGCTGTCCAACTCTGGAACGGAGGAATCCCAGAAACTTAGCATCTACGTCTTCTTGCGTCTCACATCGCTGATGAAACATGCAGGGTATCACGAGAGGGCCATTGCGCTCTGGCAGGCGCTACTTGAATTCCAGCTTTTCAGGCCACTTTACAACGAAAATACGCCTTCGTCTACGATTTTGAAAGATTTTGAAGAGTTTTGGGAGAGCGAGTGTCCCCGCATTGGTGAAGGTAATGCGAAGGGTTGGGCTGCTTTCAAATCGGAAGGGTCATTTCCTGATCCACCCGAGTCCGTCATTGAGGAACGAGATATCAACATCTCTTTGAGACGGCTTTTCGAAAGTTTCTATGAAAAGGAGAGGCATCGAATGGACCTGCTCAAGTGGCCTGGCCGCACCACGGATGAATTTGGGGAAGATGACCCATTCCACGTTGTGCTTTTTTCCGATATTCAGGCTGAACTCAGCATGATGAAGGCCCCTTTACCTCCAACGTTACTTGTCGAAGCCTATCTCTGTTTCTGGGGGCTCCCGCCATTACCTTCTGAATCGCAGGCTCGCTCATGGTGGCTCGATCCTTTTCTGCGGAATGAAAAGCTGAATGCTTCTCGGTCTCAGGCGCTTCTTCAAGAATCCTCCAACGCATCCGAGATAGGCATTCATTGTGATATCGATGGCTGGAAGCCTCCTGCAGCAAATTTCCAAATTACTACCGAAGACCTTTTTGATGGCGAAATTTTCCCCAGCACCTACACATCTGAACAGAAAGATTGGTTGAGCAGATCCCTCAGGGAACTTGCGAACGTCATTTCGGATGATGTATTTGCTGAATATTACCTTGCATTCGAGTGGCATTTTAACCCTACAAGTTCTGGAAAGGCTGCTAAGACCCTTCTGAAGAAGCGATCGTCCAGTTTGCGACTGTACAACGCGTACGCTTTGATTGAAAGTCGCTCAGGAAAAACCAAGGAAGCCAACCGCGTCTTTTCCATGGCGCTCAGCATGAGTAATCAACTCCCTCCGAGCTCCAGCAAGTTCCAAATCCTACTGTGGCGTAGTTGGATTTGGGAAGCTTTACGGATCAACGATATCGGCTCGGCTAAACACCGTATTTCTTCAATTGGTGATGCGAAACCGGCGCCGGAAGCACAGGCTTCCGGAAATGGGGAAGATTTGTTCCACCCAGCTACTGTCCTCAAAGTTCGCAATACGCTTGCCGAGGGCCGCGACCACAGTATCTCAACTGGTGATACTTTGCTGGCAGTGTACTATGCAGAGTGTCTGTCGCTGTTCGTATATTTGCAAAGCGAGTTCGATATTGTAGCGGCCCTGGACACATTCCGGAACCTATCTTCCCTTCTTCAGTCCCGCAATCTTCTCCATTCCGCCGCCAATGAAGTCACTCATCAAGCACAATGCAAGCTCCTAGCACATCACTCTAAGCTTGTCAAAACTTTCAAGCCCAGTATCACCCGGTCGACAATTCAAGAAAGTATCAAACTTTTTCCCAACAACACCAAGTTTTTGACAATGTACGCCGCCAACGAAGCCCGCTTCCGTGTAGATGACCGGGTCCGAGCCATCATGCAGGATGTGGTGCTGCAGAAGGGAGAACAATCCATTGTCGGTTGGCTCTTCTCCGTTTACTCCGAACTCAGACGTGGGGAGAACCTCGGTGGTACGATTCATGCTGTGCGTGCTGCCTTTGAGCGGGCCGTGGAAAGTGAAAGGTGCGTCAAAATTCAATACAGCTTCCCCGCATTACTGCTAACGGATTGAGCACGTGTAGTGGTAGGAAAAGCTCTGCATTGTGGATGTCCTACATCCTCTATCTCTGCTCGATTTCGCAACGAGCTGCAGCGAAGCAGGTTTACTTCCGCGGTTTGCTGCACCTACCTTATTCGAAGTCATACATCATGCTTGCCTTTGAGCACCTCGTGGATGAGTTGGACTTCAAGGAACTTAGGAGTGTGTACAATACGCTACAGGAGAAAGAGTTACGGGTGCATGTAGAAATAGAGGAAGAATTGGAGGAGGTTCAGAAAGCAATCGACAGGCGAAGGCGGAGCGTGCAGGCCCTAGAGTAAGTCTGGACCTGTCAGTTACGGACCATAATGCAAGGGCAAGGTTGCGGTCTCTTGGCGGATGCTGCGTCATACAAACTACGGACGTGACTCGATCTGATCGGCTCGATTCTCCCTCTGTCCGGCCACATAGGCAATGCCAAGATTAGCCATTAGCATACTTGACGCTCAGATACGAGGTACTGCGAGTGATGTGAGCTGATTGACGAACATAGGCTCTGACGGCACTGGCGGCACATGCCTAACCTATGCATAATCATTAAAGCTCAAATTCATGACATGGCTTCGATTTGCCGCAACGAATGGACATACACCAACCATCAGCCCAAGCTTCCAAAGCTGGTGGGAACGGGTTATTCCTACTTCATTTGGAGGGGAAATCCCGCAGTTCCGTGACCAGAAGACATTATCCAGAGCTTGGCATCTGACCACAAGCATCACAACGAAAATTCTCTCATTGCAATGATGGTGTGGGTCAGAAAGGAACTTCCCGGCGAAATCTCCTCAGTGGAGATATTGAGTCGGGCTTCCATCTATTATATCTTTTTGCCAACAGCTTACTGTTCTCCATTCGAGACACCTACACAGAAAACACACCGAGAAGGAACCAGATTGTTGGGCTGGGAAAGCACAGCGTAAAACTTTGCGGTCAGATCATCAAGCCAATACCGCCGCTCAATTTCCACAGAAGCGGAGACCGGAAGCATGCGCTGGCCAATCCGCTGACGATTGGGTGTGATCGCCCTGTGCACGATGACTTATGAAATGCCAGGACCCCCGCTTGGCGGACGCGGGAGATTCCTTCTGCCCCGGTCCCTGCCGCGTCTCCGCCTTGTGCTAAATCAGGAACAGCTTACAGCGGAGCAGCAACGTCGACCGTTCCTGGTGCATACACATCATCTTCTAATGGCGGGTCGAATTACCAATCTCTCACATTGACAATATTGTCATGATTCTCCATCCTCCATACACATCTGGTGATCGTGTCTTTCTGCTCGGGATTAGGAAGTGCCGGAAGTCTGGATGCGGAAAGCACAAGAGTAAAGAAAGTTTCCCTCGGAAGGTGACGGACTTTCGTGTTTCCTACCGGTTCCCTCGAGTCAGGAACACAACTGACCAAGACAGGCTTCGAGAAATGCGCACGACCATCGTGTGCAAAAAGTTTACCGGTAATTAAGAAGTCACTATTTTTGTGAGGCATCATCATCGGTGAGAAGGGCAAAAAATATATATAAATACTACAACATAGAACGAGATGCCATAAATTAACTAGAGGGACCAGGAGCAGTTCGCAGCGATACTCGCCATATAGCCACTCTCTTCCCAGTCAAAAGACCATCGAGACTTCTGCCTTTCCAAATCTTGCATTCCTTATTCCAACCGAACGAAAATGCTTCTCTCCCTCCTCACCAGTCTTACCGCTGCCACCTTGGCTGTTGCCGGCCCGGTGGCTCACTATCGCCGCACCGATGACTCCGGAAGCGCCAGCGACTGGCTCGCCGTTACCAGCGTCGAATACTCGGGCTCCGGCTGCCCTGCCGGCAGCTTGACTGGCGAGTTCTGCCCAGAGACGAACACTTTCAACGTCAGCATCTCCGAGATGAAGGCCGAGTTGGGTACGTTCTCTTAATTTTTTTTTCTTCTCCTTTCTCAATATAAAATTCCAATTCCTTTTTTTTCCTTTTCTTTTCTCCAACCCTAGCCTCCCCTCGCCCAACTTCCTCCCCCAACCACCAACCCTTTCCCAACACAAAACCACTAACGCCCCCTTTCCCGCCCCCGGCAGAGGACGGCAAGTCCGGCGACCACGCCAACTGCCACATCAAAGTCGGCCTGCGCACGGCCGCGTCCAAGCAGGTCAACGTGCTGCGCGGCGACTTCAAGGGGCACGTGTACCTCGAGTCGAAGGGCATGACGGCCTACGAGAAGAACGTGTACTCCTTCGCCAACAACCCGGGCTCGCACGTCATGCGCTGGGACTTCGACGGGCCCGTCGACCTCGACACCGTCTTCACCAACGAGCTCAAGACCACCTTCCTGTCCCCCTGCGGCGGCGACTTCGTCCTGCAGATCGACAACACCCTCTTGCTCAAGCGCGGCGACCAGGCCGACGACCGGGCCGACGGGTACATCGAGATCTCGCGGTTGACGGGCAGCCTGGGACATGCGCTGGTGTTGGAGCAGAAGGAGTGCTCGGGCGATGATGGGAACAAGGATGACGGGAAGGGGAAAGATGACTATGGTGATGATAAGGACGATGACAACGACGACGACGACGACGACGACGACGACGACGATGATGATAAGGGGAAGAAGGGTCCGGGTTACGTTTGAAGAAGAACGTGGTTGAGGAAAGGAGGCGATGATGAAGTGCGCTGATTGGATGTGGGGTTGTCTGTTTTGTGCGCTGTCGGCTTGGCTAGTATCTCAATGAGTAATTCCTGCTGTTGGGGGGTAGAAGCAATCATCTGGGTGCACATGTACGTGGAATCGTACATTCTACATATCGCTTCTGCTCTCTAGGCTCCCTCTTTCAATAATACATTGAGATCACCATATACCTTCCGAATGTATAACATGCAAAGTTGTTGAGTATAGAAGCGACCATGACTCGAGCCACTCAGGGAAGCCATTTCGATTCAAGAACGGAGTATTGCCAGTTAGGACCAACTCCAACATCTTTTGCTTCAACTAATGAGATTTTACTTTTGCAAGATATAGACCTAAACGCAGCGATCAAATGTCGGCGAGGACCTTGCTGTCTACCGGAATCGCAAAACTATCTTTTCCAATACGATGTCTTGAACAGCGAATAAATTGAGCGTAAGGTCAAACGCGTGGTATAGTAACGAGACCAGACAGAAGCATGTGTCTGGATTACGATCTCGCATGTGAAGACACCCCCCCAAAAAAATGGTGGAAGAGAGTAAACAACGAACCAAAAGAACCAGTGGTAAAAGGTTTCGGATCGCATTCCGCCCGATCCGAGTGGGATGGACGTTCAAACATGCCCCAAGGGATGGTAGCTCTGAAAGTTTCGCACAAAAAAATTTATCTCTTCTCAACATTCCGGAACCCTGCAACATTCTCTCTCTGAACATGAACCGATGCGCCGTTGATCAGGATAGACAAACAGGCGGGAGGAAAACATGTCGAGATGAAGGAAAAATAGGACGATGACTTAAGACCGAAAGAAATGATCCACCCACAGCCGTTGCATATTCTCCTACTCTCCATCGGCTCATATTCAAATAACCGTTACGTCCAGAGCTAATCCGAAAAGAAGAGAAAAAGAAGTAAAAGAAATCTTGCTATGCTCTTTCTGCATCCCCTCTTCCCCATTTTCACCGAGAACCAACTCCCAGGTACTCCTTGCTCAGATCAGGAAGAAAGTCTGATAGAAGGCTATCAACCTTTCGAATGCTCCGGAGCAACGTCTTTTTTAAAACCAATAGCTCTCGCCATGCTGGCTGATAACGAACTGGCATCCCAACGGCTTCCCTATATCAGCAAGTCTCCGCTCATGCTCGTCCAGTTCTGCTAATATGCGGTCACCGACGAGTGGCCCGTCCATCAGCGTATCCTTCATGTGTATGATGATGACGGTCAAGCCCCTGAGAGGTGGCTTTTCCTTGTTCTCGGCATGTGGCGGACCTTGGTTCTGCTGTTGTTCTACGGCGGCTAGCTGAGGTTCCAAGACTGCGGGAGCAGCTAGATAGGAAGCAATCGATACGGATGGAAGATTTTGTGGTTGATGTGTACTTCGCGGATGTGAAACTCCATTTGCTCCTGGTGTTTCTGGGCCGGGAGTAGGTGTAGCGCTGGCGGTCGGTGTAGGTGTGTCCAAAAAATCACGCATAACTTTTTCACCGGGAGATAATAAAGGAACAGAACTGGTGCCCGCCTGATGGATGGCTGGGGCGTATTCGCCAGTCGTCGTTGCTGCTGATGTGGGCGCCGAGGTTACCCCACCGCCTGGTGTACGAGATGGTTGTCGTGAGCGACTGCGCCTACGAACGAAGTAGTCGTCATCAGTGCCAGAGAGAAAGCCGTTCACGCTGCCCGCACTCGTTCGTTTCCTCTTGCGGCCTTTTCGGTGCTCCTCACGCTCACTTTCGAGTCTAACACGTGCATCTCTGACCATGTCTGCCAGAGTCTCCAATTCCTTGATCAAGTGGCGCGGCGCGAGATGGCCGAAGAGGACTGCATCGCCCTGGCTATCCGCATAACTGCATTCGATGAACACAGCCCTGAGAACACCGCTGGCAATCTTAGGCGCAGCCTCCGCCCAAACATGAGCTGTACGAGGTGATAGAGACAGGCTATCAGGCTCGACGTCGCCAAAAATGAGAATCTCTCGTGCTGGCGGCGGACGGGAAGACGAAGAATAGTGTGCTGCCAACTCAGTGCGGATGAAATAGGCCGAGCTATCCACGACGCACTGCTGCTGCATTCCCATATCCAAGGGGGGAACAGATGTGCCAGTAGCGCCGGTAAATAAGGGGGTCCCTGGCGCTGAAGGTTGAGAGATGGAAAGAGATCGTCCGTCTCCTACAGCAGGGCCGTGTGGGTGCGGTAGGCCGTTTGGTCCGATCTCTGAAAGTTGGATACTGCTACCCCTGTGGATGTGTCCCGGGCCTTTCATACAATTTCCATGGCTGACTTTGAAGCCTTTTACGCCAAGCCCATCACAGACTTCGATATATCCCCTCCCCGGGCCTTCTCCAAGGGCATGGTGCCCGCCCTCGGCTAATCTTTGAAACGTTACGAATCCAACACCACCATCTTCGTCAGTCAAATTCGGCCATATGACGTCATTGAAAATATGCGTTTTTATCGAGTTTACAGTGAACGGCAACGCTGCAAGGCGTTTTGGCTTGGACGTATTATGGAAGGCCGCAGTGTTTATTACGAAACCAGAGAGATGGTCAAGGTGAGGGTGCGTAATAAGATAGGTGGAGACGTGTTCCCGCACCACATGTACAGCGTTTGCGCGTGCTGAAGCATACGGAAACGGCAGGCCAGCAAAAGCACCTGAGCTCAAGGTGGTGATTGTCGGCTGTGGAGAGGAGGAACGCCACGATATTTCCGAGCCAGCGTCTGAGCTCTCGACCTGAGATGAGGTCGTGGTCGGGCTTGGGGACGTTTCACCCTCCTCAAATCGCACGCGTGACGATGTCGGAGTGTTATGCACCACCGAAGGAAAGTGTTGTTCCAGGATTCTCGTAATGGATGCCAAATGAGTGCCGGCGTCGACGGCCAGAATAGAGTTCTTAGACCATTTTGACGCCGTGGCGCGCACCAGCAGCCCAGTGACGCTATCTTCGTTTGGACCGCCACCGGCTCCCTACATCGACAGATCAGCAGCTGAGCTCCGTGCAATCGCGCTCCCAAGACATAACCATGCGTGATTCCGCACTCTTGCTCTCGCGCCACGGGCTGTGCTGGCACCGCTATCCGGAAAATGGCCCCGAGTACAAACAGAGACCGTGCTCAATCCCGGCCCAAACTCGCGCGTCGAACCAGGGACTTACCAGACATATCACCTGGATAGCTGCGTCCTTCGGGGGCCGGTCCGCGAACCCGTCATCTTTCTTCATGAAGCCGGCGGCCGCCGGGCGGGCGATAACGAAAGCACGTCCTCAGCCGTGGCGATTGTAGGTCTCGGTTGCTTATAGTCCCGACGGGCGATCACAAAGGAGAACCAGCGAGAACGGATCCGACACGGACACTGTCCAGGGCGGCCTCCAGTCTGCGCAAGGTCGATGTTTCTGCTCTGCCAAAACGCGGCGCTGGAGAGAGCAGGCAATGCCGGGCTCACAAGACGGGGGTTTCGCGGGAGAGGCGTGGGACAGGAGGTAACGGCATATGACACTGGGACACGGCGGCGGCGCGCCAGAAAGCGGGTAGGTTTCTTTGTTGGCGGAAACGGCGACCGTTCACGGGATTGGCTGTAGCGCAGTCCGCACGGCTACCTGCGTCGTCGCTGCGGTGGGGGGATTCGGGTGGGGTGACGGGCTGAAGAGTCGGCAGGCGACCTGGACAGAAGCTGGAGTTGCGCTGGGTGGCTCTTCGCTGCGGAATGTGCGACAGCAGGACGCGCAGGCGGGTGCGGGTTGTGCGGGACGGCGCCGGAGTCTGCAGTTAAGGCGCGCTGACCATTGCTCGAGCTGTCGGGGACGCAGAGCGATCGGAGAGGCAGCTCGCTTGGAGTCTTGGAGTCGAGGCGTGAGGCGTGAGGTTGCTGGGCGGCAGCGGGCAGCTCGATGGTGGTTGCAGTGGCTAGTCGCAGGCGCGCGCAAGAGGAAGCGCCTCACACAGGAAGCCAAGCGGTTTGTGCCGGGGCTCCAAGAAGGAAGCTGGTCACACCCGCGGGAATGCCTTGGCGCCGGTAGTGAGCAAGTAGCGCAGTCCTCTAGCAGTGCCTTTACAGCTGTCATTTGCCGTTCACAACCGTGCTCTCACCGTGACTCGCGCGCGGCGGCGGCGGCCGCCGCCGCCGTTGTCGTCGACGATGGCGGCCCTCCTGTATCGATAGCGCAGTGGCCAGCCCTACGACATCATCTCGACGCTGCTCCCATTCGCCGCCTGCTGCCGGCGCCCTCGCACGCACGACACGCTGCCTAGACCCTGCGCGCCCAAAGTTGCCTCGCGTCGCGTGCTGCTAGCCGCCAGCCAAGCAGCCGTGTGTGACGGCGGTGATTTTCACGCGATCCCCCAGTCATCCCCGCACTCGCGATCAGCCATGCATCATGCACGTCGTGCGCCAGTCGACCCTGGCCCATCCTCCAATCGCCACGTCCGCCTCTCGCCACCGCCGCCGTGATCAGCAGCAACAGCCTCACCACCACCGTGTCAGTGGCATGATAATTCTGCCCAACGCGCTTCCTAATGCGGGGAAATGGGGGAATCAATATTTTTTGTTTCGCAGAAGCTACGGACGTCAGGTCGTAAAATTTGCCGGAAAACCGCTCATAACCCATCCAGCCGTCAATTAGAGCACAATTGCCCCGCACTGCCTCTATCTAGCTCCGCAGCAATGCAAGAACTTTTTCCGCCGTCATCCACAAGCGCCCTTCAAGCCGTTTACTTGAAGACCTTGCCGTCAGCCCACTCATAGGTCTTGCCGTTGACCTCGATCGGCTTGTCCCACGACCACTGGTCCTCGACGAACTTCCTGTCCTCGGGGTTCTTGGGGTCAAGCTTCGTGAACTCGTAGCTCTCGTAGTCGGGAGCGACGTTGAAGGCGGGAAGAGCCTCTTGGCCACGGACGAGGAAAGCGCCCTTGATGATGGAGTCGTTGGTGACACCGTAGACAGACGCGGCACCGAAGAGGTACTTGCGGCTGGCCTCGAGACGAGCGAAGAAACCACCTACGCGCTGTGTTAGCACCGTTGTTCGGCTTTTTTTTTTTTTTTACGTCACACTTACCAATGAGGTTGGAGGTCATGAAGGTCATGGTGAGCTCGTCGTTGTACTTGTAGTCAACCTTCCAGATCGAGTACTCGTCGAAGTTGACGTTCTCCCAGAACCAGGGGAGGGCGACCTCGCGGGTCTCCTCGTTAGAGTACTTGCGCTTCCACTCATCGAGCACGAAGGTGGGACGGCCAAGCTCCTCGAGAGGGTGCTTGGGCTTGGGAGCAGGGGCCGGCTCGTCCTCAGTCTCCGCAGGCTTGGGGGCAGCCTTGGGCTTCTCGGCCTTAGGCTTAGCCTCCTGCTTCGGGGGCTGGTTCTTGACGGCCTCGTCAATGAACTTGAAGGGCTGGGAGACGGCCTGCCAGATGGGCTGGTTCCAGACAGTCTCGAACCAACGGGTGGTGGCAGGGTTCTCAGACCTCCACTTCTTGTCAAAGAAGTACTCGAAGCCGCGGGAGATCAAGCTGGCGGTGAAGAGGTCAGCAAGAGAGAGCCTCTCGCCAACGAGGTAGGTGTTGTGGGTGAGGTGCTCCTCAATGACAGAGGCGTTCCTGAGGGCAGTCTTGAGGGAGTCCTCAACAGCCTTCTTATTGTAGGGAGCCTTGCCAATGATGGGGCGGAAAGCACCAGCAAGAGGGGGGAGGATCTCCGAGTTGGCGAAGGACATCCACTTCAGGATGGAGGCGTAGTCCTGCTTGGTCTTGCCGAGAAGGGTGGTCTTCTCGTTCTGAGAAGTGACTGGTGGCGAATCAGTGATTGGTCCACGCTGAGTTCTACACAACGGGTGGGATAAGAAGAGTGTGATGAAATGTACAAAGCAGGCATTTTTCTCAGAGTGTGAATAGTTCTCAACAGTAATCTTCAGACAGGGATAACTGTATTTGATAATGATTCTCATCCTCGGGTAGGGGGTAGGCTGGCATGTACAGTGAAAAAGACGTGAGTGTGCATACCGTAGACAGCAATGGCAATGCACTCGTGGAGGATGTAGCCATCGGCGCCCTCGAAGGTGGGGATCTTAGCCAGCTTGTTGGCCTTGGCCAGACCCTCAGGGACGTTCTCCGGAGGAGCAGCGGTGACGACCTCGAGATCGAGACCGTTCTCCTTAGCAACAGCCAGGATGGTCTGAGTGCGAGGGTGGCCCTGTACAGCAGCGTGTTGTCAGAGAGCGAACTTGGGAGTCATGGCGGGGTAGAAAATCGCCGCAGCACCTGGCCGTACCTGGAAGCCGTAAACCTTGCCGAAAGACATGGCTGACGTTTGTTCTCAGTCACTGGAAGCTAGAAAGGGTATAAGAAATCAAGTAGAACCAGTGATGCTCAACGTCGCGCAGTGTGGTGGTGGGAGGTAGAGGTGTTGGGTACGACCGCGTCAAATTTGCGATTTGGACTTTAGGCAATCGGTGCCTCTCGCACCGACCGACCGCCCTTGCTCCCGCAGTTTCCCCGGCTTGGCGAGGGAAATGTCGATTATCGGCGTGCCTGCACGACATCCGCTCCAGCGAGCATCTCCAGATCCCACCGACTCTCTGTTCCGGCTACGCACACAATGGCGGGCACTCGGCTCGCGACGAGTCTGAAGAGGGCGGTCTGCTCCGTCTCGATTCCATTGCGGCCACGCATCCGGCCAGACGCCGCTTCGCTGCGAGCCGTCTACCGCACCGACGCTACAACCTTCTCGACATCTGCCCCCCGCAACGCCGATAGCTCTGATGCAGATGGGCAACGATTCCAGGCTGCTCCTCCGATAGAATTCGGCGACGAGCCCACCAATGTCCCAATGCTCAGTCGGGTTCGGGTCGTACCAGCATCGCCATCGTACTTCAGCGCGAAGCCAACTTTCACCGACGACTTCCTCGAACTACAGGCCATCCTGCGCAAGTACTTGACGTTACCGACCATTGAGCCCATCCACGCACCGAGAGTGGCTTGGAAGAGCCTGGGGGAGTACAAGCTGGAGACGAATGAGCCCATAAGAATTGCCAAATGGCGCAAGCTTCAAAAGATCCTACAACGATTAAATTACATCCATCCCACGGTCATGCCAGACGAAGTTATACAGGTCATGCAAAAGTACAAGAGAGCTATCAATCCATACGACCGACAGCCGAGTCCAAAGACATTGGATGAGATGGGAAGGGGCATGGGTGTGGGAAGGAGAAAGACGTCCTCAGCAGTCGCTTGGTTGGTCGAGGGAGAGGGAGAGGTTCTGATCAATGGCAAGAGTTTGACGGAGACGTTCACCAGGATACATGACCGCGAAAGTGCCATTTGGGCATTGAAGGCAACAAATCGAGTTGACAAGTACAATGTGTGGGCGCTGGTGAGGGGGGGTGGCACGACGGGACGCGCGGAAGCATTGACTCTGGCCATTGCAAGAGCACTGTTGGTTCATGAGCCGGGCTTGAAGCCTGCGCTGCGCAGAGGTAGGCATGCATTATTCCCGATACCATTGCTTTTCCGCACTCTCATACAGCCCCCATTCATCAACAGACTTTGGCGTGGCATCTGTCTCTACCCAAGGCGAACGCCCTGCGTTCGCCTTACTGCACGCTTACGCATTGCTGCCCGCTCCACGTTTTACTTTACTTTTGGTGCGGAACGCTAACGTTATCAACTCCAGCTGGTTGTATCACTCGGGATCCTCGCAAAGTGGAGAGAAAGAAGCCGGGACACGTCAAGGCTCGCAAGATGCCTACCTGGGTCAAGCGTTAAGGCGTCCGGTCATGTTGTATACTTCCTGTACATTGTCTGGCTTGGGCGGAAGGTGCTTTATTGAAACTCAAAAAAAAAAAAATCTCTGAGACAATGCCCTATCGATGTCGCATCCTTCGGTGAGGAAACGAGAAGATCTGGAACAGCAGCGCTGAGGCTGGACCCGCATCTCCCAGCCTCAATGCCTGGGCGCCACTGCTGGCCCGGCTTGGAAGAGCATGTTCTCGAATCGAGTCAGTGCCCAATGACGGGGCCACGAGCGCGCTGGGAAGAAGACGCACACCGAGACGGAAGTTTATTTGCAACAGCCTACAAGCCTACCAAACTGTTTCTAGATCGCTTAGCATTTCCGAAACAGGTGATAATTGAGGTATCCGGGTCAATCGGCAGTGGCCGGCAGAAGCGGTGATCTTAAGGTGAAACTCTTGTTGCCGCGCCTGGCGGTCTAGCGTGGCTTCGAGAAAGGCATGTAGGTAGCAGTTGATCTGTGTGTAGGAAGCGGCCGGGCACGACGTCCCCACGGCCCTAGGTGCAGATGGCACAAAATAAGACTGGCCGTGCAGGGCAGGATCGTCCACTTGAAACACGCCCTATCGAGTAGGGCTAGGAGCGCTGCAGCTTCGCGGATGACGAGGATGTGGCCCGTCCGTTTGCGACCAGAGCGAGGAGAGAAGATGCCAAATACTGGAGCGCGCATGCGTGGTTGGTGCTCTGTCCAAATATCCGCGGGACGAGACGCCAAGGACCGGTACCTTGCAGGTACGATGTGGCTCGCCCATATGAAAGGCGTGAGACCGTTTGGCTTACGGCAGCGCGCAAGCCACGGCGCGACGACATTTGAGTTACTGCGGGGCTCGACCGCGATCGCGCTACGACAGGCTGCCGCTGCCAACGAGGCAATGGCGGCGTGGCACGCTCGCGAGGAAGGCGCGCCGTTAGCAGGCAGATAAGGTTGGCAGAGGCTCGCTCGGCAGCAGTCTGGGTCCAACGGCTGGAGTCTAATGGCGACTGTCCAGCACGGCGCGGCCAGGGCACAGCAGCAAGGCGAGCCGGACAATCTACGGACGCATGTAGAGTAAGATAGGGCCAAGGTAGGCGGCGCAGCATCGAGGTCCTCGGTCGGAGGTGCACGACGATCCTCGGCGCACGCACATTCGCTGCGGTGATCTGTTCCAGCGTAATTGGGATAGAAACGCTAATTGCTTCTCGAAGGAGGTGAAACACTTCGAAGGAGCTTCTCGAAGGCGGATCGTGTCGCGTATGCAATTTCGCCAAAATCCTTGCGCCCTCAGGTGATGCAATGCCGGGGCCGTTGGCCGATCAATGGCACATCAAGCGGCGCGGCGGCGCAGGCGGTGGAGGACGGGAGGTGGCAGTGGTGCTGGTGCTGGTGCTGTAGTGACAGGAGACGCGGTGTTGTTGGAGAGAAGGCTAAAATTAACGGCGCGCAATGCTGGTAACGTGCACCCCAAGCGGGCCCGGACGCGGCGGACCTGCGCAGCGCGGACTGGGTGCGTGCGAGATGACGCTGGGGCTCGAGCGGAGGCGAAACAGCGCCGCTGCATGCTGCCATGAAGCCGCTTCCAGCGGCGGCGCACGCAACCAGCTGCCGCGAACAGCTAGAACGGGTCAATGGCGCGAAGGTCGGCTGGAAAAACGACGAGAGGGCAATCTCGAGCGCGCCAGCAGGAGGCGGGCGCGGTGGATGCATGAATCGCAGCCCAACGTCGCTCGCAGCCCACGGACGCCAACGATCTGCGGTAGGGCGACGCCCTGGCGAGGCTTGAGAGGCGATCCGGTGGCCGGATCGACGACAAGATGCGCTAGGCTGCTCTGGTTAACCCGCACCCCGGTCAGTACTCGCATAAAGGAGATGAATCTCTGCGCCCTGTGCGCTATACAAGCTTGCCTGCCCGCGCCTAGCACACCTCAGCAGCATGTCTGGAGAGCGGCGGCCGCAACAGCCTCGGAGCTGCGCGCGACCTGCCTTGGCGTGGTGCCGCAGGGCTGCGCCCTCGCTGAAACGCGTCTCGCCCTGGCAGAGCCGCTGCCCGCTCAGTGCTCTCAGTGCTCGCGCAGGCTCCAGGGCGCCGCTCTCGTTGCTTCTGCTGCTGCCAGTGCCAGCGCTGCCGGTCTGCGCTGCCCGCCACAGCACGGACGGCCACGAGGTGACGTGACGACTAAGCAGGAAGGACGACAGGCGCGGTGGCTTGCCTCATGCC
This sequence comes from Neoscytalidium dimidiatum, assembly GCA_037367355.1. Lineage (NCBI taxonomy): Eukaryota > Fungi > Ascomycota > Dothideomycetes > Botryosphaeriales > Botryosphaeriaceae > Neoscytalidium > Neoscytalidium dimidiatum. Next base: position 3,653,041 of record CM074699.1, on the reverse strand, counting down.
GGCCCGCTAATCTCAGGGGCGCTTCAGGCGTCAGCCCAGCGCGGCCGTCCTCGGTCGCCGGGTGCGAGCGTGCGATTATGCTTTTTTTTTTTTTCTCTGCGAGGCTGGGCTTCGGACGCACGCGGTGGTCTCGTGGCCGGCATCGTCGGGCAGGACAGACGGTGCGGTGCAGTGCGGCGCTGGTTGACAGGAAGCCGCGCCTGCACGCTGATGACCCTGGGATCGCCCTCCGCCCCAGCACCCCGCCCTTCTCGGTCAATTCGTTCACGCCAGAGAGCTTCCGGCTAGGACGTGCTTTCATCAGCTTCTGGCGCCCCCGTGGCCTTCTGCTGGCGCGCGCGCGCGCTCTTCCTTTGCTAACCGCACCCTGACCTGACCCATCCACGCTCCCCACGGACGGCATGCTTCACTTGGCGCGGCTACCCGCCCCAGCACCAGCACGAGCCCTCGAGCCCGCGCAGCGCCGCTGTCAGCGGCCAGCATCCAGCATCCAGCGGCGCCCGTGAAGCAGGCCGGCGCGTCGTGGCGTCGCTGCGGTACGGACGGAGCGCGTCCTGACCGGCAGCCCGCTCTGGCAGCTCCAGGCCAGCCCTAGGAGCCCTCCCGAGCCGATCAGCTCGAACTGCCCGGCAGCTACAGGCAGGCCTCATCGCCGGCGAGCGCGCGTCCCGGCCAATGAGGCGCCCGCAGCGCCAGCTCTGCGCCGGTCACCTCAACTATCTTCCTCGAATTTCAGCAGTGACTTGGGCGGCGGCGCACAAATAGCACGTTGGCGCGCCTTCTAGGGCACCATCAAGACGCCTTCCTCCCCTCTCTTTTGATACCCGCTACCCAATCCTGCCCGTCTGCCCCGCCGCATCACTCGCGCTGCTGCGGGACGACCCAACGTGGGCGGGCGCGACAAGGTTCCCGTTTCTTTGCACACTGTCCTTCAGGCCGAAGCGTCAATCGCGCCGATTTTGGGTCTCCTCTTTTGCAGCCGACTCTTGCAAGGTTGCCCTTCCTCGTTCCGTTTCGTAGCCCTGCCGAACACTACCGTCCACTCCGTTCAAGGATTCTCCCCGCTCCTTCACAAGCTTTGTTTTTGACACGGGCAGGCACAGCCTACATACGTGTCTGGCCGGCCCACCCTCGCTGACGCGACCCGCCAGTCTCCGCCTTTGGAGGGGTCAATCCGAGTGCCCTCTCGATCGAGGTACCGGAAGCCGGTCGTGCTGCCCGTCACAGCTGCTCGAGGGTATCCTTGCGCCAATCATAGACTACCGTGAGGCTGCTACGCCATTCTTCCAACGGCGCAGCCTGCGCGTGCCATTGGTCGATTGCTCTGCTGCGCCGGGCCTGAGTCGCGTCTGTTTAATATCCCACACGTCGCTGACCTCAGTCCATCGTGAGTGCCAAACTCCTCTCGTTCAATTCACCAGCTCTGACTCGGTGACCCGCCCTCCCAAGGCCTCCACACACCTCGCTACTTCACCGCGCACCACCACCGCTCGCTTCCCCGGCCACCCCTCCGACGTGCTTCGATCGCCTGGATAAGAATCAGCACAATCTGGAAAGCTGGCACTCTACGCGACTCCTCCTCTATCGCCGCTGGGGCAACGGGGTGCGCGCGATCCGCCCTTGTATCCTCCTCAGAAGGGCAGGTCGGCTGGTATGGACAATAATGACCGGCGGCAGCGGCAGGCAAATCCCACTGGCTACACCGGACAACAAGGACTCATCCAAGGAACGCCCTCTCAGTACCCGGCCGTGAGCGGGACCGATCGCTTTCGACAGACCCCATTGACCGCGCAGTCCCCCACACCCGCACCCTCGACAGGCAGAGCCGGGACGGGACAAGGGTACGGCTACGGATACGGCGGCGAAGGCGCACAGTTTGTCGGATCGTCGATACAGGCCGGCGCCCTACAGTACCAATCTGAGTACGGCCAAGAACAGCAGCAGCAACAACAGCAGCAGCAACAACAACAGCAGCAGCAGCAGCGGACGCCACAACAATACTCGCAGTACGCGTCAAACATGATGTACAATGTCCCGGCACAGCAGCAGGCGGCTCCGCAGTCACCTTACGATTCCGTGCAACAGTACCAGCCACGGCAGTCTGCAGCAATAGAGGTGTTGTCAACCCAATTTGGAGTTCCACAACAGTATTATGGTGTGCCTGGCGAAAGCGGACCGACTAGCGCCCCTGCGGCTGGAATGGCGGCGCAGAACGTGCCGTCGCAATATTCATCCCTCTCTTATACCACTCAAAGTCCCGTCGGCCGGGACCCTCTCGCTCCCGCATACGCCGCTGGAATGAGTGACCCAACGCAGGGCGGCTCGCACGGGGCATACGCCCAAGGAAACTACACCCAGACGCAAGGCGCGTCAGATTGGGACAACACCTACGCAGAATACCAGACTCAGGTCAAGAGGACCTTTGAATGCATTCGCGACGGCCGGCTGAGCGAGGGCGGCGGCTGCCTGCTGCGCATCACGAAGTGGCTGCTGGGAAATGCGGAAGCGCTGGGTAAGCCGCACCGGACGCTCAATGCACGAACGAGCAGCTGAATTGACAATAGGTCTAGTTCGAGACGACGAGCCCATGCACGGAGAGCGCCTGAAACTCTGGGAGGAATTCAACACGGCCTGGCTCAGCATCCTGCAGAAGCAGAAAGAGATGGTCCAGGATATGGCCGAATCCGGACATGCGCCACGCCCGCCGCAGAGCCTGATGGAGTACGACTTCATGGAGAACATGGGCAAGGAGTTGGTCGGCCTCTGCGACTCGATGGAGAAGCACGGCCTGGTGGACTACCAGATGGGGGTCTGGGAAGAGGAAATTGTCGCAAGTAAGTTCGCGGTGCGCCGCAGGAGGTGCTTCACGTCACGGCTCACCATCTTGCAGTTCTCACCAAGACGCTGGACCTCATGGAGGAGCATACGGGAGCGGGCGGGGCCAGCGGCCAAGCATCCGCAGCTGCCGTGCGCAGGCGATGACGACGTGACACGCGATTAACTCGATAATGTCCCGATACGAAGAACGCGTACATTTCCTTGCTCTATTCTGTAAACTCTGTATCCGGTGCTTGCTCGCCAGCTGCTTTCTTTCCTTCCTTTCCGGTACACGGGCGCCCGATACGGGGAGCCGGACGCGATGCTCAGCTCTCTCAGCCTCACGTTTTCTTTCAAAGTCCGTCGCTTTGCTCTTCCTTTTCTTTTTTCTTTTCCTTTGTCGAAAAGGTCCCTGTGTTCCGGTATTTGGAATGACGTGGGGCGCGCATGGGCTACGGGTGTTCGTGGCGTTCCTTTTTCCTTGACTGTACAAACATCGAGCATGTTCCAGGCGAGGCGCTAGGTTTGATGTACGATGTTCCGAGTAATGGGTCGGCATGGGGGCTGGCTCCGGACGCAGGGCTTTCACGCGTAGCTGACGTCGGCGGGTGGAACAAAAAGGAGAAGAGGGGGGGTGGGGGAAAGGGCGGGAAAAAAAATGCTTGTGATGATGGCGTCGGCACACAAACTGGGACAGGAGGGGGGGTGGGCGTCTAAGGAGGCTGGGCCACGCTGGCGTTCGGTACTCCTGGTATGCGGGATGGTGGGAGGAGTTCGGGCCTTGCACGACGGGACGTTTTCATTTTCTTGTCACGCTGGAAATACCTAGAGCGGGCGGAGGGGCGGGCTGGCGGCCCTGGGGGCAGGGCGGAGATTGGGTTGGGCAGCAAGCGATTGGATGGATGGAACGCGACGAGACGAGCTACGCATGGCATGGTTTGGACGTGTACCTAGCTAACCTGCTTGCTACTGTAGAACTAGAAGGCCGTGAAGCAACACGCAGACGGATCCTCCAACAGCACGGCGCGCCCCGGGACGCGATACAGCCATCATCTGACGCCGCCAGGCGCAGGCGGCGGCGCAATTGTACATGCAGGGCGGCGCGTTGGCGTGGCACCCGAGAGGGAGGGCGCTCTGCACGGCGGCGATCCTGAGCGCCTCGAAAAAGTCAGGCTGGGGCTCGCTGAGCTTGTAGCAAGGCGGCCGCGCTCTCTCGACTCGGACTTGCTTTTGGCACACAGAATGCAGAAGCGTCAGAGCAACTGGACCCGGACGGCGGCGAGTGACGTGGCGAGTAGCGTGCTGCCGGCAGCCATTGCGCGCAGATGGCACCCAAAGCTGGTGAGGCGGGTGGCTGCTGCTGGGCGGCGGCGGCGGCGGCGGCGGCGTCGGCGGTGCTCTGCGAGAAGCGGCCACGGCATTGCCAGTCAGGCCTCTTACGAGAAAAAGAGCGAGAGGCAGAGAGCGCGCGCGCGGGACCCTCGCTGAACGCCGCACTGCAAGCCCGCAAGCCGCCAGAGTTCCGCGGCCAAGGCGCTGGGGCTCGCGGTGGATGCTCGCCCCTTGCGGCAATCTCCTATGGAGCATCAGCTTGCTCGTCTGGCATCACACAGCGCTCGAAGCGGCAACAGCTCCGACGAGCGCCCGCACGCCCGCACGACGGACGACACTGGGGGACGGGGCAGGGCAGCGGCGCATGCAACAGACGAGGCCCAACTGCTGGTGATGGTGTTGGTGCTGGCGTTGGTGCGCGCGTGCTACCCGCAGGCCTGCTGCTCAGCGCACAGCCGGCCCGCGAGCGGGCTCTGCGCTCTGCGCCGCCGAATACAATGTGCATTTGCTTTTGCGCGAGAGCCCGGAGCTGCAGGAGGTACGGGCAAGCAACAGGAGTATGTTTAGAAACATCAGGGCCCGCAGGCCATTGTTGTGCGACTGTCCAGCCTGCGAACGCCTGGCCGAGGATCCACAGCGCCGCCCCGCCAATGCCGACGCTCAGTGCGGTGCAGTCTGAACAGCGATGCGATGGGATGCGACGTCTGGCCATGGCGGATGGTCCAAGGTCCCCACTCCGCTGTCCCGAGTGCCGCCTAAACCTCGTCTCCGCTGACGCGGGCCAGCGCACTCCCCTCTGATCCCACTGCAAAGCTCCCCTCCGTGCCTCTGCTCTATCCTCGGCCCGCCGGCCAATTGCTGGCCCCTCCCAGCGACCTCGCCGCCGTCCGCCTCAGCATCGCGCGACTGCTGCCGTCATAGCGCCGTCTGGCCGACTCTCGAGTGCGGCAAGGGTCGCCAGAGCCCGCGAGGAGGAGAAAAAAAAAAAAAAAGAAGCCGAGCGCGAGTCAGCCTTCACCCGCCCTCACTGTCTCCCGCCCGCCTCTCCCTTGCAGCTTGGGGTCCAAAGCCAGAGCTGAAGCCTACCCAAATCACACGACCGGACGTGTGCTTGCTTGTTTCTGCATCCTGCGCGCAAGAGGAGGATGCCATCACCACAACCGAGTGTGGTGGTGCACCTTCAGGCGCCCACAAGCCATCAGTCTCGACCCCATTATTGCGCCAGCATATCATGGCTGTGCCATCCTTTTTTTTTTTTTTTCTCCCCTCCCTCGAGTCACGCTGTTTCTGATACCGCTGCTTGTCCCTCGCGTCTTCATACACATCTGGCCCTCTCAAGCGAGCGGGGGCGCGTTCCCATGCCACCGCACCTCCGATCTTAGCTCCCACCTCTATCCAAGGCAGCATCCGACAGCTAGCGCTTCTATACGATGCCTGCTTCGGCGCCTCCAATCAGCAGCCGTAGCTTCAAAATTCCTTCTCGCGGGGACGCCACAGCCTGTCTTAGATGGGACTGATACGGAAAGCTTCCCTCTCCGCGCCTCGACTGCACCTGCCGTAGAGGCCGGAGACTACGATGCGCTCTCCGCCGCTGCTCCAGGGTGTCATCGATCTGGAACACGGCTACCCCACTGGGCGGAGTCGGGCAGAGGGCGGAGGGCGGTGGGCATGCCCGCTGCCGAGGAGGCTCCCACAATACGCAGGGTGAATATTTCCGCAACGCAGCATGCCTTGAGCACAGCATCGGAGCTTGAGGTCAGCGTGCTGAGTCAGGGTGAAGACGCGCATAAGCCGTCATAGCGCGCGCACTATGCACGCTGATTTGCATAACGCTTGCGAGACGAATCATATGTGGGCCCATTACTACAGTCGCACCTCGCGCTCGCACGAATGAGTCAGTTCAAGCACGACATCTAAGCAGCACTAACGGCGGCAGCATGACCTACGTGTTCCTTTGTGCGCTCGCGGAGCTCTGCCGCAGCGGCTAATCTAGGCAAGAAGAGTAAGGTTGGCTTGGGCAGAACCAGCGATCTCGCGGCCGCTTCTCAGGATTACCCCGCTCGCAGCTCCAGCACGCTGGACGACAGCTCAAAAAACTGCCGACGATTGTCTTCAGCGCGCTGCCGCCAAGGGCCTGGTCGGGCCACTCAGAAGCCCGCAGTCGCGTCAAAGGGTCCAACTTTCTAACAGACCATCAGAGGCAAATAAGCGCAGTATCCGCCAGCGCGCTCGGGCTCGCTCGAGCGCTCAAGGCGGCCGTCGATCAACGTCCCCCCAGACGCAGAGACGCAGGAACCGCTGATCGCCCAATCCGGAGCCATGCCGCGCCTCGACTAGACAATACCGCGCTCTGTGTTATCGTAGCACCTCACCACGCGCCTGCCCTTCCGCCTCCTGGAGCCTATGCCGCCCCTTGCACGCTCGCTCGCCTCTCGATTCGCGGCATGTGCTAGCCGGTCTGCGTCTGCGAGATCTTGCGGCGTCGAGGGTGCTGTAGATCTGGGCATATCGATGGAAGCCACACGGAGGACCTGCCATGCATTCAAGCCACAAACAAAACCATGATGCATTGCAGTTCAGGATCCTGAGTCGGGCCTCGCGCCGAGTGCCCGACACGTCATTATCATTCGGAGACTCGGCCATCCAGCTATCCTGGGGCGTGCACAAAAAAAAGAATCTGTAGTGGTCGTTGCTTTGGAGATGGCGAGCGGCTCCGAGAACGCACGGCTCGTGCACGTGATTGCATCCTGATCCGAGCTTTGATGGGCGGTGGCAGGGCGGGACGACCGTTTGATCTTTGCTGGCCCAGTTGCAGTGGCATTGCTGATGCTGCTGCTGCTGCGAGCCCGCTCCGACCACCCCCCCCGGCGGGTCCGGCACACCTTTTTCAGGGCCCTCTCCGCCACTCATTGACCATGGTTCTCCCCTCTCGGCCGTTCCGGTCTGCAGCGGAACCGGACAAGAGAAAAACAAAAAGAACGTGGCAGCTCACGGCTCAGCTTGCGGTCCGAGGCTTAGCTTCACTGCACAGTAAGCAGCAAAAATGCTTCTCGCGAGTCGGGGAGGAATTAAACTTCCGATCATCAGCCCCGCGTCGTTCGCCTTTTAGAGTTGGCAAAAGGCGTGGCCGCCTGGGCCAACCGACGATCCGGATTTTTCGTCTCACAAAAACTCAGTGATGACACCAGATAGACATTCCAGGCAGCCAAGGGGTACCCTCCCTCGATCGCGATGGCGCAGGTGTCAGGGCCCGGTGTGTGGACTTGACAGAGGAAAAGAGGAGCCCGGAAGGTGGTGAGACGCAGGGATGATGCCGGCTGTCCGGGCTGGGATGATGAGTTGGTGCGCAGAGAGCTCTGCGCAGAACGTGCTCGAGAGCGCGAAGTGACCAACAAGGTAAGCACTTTTCCTGCCCCAGGCACAAACTCGCAGAAGCTCCATCCCAAAAAGGACCTCTTCTCCGCGGAATTAATCAAAGGGCCGGGCTGCGTCGCGGGAACCACCAGGCCCCCGTCCCCGGAAGTCGTTAATGAGCGGCTGGCGAATAGCGAGCGGAGATCTGTCTTTATTGATGCAGGAACCGGCGCTGCCAGGTCTGGAAATCCTCATCGCCATTCTCCAAGACCTAAGACATCGACTTTTAGTACGCGCCGTCTCTTCTCCTGCAGAATGCATGTCGGCTACATACTTTCTTTTTCTTTTTTTTTTTTTTTTACAAATTCTCACTCCTACTATTACTACAATGAAGCCACCAGCCCGTCGCTGTGGTTCAATTTGAAATGGCCGTCTTGAGGACCTTCCGCTCAGAGCTCGAACGCCCCGTCGAAATCTCCATCATCTGCCTGTGGCGTCGAGGTAGAGTCTCAGAACCACGAGTCGCGGTCCGTTGTCGAGATCCGGAGTGCGACCAGGTTGTGGAAAATTTGCTACTGGCTAAACAAACGTCCGACGTGCAGCACACAGGCAAAAATCGGCTCATTGTGGCTGCGGTTGGAAATGAGGACCTGCATGACGAACAATTGTAAAGACGGTCCAGAAGGTTGCGCAGCGGCCCGCGGAATCCCGTCCCAAGAGATCTACTACTCTTTTTCCTCACTTCCTTCCGAACGCAGGTCTTCATCGATTCAATCATTCCCTCTGTGAAGAGGGTCACCGCCATTGATTCGATTCCTCCTGAGATAAGGTACGGAGTGAATCAAGATTTGGAAGCATGTATCAGATCCTCTACTGTTGCCCGGTTTTAGGACGCCTGGGAAGCGCCGAGAGCACGCGTCTGTTCATATGCTAATGCCATCATGCTCCGGATTCCATCGGTAGACGGCCCGCACCTCGTTCGCGTCGTCGCAAATTGAGACGTCCTTGGCGAGGTCCTCACGCAGCCTCAGCATCTCGAGCACCCTCTCGTGTTCGGATGCGCGCTGAACGCCATTTGTTGAGATATCATTTCCCGAGGACGAATCAGGGACGACGTCAGACATTCTGGTTCGCTTCTGCCTTCTGTGCCATCTTTTGACCCTTTGCTGGCGCGCGGCCAGGTAAGCATCGTGATCCAGCTCCTCCACATCCCGTCGTGGATTTAGTAATACATCACCAATCAACTCGCCTTCACATGCGATTTCCTTTTCGGGTATACGCGTTTGGGATAAGGATTCTGTAGCGTCCGTCAATGCATCTTTCGCCTCATTATTTTCTCGCGCGCGTTCCTGCGGCCGTTAGCGACGATGCAAGAGAGCGGGGCTATGATCATCGACAAATCCGAGTTTGATGTATGGTGAAATGCGGAAGGAGGTTGAGACGCACCAACTGCGCCCCAAGTCGGCGGATGGCATACGTCTCTTCCCCGAAGAACTCATCCAGCATGCGTCGCCAATCGAAGGAGATCTCCCTCCTCTCGTAGTCAATGCGTAGGTCTGGTAGCTCCGGGTCCAGTGCCAGTCCTCGCATCTCAACCCAGTAGCCCCAAGCTTGCGGATGTAACATCACGGGCACTTTCCCCTTCCCGCTGGGGTCTGCCGGCACGCCAGTAGCAACACTATCACCTCCACCAACCGACCACCCTTCCACCGCCTCCCTCCACCGCGCCTTCGTCACGTCCAGCACTCCCACCCCAAAACATGCTTCCGGCCTCACGTCCCTGAAGATCGCTCGCCGTGACATCCACGCACCATCACCACCACGTCTTCGCTCCCTTGCTCCTTCTCCTCCTTCTCCACCGCCACCACCACCGTCCCTCTCGTCCTCTTCCCCTTCCTCCTCAAACCCAACGAACCTCAACACAACCTCCAATCCGTAGACCGTCACCCTCCCCTCGCCATCGCCGCCCTCCGCCACGGCCCCTTCCCCCAGCGGGAACCGCACCACCGTCCGCGGATGCCGCAGATGCCGCTCCACGAAGACGCGCTCGGCGGCCGCGCGCACGAGGCGCGACGTCCGCCGGCAGGTGCGCCACAGCCAGGGGAGGTGCGCGGACGCGGGGACGGAGGGGGTGTAGGCGAGGATGTGGTGGTGGAGTTCGAGTGGGATGTGCGGGGTGGGCATGGGCGTGGCGGTTGGAGAGTAGATGATTTGAATGGAGAGAGAAGAGGGAGGGGTATGGGATATGGAACACGGACGCGGATCGAGCGAAAGCCAATCGCTTCGACAAACGGTGTCCAACGAGAGGGCAGGACGGTGAAGATAAGTGGTTGCGGTTCCGTGAGCTGGTAGGTGGTGGAGAGGGGGGGGGGAGGGACGTTGTAGGTAGGTTGAAGCTTTTCCGGTTGCCACTCTCGCTCGCGTATGCAGCTGGTGCGCGATGCGGTGACGATCTGCGGGCGCGCATGCGCGGAGGCGTTCCGCGCGCTTGTGGGCCGCACCGCCGGCCACGTCTTACATCGGAGGAGTATGTGACGATGTTGTGACTCCACATACAGTGCGACGCGATTATCTTCGGACGAGATAGATACCTGCCACTGCATATTGCCTCCTCGGTCGTTACCATCATAGCATCCGCTGCTAATGTCGGTTACCTGCAGGTGTTCCCTACGGCATCTACTGTGCTGCACACCTAGTAACGTGTTACTCCTTCTTTCTCTTCCCGTTTCAGAGGGTACTGATAATGGGTTCGCATGCGATGATGTATATTATGTATCACAGAATGTCACTGGTTAGGCTTGAACAAGCTTGATCATGTAGTCGAACAAACAACTGCGCGGCCTCGTCCTTCTACCTAAAACCGAGCGTTGCCGGAGCTTTTGCTAAGAGCAAAGATCCTGCAGAACGACGATTCTTCCTCCACCTTTTCTGGTCGGAGAAAACTGGAAAGAGAAGACTAGAAGAAGACGAGTATTGACAGAACATAGCGCACAATATGATTAGGAAGGATCATCCTTCGACGTCGCCCGAGAGCAACCGATGTTTTCGCTAACAGTTAAAACACACGCGCAAGATGCGATAATTGAGAGCTTGGAATGCTGCTAACGGACTTCAGAAAGCTGGCATACTTCTGTAATGCGAAGTAAAGACTGGATATGGCGCTGCTGCCAAATTTCCAGTGGCGCTTAGGAACAAAGTTCAAAGGCGCTTAGGAAATAAATTCCATCCTGTCCAATCCACATGAGCGTAGGTACACAGATTCATTCAGCATTCACGGGCAATGCTAAGGATGGTAGGATAAATTTCCTATACGCACCAATAAAAACTACGGCATCGAGCTGCATGCAACATCCTGACCGGTCAGCGCCGTGATGCATTTAGGCGACCCACAACATTGGAATCGGGCGCCGGGCGCCGGATGCTAGAACAAAAAAAGCCAACATCGGATAATGTGTTCCCAAGGTGCTGAGGTTGACCGGTCAGTGACCAGAAATTCGAATGGCTGATGGAAGTATACAGGCTCACCGGTCAGGCTGCCGCGCAACGATGGACCGGCGTTTGCGTACCGGTCAAAATCTCACAGCGTACGAGCAGATCATAGCCAACCACAACGTACAAAAATTTGCGTGGCACTACGAAAAATCTGTGTGCTCCAACCGGCCGGTCGTTTCGGCGCGTTACAGCATATAGCAGAAGAGATCGCCCTTCAGATCGCAACGCAACTCACGTGGGCAGCTGTAGTAGTCGTCTGGACGTAGATGTTACCAATAGCACACGACATTCATGCCCGGACGACCACTTCAACTGCTCGTGATCCTGCATTTCAAGGGTTCGCTCTTAGAATGGTCTCCTGCAAAGAAAACGCTCGGTTCCTTCGCGACCCGTTGTCGCGTCTCTCCGCCACTCGTTCCGAACTTCGACACAGAATAACAAAGACTAATATCTCCGTCAGGCAAGATAGGAGTCGCTAGTGCAGTTGCATATCGACCTCCTCCAACGCCTGGCATTCCCATGCGTAATTCTCAACCCAGCCAAGAGCCTCTCTGACGATGTAATGCGCCTCCCGCTTGACCCAGAGAACGTTGTAGAACTCATATATCGCATCATTTCCGAATCTCATCCTCAAGCACGTTTTACCGACTGTGTTCTCTGCGTCTCGATCCTGCTCGGCCTTTCGAGATGGCAATGAGCTCACATTCTTGTCCGATCAGTGCATCATCTCCTTGGCTGAGGTTGAGCTGTAGACAGCCGCCAACTCACCCTGTCGCAACCACTATGAAAACAACTGTCGCTTCTTCGTTTTGTCGATATAAGGGCGGTCTCGGTTTATGGACCTTGGAATATGCGCGCGAACTGCAAAATCGAAGATAGGGAGGCCAACATCGCTGACTCGGATGAGGAGGCACATCCGCTGCCGAGGGCAAGGGGCATTTGAAGACCACGTCCGGCGCTGAGGAAGTCGTGTGATGCTTCCCGTTCCCCTTTTTGTGCACGTTCCATCCAGTCGGGGGTGCCGCTCAGGTGGCGGAACGTGCCCGCCACTTGTGGTAGCCGTTCTCGACTCTCCTTTGTTTCCCGCTGTGTGGTTCTACCTGGAACCATTCCACTAAAGGCTCTTTCTCACAGCCAATGTATGTCTTGAATCGATCCCGTTCATATTCGAGGTTGACTCTGTACTGTTCACCAGGAAACCAACTAAGCATGCCAAGCCGGCCTTTCCATCCCGGCCATGACCAGCTTAACATTCAGTAGCCAGTAGCGCTGTTAAAAGCTTCTACTCTCCTTTCCAGAGGAAAAGTCGAAGGCTGCCAGAGCAAGGCTACATCGAAGGAGAATTCTGATAGGCCATACAGGAAGCGTGCTGGAAACGAACGCTCGATGTTATGGCAGGTACGCTTAGCGCGGCGCTAGCGCCGCTGGGTAGTTTAGCTCCTTCGCTCTCTTCCAAACGAAGAGCCAGACAACGAATACAGATACATACGAGTTTTTGCTCCAACACTCGAGAACCCTTTCAATTCCAGTGAAGGCCGCCTGCGCGTCATTGGGAAAGGTGAGGCTCCTCTTGTTGTACTCACGCACCAGGGCAGACCACTTTTCCATATCCGGCATTGATCCTGGCGAAACAATCCAGTAAAGCATTCGAAATGATCAAGTCCATATTCATAATATGGATCTGCTGGTTTGCTGTATCGTCTTGGATACGCAAAGCCGATGGAGGTATCTTTCCTTGAGCGCCTGTAGTAGTCGAATAGCGTCTTTGATGGTTTCCGGGATCGTGATGTCCCCCGCATCTGATGTTATAGCACCCTTTCTTCAGAAGCAAGTAAGGTTATATCTTCGTGTTACCATAACATTAGGAGGATGCCCCCCTACGTAAGATAATGCAACGTATCTTGTGTCGATCGGTAGATTGACTAAGCGGCCTTCCTCTACGTTGACCAGGAGCAGAGAATTGAGAGCGCTTGGTTCCATGTTCGATGCACACATGTGACACTACTTCCCATGGTTTCATCACAAGCTCAACCACTGTTGAATTTTGTCCACATCGATCCATGAGACATCTGTCGTATTATATCCGCGTTGACAATTTTCATGAAGCAGAGCACGAGCCGGTATGGCGGGCCGGATAGATCTTACCCGCTGAGGTACGAGAAGAGCTATTCAGATGAACGCTGAAAATGAGTCTTACGAGGCCTAGCGAATGATGGCAAATTACACCTGAAGGCTGAACATCACGATGAAGAATTTGCGTATTTGGGCCCCTTTGAGCTTGACAAACAACAGAGGAGAGTTACGGTGTTTAAGCCGATAGGTCGAGTTTTATGACAGGTTGGTGGAGAAATGGCCTTCTTTCAGAATAAGGAATCAGCTCGGAACTTCAATGGGAGGAGAGGAAATCGCGTAGGCTAAGGACTCCATTTTCTGAGGAGCTCTTATGAAGGGCGCGATTAGTATAATAGTAATCTACATTTGGTGGCTTGCGTATGCTCGCACGTGTCCGTTGAGCTGGACCATCGAGCTGGCCCCTCATGATAGTATACATGCCTGGCTTGAGCTCTGGCATCTCATGGCCTCTAGTCACGAGACATAGTGCCTATGCTTAATACTAGTGCGTATATAGAGATAGAGCAGCCCTCGGAATGACTTTATCCACTTCCTGTGCAATGACCTAATCGTTGCCTTCCTGCTGGGAACGAATCCCTCGTGGAATAATATTGGTGTGCCTGAGAGCTTCCGCGCGTGGCTGCAGATGGAGTTGTACGCCCACCAGAGTAGTTTGCCGCCATGCACGCTCAATACCGTCTGCAAGTATGTATATTACGATTACTATTCAAGCTCCCTAACGCGTGCAGTTATAATGAGTATTCTATCGCTCCGTTATCGTCATCTCAAACAACTCTCTCCTTCATAACAGAGGAGACATGACCAATTAAAAAAAAAAACCTCCCCTCATCTTAAGGCGCCTCGCAACCGCTTCTAATCTCATTACCCTCCTGACCACCACTTTACTCTCACTTATTCTTTCTTCTTGCCGCCACCGACCAACCCCTTAACCCTCTCCACCAAACCTTTCCCGCTCCCCTTCCTCACCCTCAAAAAGTAGTACAGGGCCACCGCGGCGGCGATGTTGAACGCCACGTACGCCCACACGATCCCAAAGTTCCGCCACCTATCATCCCAATAGATCTTGCTTCCCGCCATGAACTGATCCGCGACGCTCAAACTGCAGTACCTGCACCCCTCGGTCGCCTCCGGGTTCTGCAGCCTACCGGGCGCCTGCGCCATAAAGGGCTGCAGGTACTCGCTGCACGTCTGGCCGGCGGGCGGGTTGAAGATGCTGGTCTCGGCCTTGGCGCAGTGGACGGGGCGGCCGTGCAGCTGGGTGGCGACGATGCCGGCGATCCAGTACGTGAGGGGCGAGACGCGGTACATGAAGATCCAGAAGCCCGGCAGCGCGTCGGGCGGCTGCATGACGCCGTTGAAGGCGATCATCATCGAGAAGAGCATCGTCACGATGGCCGCCGCCGTCTCCGCGTCCGGCGCCGCCGCGATGCACATGTGCGCGAACGTCGACGCGTAGATGAAGAACTGGATGCAGAAGAGGAGGACCAGGCCCTGGCGCGCGGACGACTGGATGCCCGCGACCGCGTAGTAGTACGATGCGTAGACGAGGATTCCGACGAGGATCTGATAGGGAATCTCGACGGAGATGTTGGCGAAGAGGAAAGCTTTCCAGGAGTAGGCTTTAGAGGGTCGTTCGCGCACTTCATAGAGAGAGCGTTGGGTGATAAAGAGCGGCATGATCTGTGAAAGGGGGGTTCGGTCAGCAAAATAATCGGTCGTAAGACATGCTTGATGATGGGACTTACCTGCTCGACGATGGTCGAGAAGATAGCGGCGATCATGAAGACGCTGAAGATGACGTTCTGCATGCCCTGCCGGGAGCTATCACTATCCCAGAAGGAGAAGCCGATGAATAGCGCGGAAGCCACGCCCAGCATGAGCTTGGCCCAGATGTACCCAGGCATGCGCCAGTACTGCTGGAAGACACGGTAGGTGACGTGGTAAATTTGAGAGATGAGAGGCATCGCGAATTCATCTGATCCTCCAGCTTCATCATCGCCGGCAGCTGGCTCGTTCTGCTTCTCGCGGTGGATGCGGTCGAGCTCGTCCTGGACGGCTTGGGCCTCTTTGCTTGCTTTCCAGACCGCGTGCCAATCTTGCGTAGCCTTCCCGCTAGCACCGGCGCCGACGATCTCGAGCATATACCTGAATCAATTGGTTAGCTTATTTCCTTCTAATTTCGAGATGGTGATGCTTACTCTGCCGGGTTCTCGTCGTCTCCGCACTTCCTAGCGCCATTCGCCTCGTAGTAATCCAAAAGCGTCCTTGAGTTCGGTCCGATGTCGCCGAAGTACACAGTCCTCCCGCCCTTCGCGAGAAAGAGGAGACGATCGAATTGCTGGAAAAGGACGGCGCTGGGTTGGTGGATTGTGCAGAGGATGGCTTGCCCGGAGTTGGCGAGCTTGCGCAAAAAGGCGCAAATCGCCCAACTGCTTTGGCTGTCCAGACCACTACAGTTCTGTCAGTGACTATGATCCGAGAATACTGGGTCCGAGAGCATACCTAGTAGGCTCGTCCAAGAAAAGAAGAAGCTTTGGCTTAGCTGCGAGTTCCACACCAATAGTCAAGAGCTTGCGCTGTTCAACGTTCAAACCTTCACCGGGAACGCCGACAACGGCCTCCGCGAAATCCTCCATGTTGAGCATCTTGATAACGTCTTCAACATACGCATATTTCTCCTCGATTGAGATCGTTTTGGGTTGGCGGAGTACAGCGCTGAAGCGGAGACTTTCGCGGACAGTCGCAGTTTGAAGATGCAGGTCTGGCAGTCGGTTAGTCGAAGGAAAGGGCCATAATAAAGTTTCATGACATACCTTGCTGCTGCACATATCCCGTCTTTCGCTGAAAGCTGGAGTCTAGAGGCCGACCATTCACGAGCATGTCTCCTGTAATGACACCCATGGAGGTGCGCTGTGCCAGAACGTCAAGCAAGGTAGTCTTGCCTGCGCCAGAAACACCCATGAGTGCGGTAAGGGTACCAGGCTTGACCCAACCAGAAACATGATCAAGCAGCCTACGGGGTTCGCCCTTGATTTCAATATCGTACGTGACATCTCTCCACGTGAAGATATCCTTCTGCGCGGGAATGACATTGACGTCTCCGCCCTCGACACTGCCCCTCTCGGCAGTGCCTGGAGCTGCCATTTCTTCATCGTTAGCCACACCATTGGGGTTCTCCTTCATATAGGCAGGTAATTTGCCCCGGCGGAATACCAGGACCTCGGCCGTAGATGTTGTCGAGGAGTTTAGCTCGACAGCCAAGAAGTAAAGGAAAAAGAAGCCAATCAAGAATGCAATCAAGATGCCAAAATTGCGCCACACATGGTCGTAGCTGTAGTCGTAGTTTGAGGCAATGTAGGCGTCTCCGGAAACCGTCCTTTCTCCTGCTACAGCGCCTCTGACGGAGCAGATGAAGCTGTCTCCCTCAAGAGTTGGGTATGCAGGAACGAAGCCGGAGCAAGTGAAGTTTCGACCGTGGTATTCGTTGGCCACGAGGATCTCGAAAGCGTAAAAGATTGGATTGATCCAGCGGATCCAACCGAACCAGTCTTTCATATAATCAACGGGGATTGTGAAACCGGTGTATACAATAATGGCCAAGACAAGAACACCAGCCAGACTCATGGCCTGGGAGACTGTCTTGGTAAGAGCAGCCATGGTCCGGAAGACGGCGCTCATAATGAACATTGAGATGAAACTGATGAGAAAGTAAATAAAAAACTGAGAAGGTTCCCTCCGGAAGTTGGAGAAGAAGTAGTAAATGAGGTTGAATGCCACAGCAAGCGCGAATTTGACTGGGATGTCGGCTACAACGCCTGCTACAGCCTCTGTGAACGGGTGGTAGAAAGCGTACGATGCGTGCTTTTCTACTATTGGGCGTTGGTCGTACAGAGAATTGATCTCGGCGATAGCGACAAGTGCGTTGAGGAGAATACCGAAGAAAAGAGCTGCATTCTTGGAGAAGAAACCTTGCGTAGCAGCGGGCGTACCGTAGAAGATGGAACCAATGATGAGTGCTTGAAAGATCTGACTGAGCACCATCGTCAACGTTGCTGCTTTGTCGTTCCAAATCCGCTGATAAGCTCTTTTCGTGTTGAGCTTGATTTGCATTGGGATCGAGAGGAGGTAAGGGGACTTCGACCTGGTATTTTTCGACTGAGCCATGCGTTTGGACTCCTGGAACTGGCTGACGACTTCGCCACCCAGTGGAAATTCCTCCTTGTATTGCTCAATCTCCATCCGCAGTGCCTTGTATGCGCTTGACTGGCGCCAGTACGCCTCAAACTCTTCAGGAGTCCTCGGAACACTGTTCTCCATCCCCTTCCGCGCTTGCCGCTCTCCAGGATTGGTCACCGAGGTCAAGAAATCACCAGTAGTCTGACGAGGGGGACAGTACCAGCCCTGCTCTTCGAAGTACTGTTTGGCAGTGCTTGTTGGCCCGAAGTAAATCTCGCGGCCCTCGTACAAGACGATAGCCTTATCGAAAACATCATAGATGGCTTGCGAAGCTTGGTAAATGGCGACCGCATTCGTGGCGCCGGTGGTATCCGCCATGATCCTCAGAGCCTTGACGAACTCCAAGGCTGTAGCAGCATCAAGTCCCCTTGTCGAGTTATCCCATGCAGCGATTGGAGCTGCAGAAAGCGCCATCTCGGCAATACTCACACGCTTCCTTTCACCGCCAGAGACGCCACGAATGAAATCGTTCCCGACTTTGGTGTTGTACGTATGGCTTAGACCAAAAACAGTCATGACGACGCGTGCAGCTTCCTTTATGGAATCCTCCCGGGTTTGCCCTTCTAGCCGAGTTGACGGTGTCCGGTACGCTGCTGCCATTTCCAGCGTCTGGCCCACGGTCAGATGAGGGAAATGTTTGTCCACCTCTTGGTTGTAGACGACTTCTCCTTTGAATTCCTTCAGCATCTGCTTCTGAGGGATGCCATTATAGTTGATCTCAGACTCTGGACCCAAAGTGAGGCCGTGTAGTTCTCCACAGATTGTTTTGAGCAAGGTGGAACATCCACTTCCTGGGCGGCCAAGAACAATCAACAGCTCGCCGCTCCTCATAACTCCGTCGAAATCTTTCAGGATGCGCTTTTCGCTCTTTTGTCCAAGACCGAAGTATTCATTCAAGCGGAAAGGTGTCATGAGAATGGATCCGACGTTCTTCTGAAGGTTCAAAGCTGATCCAGACCCGGATACGTTGAGATTTTGAAAGAGAACACCGGCTCTGCTGATCTTGATGTCTGCTTCCTCCAAGTTGCGCATGAAGAAACGCACCCATTTGTAAAGATCGAAGCGATTACTGCTGGGATCAAGCTCGGGTGACTCGGGTGTGATGTCAGCCAGTGTATGGACCCTCGACAACGGCTGGGAGTGTTGCGATGTGCGACGACGCTGTGAAGATGGCCGGGCGGATATGTTAGTCGCAATTCTTCGCAGCTCGGCTGCATCTTCGGCGGTGATGGGTTCGTAGGCGTGGGACGATTCGTCATCCCCAGAACTTGATGCACCGGATTTTTCGATGTTTGTACCACTCGATCCGTGCCTGGCTCCGGTATTGATGGGCATGTATCCCGTAGAGTCTTCCTCTTCCTCATACATGGTCTTCTCCTCGACGTCCTCACGCGGCTCGAGTTCGTTTTCGGACAGACCGTCTGGCGCGTAAGTTTCGCGGCCGGAGGCGGTCCGCCTTATGCCGTCTCTGCTTTGAGACATGCTGCTACCCCTGATGGCGAACGCAGACGGTGGAGTTGCGATGGCCTAAGCCAAGGGATGAGGGTTGTAAAGACGGGATTCAATAAGAACAGTAGGCAGCGGGATAAAGCGGAGGTGAAGCCAATGAAGATCAAGTGCTGCTTTGAGCTTAAATTCTGGGTTGATTCTGGAAGCACTTGACTGATGAGGGGCAAGGACAATATATAGGAGAAGGAGCAATTAGATCTCAATACTCTATCGGAGGTATACGCTGTGACGAAAGGGCCGGAGCACGGTAGGGCCATAGCCGCTCCACTTTCTTTGAGCGAAAAGCATGTTGGGACAACCGGTGCGCGGATGCCGCGTGGTTGTCCCTGCAAGGAAGTGTTAATCATTCAGGTGGGCTGTGTTACCAAGCGTGGCCGGAGCTAATTTCGAAGGGTTCCGGATGCAATGTGTTGCTAGGACAGCTACTGGCCAGCACGATGTTGCTTGGCTGACGTGCACGGCACCGCGGTGAGCAGAGGTCTAGACGCATATGTGGGAGCCAGAGAGCAGTAGCGCAAGCCTTACCGAATAGAGCGAAGTAGGTGAGCCTAAGCACCGTATCTGGGCAGAAGTAAGCAAGTCAAGACGGAATACGGGGTAACTCAGCTTGCCGGGATCGACCTGCACCGCACAAGCCACAGACGAGTCCTCTACTCCGACGTCAGCCTTGGAGAGTGCTGTCTGCGGTGATAGGGTTCGGCCGGTTCGCTTGGCACCGGATACCGACGGAAGCTACAGGCCCGCATAGTGGCGGCGACGATGGCGACGACGTCGACGACGGCGATGAGGAATGAGGAGGGTAATCATGACAAGGCCTTCGGGACATCCGAACGGTCCATCGGGAGGTCAAGATGCCGGCCAAGACGAGTGAGCGGAGGCGTTCAGAGAGTCTTTCGGGAAGTCGGGGCTCGGTCGGACGGCTAGCTGGAGCGAGAAAGTTTCCGCCAATGCTCCGAGGGAGCCTGTTGGCCAGCTCTCGAGCCTAAATCGACTGCGGAGGCGGAGCGTGGGCAGAGTTGAGGGGTGGGGAGGAGAGCGGAGCGCTTTCGCGAAGGGCTCGTGCGAAGGTGTTCCGGCTGCCTGTTCACGTCGCCAATCTCGGGCAACAGCCTTTCGTGCCAGCGGTAGCAGCATTCTTGGCGCTTTGGCGTAAATTTCGTTGCGCTACCGTGTCTTGGACCCTGAGAGCACCGTTGCCTCAAGCTTGCTCGGCCCTCTGGCCAAGCTGAAGCGGTGTCGTTGAACGGGACGCGAGCGCGGAGTCCGCGGCAGCCGCGTTCAGCCGGGCGCTAGTCGGTCTCTCCGCTGGCCTGCTCTCGATGTCAGCGCGACAAAATTTCCTTATTAGGCCGAAGTGCGAGAAGTCTTATTCATGATACGGAGCATTATATAACCCGGATATCTTGTGTTTGCCTTGGCTTTGTCAACAGTGTGCCCTAAGCCTCAGGATCCGGGCCGAATCATTGCTCCAGTGGCCTGCGAGGCGCGCCGAATAAAAGCGAGCAGCCGGGAGTAAAGCTACAAAGAGAGCGAGCATCCACGTCCGGGGCATTGGTCGTTCGCTGCCTTCCTCATGGCCCTCCTAACGCAAAGCTCGTTAACATACACACCGTCCGTATTAGACAAGTTTCCCTTACCTCGAACGCTAATTGACAGAGATGCAGGTTAGTTTGTGTATCGATTTGCGCAGCCCCTAGTGAAGAGGTAGATTCTCCATCGTTGTGCCTGGGCGGTCCGACCGGAGATGCGACCGTTACTGGCCGACGAGGT
The DNA here is from genome assembly GCA_037367355.1 of Neoscytalidium dimidiatum. Lineage (NCBI taxonomy): Eukaryota > Fungi > Ascomycota > Dothideomycetes > Botryosphaeriales > Botryosphaeriaceae > Neoscytalidium > Neoscytalidium dimidiatum. The sequence goes on along the minus strand of CM074699.1, from coordinate 3,632,398 downwards.
TGGCGACTACCATGCCCGGTTGACACCTTCAACTCCAGATGTTAATTCTTGCTTCTCATGCCGCTCACGGAAACAACTTCGTAATAGAGCGCAAACGGCAATCAAAGGCTGCGATCAAGCAGTGCTGACATGCGGCGACACCACTGATATTAAATCGTTTCCGGCGATGCTAGATCGATACGAAATAGGTGTACGTTTACCGGAGTGCTCAAAGCCCGGGATTATGACTGGACTAGTCCCCCTTTTTGCTTATGTCTGCTTCAATACGAGCTCAAAAGTCGGACAGCGCGTGATTGCGGAGAAAGGCACGCGTCGGCGAAAGAAGCTGTGCTGGTCCAGAAGGGAAATAAACTAGTGCGTCTTTTGTTCTGCCTGTGGGCCCGTTCTCCTTGGCGGAGGAGTCAGCAGTGAAGACGCGGTGGGCGAAGCAAGCGCGCGTACTGTGGAGAGGAGCGCGATGTTTCTGAGCTCCGCGAATCTCCGCTCAGCCCTCGGCTCGCACATCGCAGCCACGTCGCATGTAGGGAGCTCCGCTCTGCGCTAACGTTTGACGCCGAGACGTGTGTCCGTTTCCCGCATAGGAGACATGAAACGCCTCGTCTCTGTAATTTTCGAACAGCCGGAAGCCGGCACGCGCAGAGCAGCACAACGAGATGATGGGACAGTTTCCGAGCGACTCACCGGAGACGACACAGGCGCGACGAGGGCGACGCGCGTTCCGCCCCGCGACGAGAAAGCGCGCAATTCCGCCAGCGCCAGGAACGCCACGCCTGGCCATTCTCGGGCCTGAGTCCCTGGTGCTGCAGCAGCACAGGCAGACACCGACGCAATGACCACGCCCTGGCAGCTGCTCAAACGGCCCTGCGGCCACTCGTGCGCTCTCCAGAAGGCTTATCGCAAACAAGCCTTTCGTCTCGAGGCCTACCCCCGGATCGGCCCTTGCTCCTCTTTTTGCCTCTCGCCCCCGTCAAGCCTTCCGGCGTTAAGGTTGACCACCGTTCAGCAGTGCTCACGGCCAATACCACACCTCTCATGTCAGCATCGATAACTCCACGAAACGCGCTTGTGCGGCTGGCTTGACGGCGCTAATTCTCTGTCATCCCCATCTTCGGTTCCGCCTGCATGCGACGTCCCAAGCGCAGGGTCTTGTCACGAAGGGCCCTGAACAAAAAAAAAAAGGTGGTTGGCGCTTCTGATCTCCAACCTCAAGCAGGCCTCACCTTGCAATCACGACCTCGAATAGACGAACCACGCACGACACAGGGCAGCGATCCACGCCAGAATCGTTCGATTTAGGCTCAACGGCAGCTCCCCTTTACCTGCACTCACTGCTGGGTTTTTTCCCCTGTCCTGAGCAACCACACTTCACTTTTCCAATAGCAGCGCATGCAACCTCTCGGCTTCTTCCTCGCCCTTCCCACTTCTCTTCAGCAATCAACGCCCCGAAAGGTCTCTATCCTCCTATCTTTACCCCTCCAGACACGCCGAGACAAGCTTTTCCCTCATCCAGCATCCAGCGCGAACCGCAACGGTGCGGCAACCACACACAGGCCTCGCCCTGATCTATCCCCCCCACTACCCACCCGCCTCCCCGTTCCTATCCCGCTCTCACTTCTTCGCAGACTCTGACGCTCGCTGCTGCAAGGTTCTATCATCACACTTCCCGTATTCCGCGCCGACTAACTTCTCCACATTCCGCCCCTCCCTCCGCGGAAAACGTCCCATCGCAACCCTTTCCCTTCCTTGCCACGTGCCTAGGCCACCCGCGATCGGCATGAGGTCCCCATCATGATCAGCGCGCGGCGGGCTCGAAAAGGGAATATGGCCGCAATCGCCCTTTCCCGAAGCCTCACGCCCTTTCTCTCCATGCCGGTTACACTTTCTGCCGTGTCGCTGCTGACGGGGACGAGGGTTTGGTTTGGTACCCGTTGACCGGCCAGCCGGGATATTGGGGATGGTGTTACGTGCAGCATCGGACCCTGGGGAAATAGCCATATGCACCAGAAAATACATGCATACAGGGGGACAAAGCAAGAGGGGAAAAAAAAAAAACGAACCTCGCTTCTCCCAATACACATCGTCTCCCGTGCCATGAGTAGCTATCATAATGATGCAAAAGGGCCGAAAAAAAAACTTCCATGTATAAGGAGTAACAAATATGTCGAAGAATAGAAACCCGTGAAACTCAATCTGAGCCCCTCTCTTCGTAAACAGTTCCACATTATTGGCGGAGACTCCGCTCTACCCTCCTTCCCATACGGAAGGCTGATGGCCTAGAATGCTTAATTGTGTAGATCGCGAGAAGGAACCTAGATGTGAGCAGTAGCATTTTCTGCCTTCTTTTACCTTCCCGCGGGGCGAATTCGGCGGGGGAAGTCGCCGCTCAACCCTAATTCTTCTCTCCCACCGGAGAACGGTTTCTAGGATATTAACGACCATATTGTCAAAAGGAACCGGGATGAAAGCATAGAGGGCGAACGTCAATTTGTTTTCTCTCTCCAGCCTCTACTTATTTCATTACTTTTACTCGTATTCGAACGACTTCAGCTACGTCCGTTAGCAGCAGTAGCCCATCCAATGGATACTGCGCGAATTGGCAGGATGATTGAAAAAGAGATGGTCATTACGATTCGAGAGGATAGAAGAAAAATCGGACACTCGGACCTAAAAGACGGGATATCGTCGCTGAAGCAAGGATGGGGGGAAGAAAGAAGTTGCAAGTCGGCTGATGGAACGACCAACTGAAGACAAAGATATTGTCTTTTCTGAGACATAGTGACCAAGGGGAAGTAAGTGATTGGACGGGTTCGGGCTACTTCCCGTGTGCTGCAGCCCCCGAAAAGATTCTCGGTAAATAGATGAAGAAGAAGCGCATCAGTGCAACACGGACACGAGTGAAGCGTGGCAAAAAAAAAAAAAAAAACTGAGTACGTGCACATAGCTGCTCATGGGGAAATGTGACCGGGCAGAAGACTCATTCTTCGACGACGACCATGCTGACGTCACAGACACAAGGAGATTGGGGGAATTGTGCTGTCAGGAACCGCCCACACGAAATCAACCCGAAATCTGGATCAAAGCACATCCGCTCCATGGAAAGACCGATTGGGAATCCTAATGACACCTTGACTCCGATTTTTGCACACCAAGGAAAACTATTTCGCAAATGCCGCCCGCCCGCTTAAACGCACTCAGATAATCGACAAAGGAGAAAACGAGTAGACGGCAAACCGAACCGTCTGCAGCCCTAGTGTCATGCAACTAGCGATTGTAGGTCGGATTGATGTGGTTGCTCTTGGTGTCTCTCGGCATGTACTTGATGCGCTGGTTCAGGATCGTGCCTTTCGTGGATTGAGTTGTGCCCCTGCTGATGCTCATGGATGTGTCCGTGGCTCTGGGGTTGTTCTGGCTCGCGCGAGCGTTCCTCCATGCGAGCTTCCTGCGCACCTCCGACGGAAAGTCTTCCTTCTGATCGGGGAAGTTCTGAGTGCGCCTGACCAGGCGTCAAGTGGCCGGTATTAGACGAGTCTGGACCGGGTCTCGCCTCCGTAGTATGGCCGCCGACTGAGCCTACAGATGCGGAAGGAGAAGCTGAGGCAGGGCTTGCTAGGTTTTGCCTCATCATGTTCCCAGCGTATCCTCCCATTTCCATGTCTGAATGAGTAGTGTCGTTCTCAGGGGGAGGCTGAGTCATGCGAAGTTCCGGTTCCCGTACCTCTTTCCAAGAGCACTTTGCGTGCTTCTTAGTGCAGCCCATGCATGCCGTCAAGTTCTTCAGGCAGTCCATATGAAGTCTCCTGCAACGGTCACAAGGCGGAAGAATCCTTTCTCCTTTTGATAGAGATTCCATGCGCGCAACCATTTCTGCTTTAAAAGGTCCGCCATCATCTTTTTCAGTGGATTGGGGGTGCTGCGAGCCCGGCCGTGCTCCGTGAGATGGAAGGAGTTGCGATGGTGTGCTTGGGATCGGAACTGGTGACGTATTAGATAGTAGAAGCTGCGCATACTCGTTCTCGCTATAAGGGAGTCCGTTCGGCCCGTTCGTCGTGTTCCCAGGAGGACGAGCAGTTGGCTTGCTTCCTGAGCCAGATCCTCCAGCCGAGTACTGGCTAGCGCTTGAGCCTCGGCGAATCCCATCACCATTGGATCCTTGTGTTCTGCGGTCGTTGATAGTCGAGAACTTGCTCATAAGCTCGGTGCGGGTGGCCGGAGATGCGCCGTTCCTGCCGGCGTCGTGTTCGGCTGGAGGTCTGGAGTTGACAGCGACAAAGCCTCCAGTGGGAGACTTGGATAGAGCAGCCAGTGCAGCATTTGCATTTTGGCCGAGGCCGTTCATGAGTGCGACGTTCGACGGGCTGGAAGCGCGGACCGCTGCGGGATTGTTAGTGGCTCGGCGATCGAGGATGGCCTGCTTGCGGCCCTTCAACCGGTGGTTCAATTGACGGGTGCGCGCGGCGACTGCAGAGAAAAATTAGCAGAAGGTACAAGTGTAGACGGAAGCGAGGACAGACCTTGGTCAGCTAGTTGACATATCTGTGCCAGGTTTTTCTCCAAAATTTCCAGCGTGCCCAATTCCTTCTCCTCGTCCTCGACAATTGGCTGCGGCGGTATCATCTTCTGTGGGATACCGCTGCTAATCAAAACGTAGTCTTCCTCACTGATCTGGACGCGGCATTGCTTCGTGTAGAACTGGCAGACGCGGACGCCCTCGCTCATCTGGCCGAGGGTGAACTGCTCGGGCTTGTTGTGCGCAAACTCGACGACGTCGAGCCAAGTGACATTGGCAGGCTCCTTGCCATGCGATTTCAAGACCTTGGGCGGACCGTCGAAAAGGCGCTCGAAGCGCTTGATGAGAATCGGGCCAAGCGGGCGAGCGCCGAGGTTGCAGGCCATGCTCTCATGGCGGTCGAGCACGCCCTGGTACTCGCCCAGCAACTGGAGGATGTTGGGCAGAGTGTCATCGCCGGAGATGAGGGGCAGGTCCTCGGTGTATTGGCGGGCGAGGTAGTTGATCTGGAGGTGGTTGGAGGTTTTGGCGGTTTTAGGCGGCGGCGCAGGAGGAGCTTGCGCGGCGGCATCGTGCGAAGGGCTGCGCTTGCGCTTGAGCTGCTCGGTCATGGTGGCGGTTGACGACGACGGATCGTGGTGGGCGCCTGTGTCCATGGCTTGGGGGGGAGCAACAAGGCCGCGAGCGAGGCCTTGTGGGAGCGCTTGGAGAGAGGAGCGATGCGGGTGCTGGGAACGCGGTAGGGCTAAGGGTCAGGGCGCAGCGGAGAAGCAGTCGGAACGGGAGCAATGCTCGGCAAGGCCGCGGTCAGCGAGGCGCGGCGCCACAGGCGGCCGAGACGCAGCGATTCGCGGAGCTCGACAAGCGCAACGCGCACGGGAGGGGGCGGTGGCTGCAGAGCGATGGGGAGCGCAAGAGAGGTAGGCGGTCGGTCGGGAGCACATGCGGCGTGAAGGGAAGGAGAAGAGGGCGCGGGCGGAGCGGTGGGACACCGACGAGGAGGGTGGAGGCAAAGCGGAGGGCTCGCGCACGATCGGGTAGCCGGCACAGGTCGCAGGGAGAGGCGCCTAGGCCTGGCGGAGGGAATACTGGATCAGCGGTGCGCCGACCGCTGGCTGCTGAGCGTACTGCAGCGGGCGGCGGGATGCCTCGGACGGAGCCCAGGCGCCTTTCCGCGTCGCGTGGCTCCCCTCCACCAGCGCCCGAGTGGCATGCCCTGCGTAGCCCGGCACACGCGTCGCAGCGCCAGCCCGTGGGCCGCCATGGCTCAGGCCGCCGCCGCAGACGCGCGCGCGGACGGCGACGGCGGTGCTGCTGGTGCGCGCAGTCACAGTGCTGGGAGAATGGAAATAAGGGCATCCTCTCTCGAGCTCCGCTGAACGCTAAGCTCACGGAAACGATGGCTCGCGACGCCACAGCCACAGGCGGATCCGCGGCCCAGCGCCTGGCACTCCTGCTCCAGCGGAACAGCTGCCCCCAAGCACCGCGCCAGGCGGAGGCCCCCATGGCCCCCTCTCAGGAGCTCGCCACGCCACGGCTGCAGCAGGATGCACCGCATCGCGCCAACCAGCCCGCCCGGCCCGTGAGCAGATGCGGTAATCCGAGACGAGTTAGCGAGGGAACTGAGGGCCATATTCCGTCGCCCACCTACTGGCACTGGCTCCTGGCCGCTCAGACAGCGCCCGGCAAAGCCGCCTCGAGCCTGGCACGGCTGACGAATGCCAATGGTAACACTCCCGCTCCTCAGAAGACAAACGCTCCGCGCGACCCGTTCCCAGACCGAACATAAAAGCTTGTCTTTTGGGTTCGGAAACCGAGTCGGCAGCTATCTTGCGGGCCGCATTTCGTGTTTCCTCTCTACCGTCAGCGTGCGATGGAGAGTTGGGAGTTGAGGTTCGACGAGACTTTAGCGGCAAAGCGGGTGTGCGGGATGTGGGCTCGGGAAGGTCGATTCAAATAAATACCGCAGAGCATGCCTGGCCGAGGTGGCTCACGAGGGGTCTCCATAATAAAAAGTGCAACAAGGACGGCGGAAGAGGGACGTGACGGTTCTGCTGGAAATAAGAGACTTGCCATGTCGGAGATAAGCAATCAATTCGTTCAATGCTGGTGCGCGAGCCGGTGTTCAGTGCGCCCTGTTTACCCTACAAGCACTCCGGCTAATGGCGCGACGCAATGGCTCGAGGGACGCGTGGAGTATTATTGTATCAGCGGCCAATGCAGGAAGGCGCAACAATTGGCTGCTAGTGGCACTTCCAAATGTCTCTCCCGGGACCACTCACCTTATTGCCTCATTCCGCTCCTGGCGGAGAGGTCGGCTAATTCGCGGCGCTTCGGCGGGGCTCAAAATCGCGTGGGCCGAGCGTCACCGCCCGCGCAGCTCGCGACTGACAGACACGCGCTTCCGCTATCAACCCCCAACATCACCACCACCTCCTCCTCCTCCTACCATGTCTGAGCGCGGGAACTTCCGGGGTGGCCGAGGCGGCCGAGGCGATCGTGGTGGACGCGGCGGTGCCCGTGGTGGTCATGGCAGCCAGCAGGAGCGCCCCAAGAAGGAAAACATCCTCGATCTGGGGAAGCTCATGGACAAGGGAATCTCCGTCAAATTTAACGGCGGTCGCGAGGGTAAGCTGTAATTGGTGTTGCGTTTGAGTTCTGCAGACCTGGTCAATGTGTTGCTGACTTCCAATGGTTAGTGACGGGTACGTTGAAGGGCTACGATCAGCTCATGAACCTGGTGTTGGATGACGTGAAGGAGGTCATGCGCGGTAGGCCCTTGCTGTCTCCCGAGAAGCTGTAATGTTCCAGATGCTGACTATACGCTTGCATAGATGACGATGGCAACGAAACCACCCGCTCCCTAGGCCTCATTGTTGCGCGCGGCACTCTGCTCGTCCTGATCTCGCCACTCGATGGCAGTGAAGAGATTCCGAATCCGTTCGCCCAAGCCGAGGATGAATGAGAGTGTGGCGCAGCTCCCAGTTTTGTTGCATACACGAAGAGAATATTCTTAGCCCGGTCACCAAAACGATTCAGCTGGCACGGCTTGGCAAAGGCAGATGGAAGACAAGCCCAAGGCCGCGTCAGATCTTGCGAATCCATATACCACGGACTTTATCAGGAGGACATGAAGGAGCATGGGGTCACAGCCTCTCCAGTACGACTAGAGATGAGCTGCCGCGCAAAGTCGCTAAAATATCAAGTCACAAGAGGGAGTCGAACTTCAAGCAAATCTGACTTTCCAGTCTTCCTTGGCAGATCTTTTGTGAATCGACCTTTATATCAGCTCCCGCTGCTGCCTTGCTCCTGGAAATGGACGAGCCAATAGTAGAAAATTGGTTCGTTTTTAGTAATGCAACGCAATGCATGAACTAATAGGCCATCGGGAGAGCATTGTATTGACTGCAGCTAGATTAATAGCTCTGAAGGGACGGAACTGCCATGATGTCTCAGATATCCTGATCATCGAAGGAAGTTAAAATCTTAGCAACACCGCCTCAACTCCTTATCTGTCATATCAACTGCATCATCCCGGAAGATCATCACTTGGCGACGCGGGGTTCAGCAGATCATAGAAATTACAGCGCCACAAAGGACAGCAAGAGAAAGCTCCTTGGACCAATGGCGAAGCGGATGTCTCACGCGTGCGACTTTGCTTAAAACTCTACGGCTATTTGATATGTCGTTTGCTTTCCAAACTGCCTTTTTGAGGTAGTGACTGAGATTATTGACTCTACTTGGCAGTGCCACCAGGACGACAGTGCCCGCCGGCACGGTGCGCGTACCGAAAACCCCTCACCTGAGCCTCACAAAAATTCTGGTTACCGACTGCCATTGGTTCTCTTAAAGTTCTCTCTTACATGTTTCTATGTGCTTATTGGTAGACGACGAGCCAAGATGATACACGCGGCTGCGTCGAACCTTTATAAAGTAGCGTTGTTGACCCTTTCTCGCGACCAAGATGTGAATTTCGCCTTATTGAAGTTCAAGTTTCAACCTGAAGCCATGCTCCTTCTCGCACTTGCCTTTCTCTGCGCTGTCAGTGGAGTTCAAGCCAGCTCACTCTACGAAAGGAATGTCAACTTTCTGAGTCCTTCTGGAAATCATGTTGGTCTCGGTCTGGATACAAACAGGCTCTTCAAACGACAAGCCCTAGCCGCCCAACTTGATTCTGCCCAGTTGAACTTTACCCATGGAGTTGCTTCAGGATCCAGCCCCTGATTCTGTGATACTCTGGACGAGGCTCTCTCCAGTTTTCGAAAATGACCGCTCCAACGTCACCGTCGAAGGATTCGTTCCGCTTTATAGCCACGAGACAGAGCAATACGTGGAATTGTCGGAGTCGCCCATTTGTGCCGACTACAGGGTCGGAACGGATGAAGATTTCTCAACAGTTGTCGATTCCGGCAGAATTTACACAGCATCCGAAATTGATTATACAATCAAGGTGGAAGCTCGTAACCTTACCCCCTTCACAACATATTTCTATCAATTCAGCGCTTGCGACAGCTATATCCGAAGCCCGATCGGACGGACTAAGACTTTGCCCGCTACTGATGATAACGTTGCTAATGTTAGACTCGCTGTCTACTCCTGTGCAAATTGGCGTGAGTTTAGCAATAGCTTTCCTACTTTTGCGCTAAGCTGACCCCACCGAAGCCTACGGTTTTTTCAATGCTTATGGAAATGCTGCCCGCAAGGTTTGTATAATCCACAATGTGATAAGAGCTATTTGCTAATAAATGATAGGACTCAATTGATTATGTTGTGCACCTTGGTGATTACATATATGAAACATCACCGGGCCCGAATCGTTTTGGCTGGGACATTGGGCGTCTCCATGAACCAGCTAAAGAGCTCGTATCACTTTACGACTACAGAAGAAGACTTGCACAGTATCGCGAGGACAGCGACCTCTTACTTAGCCATCAGCGTTTCCCTTGGATACCCGTCTGGGATGATCATGGTACACACAACCTGTACATCGGCTACCATAACTACTGACAAATAAACGTAGAGACTGCTAACGACGCCTGGCGAGGTGGCTTTGGAAACCAGAACAACACAGAAGAGGGTTGGGAGGATGTTGGCGGCGTGAGTGTTGATCAGAGAAAGATGCATGCTGTCAGGGCGTACTTCGAGTGGATGCCGATCAGGTAAGTGTCAAGAATCACCTCGAACTGCAGCCAGGCGCCATATCAGTACAGACATGCAGCTGTACTCTTTATCACGAATTCAAAAGCAGGACGGTTGACTTCTCCACAGGCAAGTGGACATGGATGACAACTTACGCATTTGGCGAAGCTTCTCCATCGGCAGGCTGGCAGATCTGATCATACTTGATACCCGCGGATACGATCGCAGCATCACTGGCCTGTAAGTCTTCCCATCTCATGTGCTTCCTACATGATACTAACCTTCCCCACCAGAGACTGGAACACGGAGTATATCCGCCTGATCTCCGATGACGCCGGCCGCACGCTCATGGGCAGCCGCCAAGAGAACTGGTTCTACAACTCGCTCAGTGCCTCCGCCGACCGCGGTGCAACCTGGCGCATCGTCGGCTCGCAAGGCAGTACGTCACCCAACCTCCCGGTCTTCCCTATCTCACCTCCCGACCCCCCTCCACAAACACACACGACTAACTCCCTTCGCACAAAGTCTTCTCCCGCATGAACCGGTCCTCCCTCGCGGCCGACCCCTCCAACCCCTTCAACCGCGACTCCTGGGATGGCTACCAAGGCAACCGCAACCGCACGCTCGCGCACCTCTACAACAACGCCGTCCCCAACAACATCTTGCTCGCCGGCGACAGCCACGCCAACTGGGTCTCCGACCTCGCCTGGCTGGACGCGAAGCCCTACTCGCCGGCCACGGGCGCGGGCGCCGTCGGCGTCGAGCTCGCGCTGACGGCCGTGTCGAGCGTCAGCCGCGCGGGCCAGAACGTCAGCGTCGCGGCGGCGCGCGCGTTCAGCGACAACATCGTCGACGCGAACGACGAGCTGCAGTGGAACGAGCTCTGGTACCGGGGTTACGTGGAGCTGAGCTTGAGCGCCGAGAGGGCCGAGGCGCGGTTCTTCGGCATCCCGGATGTCAAGAGCAGGAGCGGGCTGGAGGTGAGCTTGGCGAATTTCACGGTGCTGGCGGGCGAGAACCGGTTGCAGAGGCCTGTGGCGGGTGGGGTTGTGGAGGCCGGGACGCTGAAAGGCGGGGAGACGAGGACGACGAATCGGACGGTGGACACGGGCGCGGCTTAGGCGTTGTGGGGGAGCGTGGCGGAGTTGTTCGGGTTTAGGCTGTTGAAATGCCTGATACTGCTCTGCAGATGAAGGAGTCCAAGCTCACAGCCAACCAGAAATTACGAAACCTTCGAGCACACCTAACCTCCATATTTTGTCTCTCCTGTTCATCGTACATGGTTGGTCATCGCGGACCTTCCACTTTTTGCGCACTCGGATTTCAGGGCGCAGTAGTATGTGGGAGAAATTTAGCTCCGAGGCTCAGTGGGGTAGGTCTGCAGGAGCAGCGGCCTCCAGGCTCTCCCGAGCTTAGCTGCTGCTGCGCCTTGCGGAACCCAGACAATGGAACTGGTTTCGAGAGTTCCGAGAGAATATATCACTACATAGCCCAATCAGAGCGCTCTTGAATGTTAAGTTGCGCCTGACATAGTCAGCGCGTAATCAGCAACACCAGAGTGCCAATTCATTGAAGACTCAATTTCCAGGGCGTCTTGAGGCAGATCGCAGATTGAAGTCCTCCGAAGAATCGGCTGACTCGTTACAAAATGCAGCAGTGCCGATCCGCTGAGTGACTAAAAATTATTCAGAAAGAGGGCGAATTTTCATGGTTTGGAATCGCCTTTTCCATTATACGTTTTCCAAGCTCAATCATTAAAGCCTTCTATTGAAGCTCTTAGAAAATGAATTCCTCATTCTAATGAGGTAAAGTGCTATGAAAAATATAAGAGCGTTTTAGTACAAGTGATTCAGCTATTGCATCTGACCTAGGAGGTAGGACACATGATCAGTAAGGAAACAGCTTCAAATTTTTTACGACTTAGATTTTAGGGCGCATTTGATGCGCACGACAGATCGTAAGGTGGAGGTAAGACATGCCACGCTCCTTGGAATAACACCGATTGGCTCGACTAAGAGAATGGTTTAATAACAGTGTGGTTTCTATCTTTAAGCTGCACGCTGCGCAGACAATTTTGGCTCCTGCAGAGGTTTGCGGGATTGCTTCTCCCAGACATTTTCTAGAAGGAAAGAGAAAAGCATTGCTGTTCAAACTTCCATGCTCGGGCCAAAACATGGCTACAACCCAGTCATCATGGAAATGTATCATAGAATATCGCTTCACCGGCTAGGAGCTTGATCAATTCAAGCTTTTGAACATTTCTGAATCGTGAGACTTTAGGAAATGATAACTTCTCATCGAAAAATGCCCGTGGTTTTAGTGATATCAGCGCCATACAAGCAATCCTTACTTCCTCCCCTTCCCAACAACCATCTTTTTTGATCCCGCCTTCTTCTTATCCCCCTTCCCGCCCTTCCTCTTCGCTGCCTCCAGAGCGCCCTTTCCGGCCCTCTCCGCCTTCCCCTTCTTCCAGCCCATGCCCGCGCCCTCCTTCCTCTCGCTCGCCGCATCCAACCTCTTCTTCTCCTTATTACTCAACTTCTTCTTCCCGGCCTTGACCTCCACGCCCTCGCCGTTCAGCTCCGCCCTGCCCGCCTCCTTCGCCGCCTTCTTCTGCGCCTCCGACTCGAACCACGTGCGCTTCGGCCGGGCCAAGATCTCGTCCTGGTGCAGGACGATGTTCTCGCCCTTGCGGATCTCCATGTCCGCCTGCGCCAGCGCCTTCTCCTCCTTCTCCTCCTTCAGGATCTCCTCGACCTCCTCCTCCATCTCCTTCAGCCTCGCGTCCCACGCGTCCACCGCGTCGAAGGGCACCTGGCGCGACACGATCTTCGGCGGCGCCGCCTTGTCCTGAGCCGCCTGGGCGCGCGCCGCCTTCACGACGGCCTTCACGACCTTGCGGTCGGGCTCAGCGGCGATGGTGCAGGCGCGACCCGTGGCGCCGCCACGGGCGGTACGGCCGACACGGTGGAGGTAGATCTCGTGCGTTTGCGGGGCGCCGTAGTTGATGACGGTGCTGACGCCCTTGATGTCCAGACCACGCGAGGCCAGGTCGGTGGCGAGGAGGTGGGAGGCGGACTGGCTGCGGAAGGACTCGACTGCTGCGATACGCTGTGAAATACTGTTAGCTTGTGTACTGGCGCTGTAACAAATTGGCTAGTCCTTACCTGTTCTTGGCTCATGCTGCCGTGCAGCTCCGCAGCCTTGATTCCACAGAGTCCGAAGAGGATGCGGACACGATGCGCCTCTTTCTTCTGTCTGAAGAAAACGATTACGCGATCTGTATACACCTCTTTGCAAAGGTGCATTAGGACCGCCAGCTTCTTCTCTTCCTTGCCAGGTCTGAGACGGACGAATTCCTGTACAAGGCCAGAAACGGTTGCCTTCTTGGCGTCAACCATCAAGCGAACTGGCCTGTTCAAGCCTACACGAATGAGCTTGTCGACTGAGTCCGTCATGGTGGCGGAGAAAAGCATGGTCTGTCTTGATTTCGGGATGGTGGTCAGGATCTCGTTCAATTCATCGGCGAAACCGTCTTCGAGCATGCGATCGGCTTCGTCAAGAACGAGGATTTCTAGGGTGTCCACAGCGAAACTGGCAGAATTGCGCATGTGATCAATAAAACGACCAGGAGTGGCGATGACAACATCTGGACGTTGCTTGAGGATGTTCTCTTGCTCCCTGAGACTGAAACCACCGACAATTTGGGCGAATGTGATGTCTGTGAAAGCGGCCAGCTTCTTGGCGACGTTGAAACACTGAACAGCCAATTCACGAGTGGGCATCAGAATCGCCACACGAGTCGTAGGGACCTTCTTCGGTCTGTAGAGAAGACGTTCCAAAATGGGGATGATGAAAGCAGCAGTTTTACCGGAACCGGTAACGGCACCACCGACGACATCTTTACCAAGGAGAGCAACGGGAATTGTCTTGGCTTGGATGGGTGTTGGCTCAGTGAAGCCAACAGCAGCCAGGCCTTTGAGAATTGGACGGGACAGCGACATGTTCTGGAACGAGCCCTTGCCCTTTGCAACCGGTGATTTAGAACCATCAATGTTCTCCTCGGGAGCGAAGAAGGCCTTTCTGCGTTCTGCTTCCACGGGATCTTCCTTCTCCTCATCATCGGAAGAATCAGATCCTAGGTCGTCAGGGTGTGGAACGGGTTTCGCGACTTCTTCATCTTCCTCGTCTTCGGCCTCTTCTTCGTCAGAATCCTCCTCGTCTTCGCCCTCCGCTTCTTCGTCGCCTGACTCCTCTGCGTCCTGAGCGCCCATGCCAAAGCCATCTTCAGCCATAGTCTCGTCCTCTTCGATTCCGTTGAACTCCTCCTCAGCATCAGGGTCAGCATCAGAGTTATCGCTCTCGGCATCCCCGTTGGCATCCTTTTGCTTCTTCTCGGCTTCCTCATGTTTCTGTCGCCGACGCGCAATGATCTCATCGATGTCTACAGCCTTCTTATCACCAGCATTTTTCTTTGTATCGGCTCCCAGGCCCCAGCCGTCAAAGTCGTCTATCACGCCAATGTCGACATCACCGGCCTGGAATTCGAAGTCAGAGGCCATTGCGCCATCATCCTCCCCACCAGCGGCCCAATTGTTCTCCTCATTTTCTTCCTCGGGCTCAGGGGACGGGCTCGGAGCCTTCTTCTGCTTCTTGTTGTTCTTGTTCTTCTTCTTGGAGCCGTTCAGGTCAGCGTCGGCGGCGGCAGAGTCGCGCTTGCGCTTCTTCCCGTTGGTGGAGGGGAGCTGGGCGTCAGGCTCGCCGTCGAGGTCGGGGATATTGTCCTCATGGTCGGAGATAGTCAGGACGAAGTCGTCGTCGAGGTCGCGGGGAGCCATGGTCGCGGGCGCGGAGATTGTGGTGTCCGGACTGCTCTCCAAAAAAGTTTCGGAGATGATTATTCTGCCGCCGACGGGCAGGGCGGTGAGAGGCACCGAGGGCGGCCAGGGCTTGGCGTCGGGTCGGAGGTCAGCGGGAATCCGAGCGGGCGAGCGCCACAGCAGCTGCGCCACGGCTAATCTTTGGCAGCGGCAAATCAGCGAAGCGTTGGAGACCGATTCGCTGTGCGTAAACTGGCCACGGCAAGGGAGCTCTGGACAGTGGCACTTGGCAGCTTTGATAGCGGTCAAGCGCTCCTCTGCCAGCTGCACGCCTTGCGGAGCTGGCTTTTTCAACCCCTCCCGCTCCTCTCAACACCTCTGCAGTCGCTGTGATCGCTGTGAGCAGTGTCCATTCCAGCCACCATGAACTCGGAGCCCGATCTACGTCACTCCATCTCGCTGCGACCGCACCCGTTTCCGACCCAGGCTAGCCAGTCCAACCGCACGGAATCCCCTAGGCCGCACCATCATGCCTCGGAGTTCATCGCCTTGACGCCCGTGAACCACCCGGGTACTCCCGACCCCGCCAACAACCGCAAGTCCGCGACCAGCACCGCCTTCGAGCCCGTGACGCCGCCTGCCGATGCTCAAGGTGACCCGCTCTCGCACCGAAATGCCGCCCGTTTCGGTCAGGATAGCTCCGATGTCGAGCGCCAAACCCTGCCCTCCTACGACCGCGCAAACGATCCTTTCAACCTCGCCGACAAGATCAAGCCCCGGGAGGAGCTCGACCAAATCCGTGCCAACACCTCCCGTAAGCGCGATGGCTGCGGTCCGATCGTCACCAACAAGAAGGCCCATCGCGCCCGCAAGATCGAGGCCTTCTATGAGAACCAGAACGAGAACATCGAGCGTCTGCTGAAGCCCGTGTCCGAACATGTTCGCGAGGCCAAGGAAGAGGAGGGTGCCGATAACCTGCAGTTCAAGATTGCCGTCTGGGGCTCCTTCGGTGCCAACATCATCCTCGTCGCCCTGCAGCTCTACGGTGCCATTTCGTCCGGCTCGCTGTCCCTGTTTACCACCATGGCGGACGCTATATTCGACCCCATGTCCAATATCACCCTCATCTTAGCCAATCGTGCTGTCAAGCGCGTCAACCCCCACCGGTTCCCGTCAGGCAAAGCCCGCATTGAAACTGCCGGCAACATCTTCTTCTGCTTCCTGATGACCTCCGTCTCCCTCATCATCATCGTCATGGCCTGCCGGGAGCTCGCCGAAGGCCACAGCGAGGATTTGCGCAACTTCCACCTGCCCTCCGTCATCGCCGTCGCCTCCGCCTTCGGCACCAAGTTTGTGCTCTTCCTCTACTGCTGGGCGCTGCGCAACAAGTACAGCCAGGTGCGCATCCTGTGGGAGGACCACCGCAACGACCTCTTCATCAACGGCTTCGGCATCCTCACCTCCGTCGGCGGCTCCAAGCTGAAGTGGTTCATCGACCCGGCCGGCGCCATCGCCATCTCCTGCCTCATCACCTGCCTCTGGATGCGCACCGCCTACTCCGAGTTCCAGCTGCTCATCGGCGTCTCCGCCGACACCAGCATGCTCCAGCTCATCACCTACGTGTCCATGACCCACTCGCCCGCCATCACCGGCATCGACACCGTGCGCGCCTGGCACTCTGGTCCTCGTCTGATCGTCGAGGTTGACATCGTCATGGATCCTGAGGATACGCTGCGCAACACCCACGATGTCGCCGAGGCGCTGCAGACGAAGCTCGAGAGCTTGCCTGACGTCGAGCGTTGCTATGTCCACGTTGACTACGAGACTTCGCACGCACCTGAGCATTTCTGGAAGAAGGAGCTCTGAGAAATGGGTGCAAGTTCAGTGGTCCGGATTTTCTCATTCCTAAGTGAAAGCACGGAGAAATGATTTCGTGCTTTCGACTAGGATTTCATGACTATTGAAGCACAGAAAAGGACTTCAACCGAAGATACGCGTGGTGATCAACGGAATGGATGAAAGGTGTTAAAGGAGAAGAAAGAATTGGAAAATCAAATACCCACCTGTGGTCGGAGGTGTTTTGAATTTTAGTTGCCAAGAGGAGGCCAGTGTCTTTTGCGTCATCCTTAAGCGGTTGTCATTTTCTAGGCGGCTGTGAAGAGCATCATGATAGGCAGAACTTTTTGAAGTTTGCCTAACAGTACTTCTTATCCTTCTTTATTCATACATATGTTGACGGCCATGGGTGCATCTTGCTTGACACTTACCTGGTCGCTCTCTGGAACCGAGATATTTGGCGCATTCGTTAAGATAAGGGAAAATCCTTTGTGCCTAGTTAGGACTGGATATATTGACATTCAGAATTATTCAGAATGGGTAGCTGCGCTTCGCTTCTCTTCCGTGCCAGCTGAAGTTTGTCTAGATCAAATATCAATGCGAGTTGCGCAGCGCAAAAAGTTGGGTAGAAAAAGTCATGGCACGCCCCGGAAAACAAAGATATTCTCATCCAATACGTTCAGAAGCAGTATAAACCAATCACAGCAGCGCCTTGCTAGACCGGCGAAATAGTTTTGAAGCTTTTCTGTTACGAAAATCGGTATTTGAATAGGCGGTAACCTTGGAGTATGACAAGCCATACCAATTGACAGTTCAGCTTACCAGGGCAAGCCAACAGGGCCATTGCCTCCATTGCACACTGCGCCTTTAAATCATATCTCGCAGAACTCGAGATATATCGAGAACATGTAAACTATAAAAGAAGAACATGTCATAAACTTGTGACTCAGCCAACAAGCGTGCCTCATCTCGTTGGATTGGGGGAAAAAAAAAAAGAATGCCTGTCAACGCTTAGCCCCTACGAAATGAAGAAATTATTATCACCTTTTGTCTGCTCTGCGACATCAGAGTTCGGCACTATTCCAGAGCTGACTACATGAAGCTTCAAGTAGAATTTTGGGTAGATCCTCCTATCAGTCTACATTCAAGCTGTCTCTGACAGGATCAACATTCAAAGTTAATGTTCACGGCCTAAGCAAGCTAGCACTGAACAGTCTAGCTTCAAGTTCAAAGCTTGAATCAATTAAGCTACAGGTTGCTAAGCCACTATAGGCAAATGGTTCCGCGTACTATAACAACACAGTTGTATGATAGAATACTGAGTCTTAGCAGTCCATTCGGGTTAGATGCTAGCCTATCTAAGATTATAAGACACTGTTGCTTAGTTAATTGGCCACTTACGGTATCTTAGCCTCAATGTTTTCTGGGCAGGAGCCGTATTTGGAAATGCATGTGCGGCCTTGGCCTCCGCCCTGCGCCCTAATATTTAAGTCTTCAAAAAATCGAGGTCCTTCGCTGACTAAGGCGCAGTCTATCTTACACTATATTCATCTCCAATGCATCTCAAATGCGTATATTGAGCATCTGAAGTGGTTAAAAATAGTAGTCTACGATGTGGATTCTAATTCCCACCCGTTCTTTACCCAGCACAGTACCCAAAATCTAAGCGCTTAAGGTTTTTAATGTGATTCTTAATATGGGTTTAGCTGGCTATCGTTTCGTAAGTTCTACTGCAGATGGTAAAACTGGCCTTCGGATGGCGACTTTATGACTTGAGCTGATGTTGCAGCGCCCCGACGGTCGCAATCTTAGATAATGGAAGCCTATGAACTATTGGTTCACAATAAAATCGAGAAGCGATCCATGCAGTATGTTCACTACCGCCTGATCTTCCTTCCTAATACACAGTTCCGCGTATCAATTGGCCCTGCGAAGCCTGGCCCTGCAAGGCCCGCGGGCCGTACCGCGCGCTATGGCATTTTCACATGTCAGCTCATATTGCGCCCGAAATGTGAATCCGCAAAAAGTTGAGAGCATCTTCTTAGTCAGCTCGCGTCCGTATCCTCAATCTAATACTTAAGACGTTGAGCAAGGCTGACGCCTGGTGACTGAGCAGCTTTAGGCACGCGTGTCGCTTCTATTCCATCACGCTGCGTCCTCCGTATCGGATCCCCAAAAGTTGATACCCAATTCGAAATTCAAAATTGCTATCTTTGACAGGACTTCGTGCATGAGAGACAAGGAGCAAAGCACGAGCCTCTTGATTCGTTCGACTGTTGCTGCCTATCCGACGTAACCGGTGCATGCGCCCTAAAATTTAAGCCCGCAAAAAGTTGAGACGGCGCTTTTCTCCAATCACATCCTCAGCCTGACCTTATCGGCATTAGATTATACTATCCCCATTCAGCGCACCTAGGGCTATTGATCCTCCGCGAGTAATATCTCTTGCGTCTTGAAGACCACATTCATAAAGAGTTGAAGGCCTTCGGTGACAAAAAAAAAGAAAGAAAGTCTTTCTCCTCCCCTCGCAATGAATGGACATTTGTGCAAAAGGGGAGGGGCGAGGAAGACTGCAGCGTGCGTAATTTTTCGACAAACCACATAAACAGTTCGAAAAGCGCCTTCTCCAGTATTAGGATCTAAGTAGAGTTGTGGTAGTTACCCAGGTTTGCATATTTCAATGGCACAGGTAATAGCTTGCATCCGGACGAGTCCTCCATATCCCTACACAGACTCCACCTTAATGTAGCTTGAAATGCAGCTATTTTCACAGCGGCACGAGCATTATCACATCGAGCAACGGCGCAGATGTAGTAATACCACCATCGCATTCAGACGACCCAAAAACCTCAGATCGCTAATATCGCAGCAAGCGCACTGTTAAGAAAACTCCCCGTCAATCAAGAGATCCTCCAAACCCCACGCCATCTATTGATCCCAATCCATTCCACCGTCGCGCCGTTAATAGCAGAACAGAAAATAGAAAATAAAAAGAGGAAACAAGAAGCCTGGATGGAGAGATGCTGGCAATGCAAGAAACCGATGCAAAGGCGGGGAGCATAAAGAAAAACAAAACACCAGGTCCAGGTTCCAGCCCCTTCTCTGAGTTTCATGTTCTGTCCCCTTTCCCTCCCTCACCAGTCCGACACCAAGAGGTCGAACAAAGGAGGGGGGAGAGCGGGAATAAGGAAACAAGAAACAACAACAACCACAACAGATATTATCTACAAGAATACAGTGATACTTGAATTTTTGCTCTTTTTGAACCCACCCTTTCCCTCTTCCCCGTTTATCCCTTTGGCCCGAACCGTGCTTACGACGTATGCGCTGGCAGCGTTCGGCTCGAGAAATTTCATCGCAAGAAAATCCATAGCGTCATTTCCTGCTGTACCCGTTCCATGATTGTAACAGTAGCTCCGGGGACGGGACGGAGTAAGTAAAGGGGAGGGGAATTAGAGAGTATTTTCTTTGACGTTTCGTTGTCCACCATCAACGATCATCATCACCTTTCACCATAACCGACCACGAACCAATCAACCAAAATAATGGACATCTCCCCATTACGAAGAAGCAGGTGCGTTCTCCCTGGTAGCAGCAATAGCAGCCTGCAGTCCAACAATACGCAAGCTCTTGCCCCGACGAGGCTTGCCGGACATGAGGGCCGAGGTGGGCTGCATCTGGTCCTGCCAGCCGCGGAAGACGGCCTTCATGTCGCGCGGTACACCTTCGAGGACGACGGTCGAGACGGGGACGAAAGGCCTGTCCTGCAGAGAGGCAGCCAGGATGCCATACTCTTGGGCAAACATGAGCGCGGTGCTGAAAGCGTGCGATTGGCCGTGGGACAGAGCGCCGACAACGCTGTTTGGAGAGAAGACTAATTTAGCTTGGGGTGACTCTTTTCTGATCAGGGGAGGGAAAGTCTGATGTCTTACATGTAAATCTCGAAGAAGGCATCGAGAACATAAATGTTCTCCGGATCGAGATCCATCTGGCTGAACGGTGCGATTTCCACCACCTCCGCCGTCATGTTGGGCTTCGGTCCGCCGGAAGAGGCAGCAGCGCCGGAATTTCTCTGCGGGGTAGATGTCTCTGTTGGCGAAGAAGGTCCTTGGGTACTTGCAGTGCTCGCCGCCGATACGCGTCGTACGAAGGAAACGGGCCATAAAGAGCTCACCTGGAAGCTACCACCCGACTGAATTGGCTTCTCTTCGATCCGGAACAACCGGACACTGTACTTCTCGTGGTTGGCCTTAAGCCGCCAATGATCTGCTGAACGCGGCACCCTCTTCTCCTTCCCATTGTCGGGTGCCGGGAAAATGTCAAGGAATGCCGCAGGCTCCTTGCCTTCATCTATCTCCTCAATCTCCGGGGTCAGGCCTAGGTCCATACCAATGAGGCGGGCACATCCAAGCTCCTCAGCACTGCAACCCTTTCCCTTCCACAAGAAGATCTTTCCGGAGAGCAGACCGGTCCTTGAGGAGACTAGATACGGAAATCCGGAGCATAGGCTACTGAGAGAGAACTCAACTTCATCGAAAGCCATGTGACCTAAATGCTGCCGGCCGCAGAGCATGTATTGCTTGGAATGATCGGTGCGGGTGCCCCTCCTGGTGAGGAGGATTCCCCCAACAGCCTGAAAGAAGTTGGGGCATTCCTTGCCTTGCCTAATAATGAGCAGCTTACCGCCCACATCACGAGCAGCTTTGCGTGCGAACAGCTGCGCGTCTTCGATAGTCGGCTCCGGAACAGCTGAGCCAGTCCAGAGATATACCTCAGTGTTCTTCGCGCCGTTCGAGGCTGCGAAAACGTGGGTGCAGAGGTACATGGAGTTATCAAAGAGGATGTGCTCCTCCTGTGGTGGAACAGGTGATAGCTTGCCATCCCCAGTGATTTCTTGGATCTCTTTGCGAACGGTCTTGATCCTATCATTGCTCAGTGGACTGCCAGTGAGGACCGCGTGGGCATCCACGTCCAATTTTCCGGTGGTGATTGGGGCATCGTCGAAGAAGTCAGCGAAGAGCTGGCCCGCTTCTGATTGCTGTGGAATAGGAGGCGAGTCTTGCGATGCTTTGTGCAACGAGGAGATTGAACCAGGTTTCTTCGCCGGCTTAGGAGGGGTGGCTCCTGTAGTCGTCGGGGGCGAGAGAGGAGTCTTAGTGGGCGGCGCCGGAAGTTCCTTGCTGATCCTGACGCTGGGTGTGGGAGAGCGGTTCTCCTTGTTGCCATTCAGAGATCCAATTCCAAGCCCAATGGGCTTAGGGGACTCTGGCTTCACCAAACCTGCATTCTCCATGGCTTCTTGTTCGTCCTTCTTCGTCGGCAGCTTAATCGGAGACTTTACCCTAGGCGTGCCGGGAGCTGAGCCGCTGTCTGTTTGACGACCCCACATAGCAGCAGCGCTCTTGACCGAGCTGCTTCCAGTCTCAGGTTTATCCTTTGCAGGAGTCGGAGGCTTGGCTTCTTCAGCGACAGGAGGCTGTGGCAACGGCTTTTGTGGCTTGGGCGATTCAATAGGAGTGCTGGGGCTGGGAGTCGACGGGCTCGTTGGAGACTTATTCTCCTTACTGAGGCGAGATGCGCCTGAGAACAGGGGCTTGGGAGCACCAGGCTGCGAGGAGCTGGACTGATCCCCTCCTTGCTTGAGCGCAGCTATACGCTTCGCTATGTCTGACTTGGCACTAGCATCCGACTTAGCCGGAGAGTCAATCTTGGTTGGAGACTCAGGTTTGGCAGTGATATCCGCCTTGGAAGAGCTTTCGGTCTTGATCGGAGACGAAATCTTAGTGGGTGAGGTAGGCTTGACTGATGCTTCTGCTTTGACCGGGCTTCCCGACTTGACCGGCGATTCAACCTTCGCAGGAGAAGGTGGCTTTGCTTGGAGAGCCTCTTTGGGAGACGCGACCTTCTCCGCAGAGGGTTTTTGGGGAGACTCGATCTTCTTTGGTGAATCCACCTTACCCGCGGCGGATAGGTCCAATTCCATTGTAGACTGATGAGAATCAAACTTTCCCGTGGCCTTCTTGGATAGTTCAGACGGCTTAGGAGTAGATGGCTCAGGCGGTGGGGACTTGCGCTTCTCGAACTTGGCAGATATTCTTTTCGAGAGATCCGGGCTCTTGGCTGCCGGCTCCGGGGGCGTCGTCGGTTGGTCGAATTTGGCGGAGATTCGCCTCGAAAGCTCTGGGCTTTTTGCGGGAACGGCAGGCTCAGAAGGGCTGTCCAGCTTCGCCGACACTCTCCTCGAAACCTCAGCAGACTTAGCGGGAGCAATTGGTTTGGGCTTAGACTCCGGAGGAGGCGAGCTTGATGGTACCTCAGTGGGCTTTTCGTCCTTTGCCGGCGCCGTGGGTGAGCTGGGCAGAACGTCTTTCTCTTTCACCAAAGAGACGTTCGCAACTATGGAAGCTTTCCGAACAGGCTTTGGCGAAGCAATCTCAGTTGTGACCTCAGCTGAGCTCTCAGCGGGTTTGGTCTTTGGTGCTCTCCTCTTCGGTCCACGAGCACGACCTTTTGTGATATGAGTGAGCTCTTTCGTGCTACTTGGATCCGGCTCCACGGCGCTGTTTGCCGCAGCAGCCGAGCTAGCATCCCTTGCACCACCACCAAGACCACCGGGAGAAGGGCCGCGAGCCAGCATAGCAGCCAGTCCAGGATTGAAACGTTCAGCTAACTTTCCAGACGCTCTATTAGAGAGTTTGGCAGCAGGCTCCTTGGCAGGTTCTGTGTCTTTTTCGGTCGTTGCAGGTTTAGCAGGTTCGGAGGGAGCATTGAAACGATCTGCAAGTTTTCCAGGGATTCGATTCGACAGCTTTGAAGGCGAAGGGGCCTCGGGTTCCTTCTCACTCGGAGATTTCGCTCCTCCAGATGCCGCAGGGAAGCGATCAGCCAGCTTTCCAACAGGCTTAAGGTTTGGTCTGGCAGGGAGCCCTACCGGCTTCGAAGTTTCCGGAAGATTGTTGAATCGATCCGCCAGCTTCCCCGGCAGTTTGCCCACAGGCTTTGTTGGAGAGTCCGGCTTTTTCTCGGTTGGCTCCGGCTTAGAAGACTCTGTGAGCTTCCTCTCGCGAAGAATCTTCAGCTTGCTCAGGGCTTCTGAGGTAGGCGGCTCTTCTTTAGCTGGTGAAGGAGGTGCCTTAGACACACTTTCCGTTCTAGACTTGGCAGGAGGTTCATCTTTCACAGGGGGATCCTCTTTTGCAGGAGATTTTTCTTTCGCAGGAGATCCTTCTTTCGTAGGAAGTTCTTCTTTGGCAGGTGATTGCTCTTTGGCGGGTGAGGTTGGCTCCTTGGAAACCTCCTCCTCTTTCGCCTTCGCGGGAGGCTCTGCCGCTTCGGTCGGCTCCTTAGGATCCATGGATTCGGAAGTTTTTGCAGTAGTGCGAGTTTCCTCCTTCACCGGCGGATTCGAGATCTTGGACACACTCTCCTTACGTCCAAGGCTATCGCGTATCTTTAGAGCCTCCGCGACCGGTTCAGCAGGCTTTGCGAGGGAGCCGGTCCTGACATGCGATCCTCCATTCTCTTCAGCTTTCAGCTTGATAGACTCCCGCTGCTTGACGAGGCTGTCTCTGAATTCATCCTTCTTGACCCGAGGGGGAACACCGCCGGTCACGTTCAGCGAACCCTTACCCCGCACGATGTTGTCCTTGAAGGTGTCTGGAGCGACAAACTTCTCGGTCTGAGTCTTCTTGAGCTTGCCGAAGACATTCTGGAACTCCAGCTCCTCCTTCCTCACGTTCTCAGATTGTCGTTGGCGGTGCTTCAGTGCGGAGCGGAAGTCTGTTTTCGGAGCGTCCTCAGGTTTGGATGCAGGGGCATTAGCCCCACGGAGGTCGGGCGATTTGGCACCCACTGCCGGCTTCTCGGCCTTGGCCGTAGGGCTTTCAAGCGTCGGGCTGGCAGCAGAGTCCTTCGCCGTCTCCATTTTAGGAGATGACAGGGTGTCTGGCTTTGATTTGGGCGTAGAGGCTATGTGTTCGGCCGATTCAGGAGCAGGATGTTGTTCACGGTCGGTAATTTTCTCGGGCGGACCCTGACCCAAATCGGGCGATTGCGCAACGGCCCCCTGTGCAGATCTTCGTGATTCTGATTTGCGGAGAGCGTCGCGGCCGGGGAACTTCGTAGGGCTAGTAGGAGTGGTTGGTGCATCTGTATCAGGTTCCTCGGGCTTGGACAGATCAACACTCGCTTTCTGTGCTTTGATCTTGCTGATCTCGGCCATCCAGCTCGGCTGCTCGGGCTGGGGCTTGGGCTTTGGCGCGTCCGGCTTTGCACTCAGAGCGCTTTCAAGCCAGCTCGACTTTGTAGGACTGCGGCTCCATCTCTTGGTAGGGCTCACAGGCGATGCACCGCCTGAGCGGTTCTCTTCCAGCTGGGTAATGGAGCTGACCGACTTTCCCCTGCTGTGACGAAGCGACAAAGACGGCCTGGAAAAGGGCTCGTCAGTGCCCTCGCCTTTTTCCGTCTTGTTGCTATGGCTCGAGGACGGGCGTTCACTGGCCTCGCCGCGGGATGTCGGTCTCGCATTCAGCTTCGGCGTGTCCGCGCCGCCAATATTATCAATACCGGCTGTCGAGTTCTGCCTACTGAGACTGCCGCTTGTCTGGACGCTCCACCTCTTATTCACGCTGTCAGATCGTCTCATCATAGCACTTTGTACGAAGCCTCCTACGCCCTTGGTGGGGGACGGAGTGCGCTCAGGCGACATGCGACCCTGTGAGGGTGACATTGCCAGACCTCGATCGGAGGGACCGTGCTCAGTGTCGTCATGCTCGGAGGTGGGAGGGCGGAAGCGCTGCGACTCCAGCACGGGAAGCGGAGACTTCATCTCTGATGCGCTGTAGCCAGAAACCGATGTGTCGCGCGAGAGTCTGTTGCTGAAGACGGCGCTGCCACGCACAGAGCTTGCTCTGGACGGGGAGCTGGAGCGCACGCTCTCGGCGGGCGGACTCGACGGTGCTTCGGCGGCGGGTGCGTCGCGCGAAAGGCCGGGCAATTGTCTCTTATCCGATATCTCGGCGGCCTCTGCGCCGTCGTCTTCCCGGCTGCGAAGATTCGCAGCGGAGCCAATGCCGCGATCGGGTGTCTGCCTGAACCACGAAGGGTCTTTTGAGCCTAGCGATTGTGCGATCTGCGCTCTCGAGACGGTGTCGTCGGCGGGGGTGGAGGGTTCGGGTGTGTGGTTGGGAGAGCGTGATGCGCTGTTCTCGGCGGCGATCTGACTGAGCGGTCTGCGGCCGCTGGAGGAATTTGGGCGGCGCTGCTGCCACGACAGAGTGCCGGATCTTGTGGGCGTGGAGGGCGCGGCAGGAGAAGCTTTTGCGGGTGTTGCAGTTTCGTCCCCTTGCGACTCGGGCGCTGAGCCGGTCAGGCGCTGCAGCGCATCGCCGTGCGCGTCCATGGAGGGCGTCGGCGAATCGAGGTGCAGGCTGCGCGGCGGCGTGTCTTTGACGGAACGGGGAGTGCTGACCTGCGAGGACTTTTCAGGCGACAGCGAGCGTTGGCGTTCTGTTGCAGCGGCGCGGCGGGTTAGTTGATGGTGAGCGGAGCCAAACACAGGTAAACAACGCGGGCACAAGACAGGCGGCACACACCAGCTCTCCGCGCGGCGCGCTCAGCGCGACCTTGCAGAATCTGTTCCTCCAGCAAGCGATTGCGCTCCTGGTCTTCCCTGTCACGCTTCTCGCCAAGCTCGCGGATGTGTTCCACGAAGGACGACGGACTGATGGGGTCGTCCTGCGGAGCCGAAGCGTCGTCGCTGCGGCCAGACATGATGCGGGCTAAGGAACAGCCTTCGGGAGCGGGATGAGGGGCGCGGGTTGCCCGTATTTGTCCAACCTGACAGGCGGCGGGGATGTTGGTGGACAGAGGCGGCCTGCTGGGCCAAATTCTAAATAAACCAACCAGCGCCGCTTCGGCTGCCCTGCGCAACAGCCCTAGGCCGGGCGACATATTTATTATCATCTGCTGTTCTACCTACGTACGCCTGATGGCAGCCGCCGCCCACTGTGGGTCCAGGGCGCATTCCTGAGTCCTGCGCCCCGCTGGCAGGCTGCCCGCTGCTCCGCCCTCAGGCAGCGCGCGCTCCGCGCTCGCGCTCGCGCCCAGCAGCGTGGCAGCCCGCGCGGGCGTCGTTGTTGTGGTCAGAGCCGCCTGCCGCTAGGCCTGTTCGGCGTTAAGCTAGAGGGCTGCCATGCCGCTCCTTGCAGCGCATCTGGAGCCCTGGAGCGTCAGAATAGAAACAGCCGGTCCCTGGCATCCTGGATCACCCATTGCAGCCCCTCCTCCAGATTCTGCCCCGTCATGGCGCTGCAGGCCATGATGGTCCACTTGTGCGTGGTAATGCTGTCGAGCGCCAGCCCCTGCAGCACCGTTAGCAGGGCCGGGCTAGCTGTCAGGCCCAGCGGGCATGGTCCGTCCGCGAAACAAACCCACCTGACGTATCTCGTCATCGCTCATTGACCCGGGAACGTCGCTTTTGTTTTTGAAGACGAGCAGGCTTGCTCCCATCAGCCGCTGCCGACGAGTCAGCTCCGACATCCAGCCCAAGTGCGGTGCAGGTACGCGCCTCTTCCTGCAGGAGCCCCTTCAGCTCCTTCCGGCAGTCGTCGATGCGCTCACGGTCGGTCGAGTCGACGACCCAGATGAGCGTGTCCGTCTTCTCAAAGTAATTTTTCCAGTACGTGCGCAGCGTCTTCTGACCGCCAACGTCCCCTGCATACGACACGTGGTTCTCAGCATGCCGGCTGCCGCTACGGGCCCGGAAGTGATCCTCTTACAGATATTGAGTTTGTAACTTAGCGGTCAGCTGGGCTTTCGCTCGTGGTGTGGTGGGAGGTGCAGCAGCTTACCCGTCGTACTCGATGGTCTTGATGATGAACCCCAGTGTCGGGCTGACGCTGTGGACATCCTCATTCATGATCTTCTTGACGATGGCGGTCTTGCCGGCATTGTCGAGGCCCCTGTGCAGGCGTCAGAGCAGTACAGGGGAGCCACCATGAATTCCTTTTCTGCTCGTTAAGTAAATCTTCTTCTACTTACAGCATCAATATTCTCATCTCCTTGTCCTTCAGTCGGGCTTTTCTTAGAATCGACAGCATTTTGGTCTGCTCAGAGGGTGCGGACGAGGTTGGCGGGATTTGGCTGCACGGCGGCGAAACGAACGCGGGCGCTCGCCGGCAGGTGCAGCTAAGCCGGATTTGGAAACATCTTCGACCATGCTCCTTCAGCTACAAGACCATCGCGACTGCAGATGAAGACGTGTAGCGGGAGCCGAAGCATTAAAGGTCGTGATGGATATGCACTGGCTCTGTCCAAATGATTGCAGCTCATGCATATGCCCCATGCTGGTCGTGCTGCTGCAATAGCGGTGCGAGTCGGCCTCACCTGCGTTTGCGGCCTACTGGTTGGTCTTCAGTCGACCCTCACGCTTTCTAGAGGAACAAAATCGCGTGGCTGCCTCGAGCTAGCGTGCCTCATGCGCCCGGCATGACTTTTTTCCAACTCCGCAAAGCCTGCAGGTATAAGACTTTCTGAGTGCATCCGACCCGTTGCTCTGCTTCTACAGCACCCACCCTCACGGCCATCCGTCTTGCTAGTCCGCTCGCGATCGCGCTATCAGTCAGTTCTCCGCATTAATTTGCTTTTTTCTCTTCTTCTTGACTCCCCATTGAAGGCTACTATTATCAGATATAACCATTACTCCACGTCACTGCTAACATCATGGACACGCACAAGGTCGACAGAATCTGCGCCTGGATCGACGCCACCCAGGCCGCGAGGAAATCTCTCGAGCCTCGTAACGTCAACCGTGTCAACGATCTGGGCCCCTACCTTGGCGCTGTCGGCTCACCATTCAACGACTCGGACAGCAATCGCCAGCCGCCTGCGCCTCGTCCAACCTTCCGCTCAGATCAAGTACCATCCGCCCGTCCCGGCGCCTTCCTGGGTCAAAACGCTGAACGCTTCAGCGATTACAACGCTACAGAAAGATCCGGCTGCTACAACTTGAGCTCAAGGCGGATCTGCAGTCCAGCTGAAGACTACCATTCCGCTGTTCCACTTGACTTCCGCGCCTGCACGCAAGGCTTTCTGATTGACGTCCGCACAACAAGTGAGATTGACAGGGACGAAGCAGAAGCACGCGGTGATAACGCCAATAACGCCGCGTGTGAGCGTCTGCCTGACTTCCCACGGCACTATATCCACCCGACCGACCTCGTGTCCGACAGTGAGCCTCGACAACTCAAAGACAGACATAGACGCGGTCACAGTAAGACGAAGCAGCAGCGCTTCAGCACCATGCCTGATAACACCTCCAATACTGGGTATATCCCACCTCACATGCGACCCCGCCAGCCGCAGGATTACTACATCCCGCCTCACTTGCGCAACACCCCCCGCGATGCCGTGCCGCAGGCTGTACAGCAAATGTGTGAATCGAGTCAAGCGCCCGCGACCACTGGCAATCGTGGCCAGACTTCTCGCGCATTCCAGGCCACTCAAGACAAATGGGCGCATCAAAAGTGAGATCAATCCTCACTTAATCGGAAAATTGAGCCTTGGCTGACAAGTATCAGCTGTGTGGACCGTGAGGGAGGCGACACTCTCAACGAAGGCGCCCAAATTAGCGAGAATGCCGCAGCTAATGAAGACATGACCGTCAATGGCGGTGTTGCTCTTGATGCGGGTGAAGGAAACCAAAGGTCTGTACACGACCGTTGTATACCGTTGGGGCGAGGCGAAAATACTAAATCTTTAATAGCTCTGACCAAATCACCGCACCCATAACCAGCGCTCCTACGACACCTCCGCTACCAAACCCGACTACACCCCCCGCCGCTCAGCAGGTTCAACAGAACACCCAGGAGATCAATGCCCAGATCCCACCATCTAATGCCCCGCGCGCCATGGGAGGTCATCGCGGCCCACGTATGCAAAAGAGTAACTTTGGCAAGACCAAGCGGAACGATAAGTGGGTCACGAACAAGGAGATTAGGGAGAGGGCGCAGAAGAATACTCACGAACCGGTCGGCGCTTGGGGCTCCGATGAGTCTGAGACTGGGTTTAATTCGAACCCCGGCGAAGATCCGCAGCACGATATCAAGAAGCTCGTTGATTGGCAAGGCAATTGGCTGCCTGGCCCTACCGACTGGGAGGCTCGCCGCAGCTACCATCATCGTAACTTCAATGAGGAGATGATGCGCTTCGTCTACGACTCTATTGATAAGGAAGCTACTGTTGACGTTCGCAACGAGCCTACATTCTTGGAGAACCCTAGTGGTGAGGTTGCGCCTCGTGTCTGGACCTCCCTACATGTCGAGGGCACTACACTTCAAGAGTGGTGGAACAACCATGTTGGCAGTCCACTTGCAGATTCCGACAATGTAGCATGGTGGCGGGCCTACACCTCTCAGGAGTCCGACTTGCTTGTTCCGCATGACGTCCCCGAAGCCAAACTTGATCCGGCAGACCACGAAGGCCAGATCCTCAACCTGCAGGACTATGGTTCAGGACGCGCTAGCGAAAACTTGAAAGAGAGGAACAAGAAGAAGAAGGCTGATAGGGCCAGGCGCCAGGCAATCGAACGTCAGATGGCTGCTGCTGCTGTGTCGTTAACGCCACCTGCAGAATTCGAGCCCCCTTCCCCTCCCAGCATCAAGCCTAGCATTGGACTATACATACGCCCTGCTCTTGCCGCCGATGCCCACCAAATTGCCGGCATATACAACCACTATGTCACGCACAGCATCCGCTCCCCGGAAATTGAGCCCATCTCAGTTACTCAGCTTTCTCGCCGCATTGCTGACGAGACCACAGAGGGTATGCCCTGGTTGGTTGCTTGCCAAAAGAGTAAGAAATTCAGTCGAGGCATAACTACTGGTACGGACGCCCTCATCCTTGGCTTTGCTTGCGCATCCGACTACTTTAGCCGTCACAGCGCGTACGGTTTTACCGCTGAGGCTGAAGTGTACGTGCACAATAACCACTTGAGGAAAAAGGTTGGCAGCTGTCTTATGGACCGGCTACTATACATCCTTGATCCCTTCCACTATCCTCAGGAAGGCTACCAGTTCTTCGGCACAGGCCCTCTCTCTGAGCAAGGTGGCGTGAGGGTCATTGGCTCTGCTATCATGAATGTCCCGTATGACAGAAAGGACCGAGATGACCTGGAGGGTATCACTAAGTTCCTCGGAAATTTCGGCTTCAAGAAGGAGGCTGAGCTGACTGATATTGGCGTCAAGCAAGAGAAGCATGTCAATTTGGCCATGTTCCGCTACCACACAGGCAACACAATCGACCCGAGGTCCGCTTTCGTGTCCTAGACACTTGGATATAGCGCCTCTCGACATCATAGATGCAGGTACTCGATCAGATCAATTGTTCCACAGCGGATGGCGCGACATGCAGCCTCCTATTCGGACATTTCCGCGTTTACTCTTCCCACGGACGCTTGCACTTCTTCTCCCCCAAATAATGGCAGACGTCTTACGGGAAATTGTAATTCCATTCTATTACAACACGAGTACACGATGCTATAATCCTTACACTATATGAAACAGTGCCCGGCAAGGAACTGCAAGGCTTTTCTAGAACCCGCAGACCTTGCGTACTGGATACAATTTCGACGACCTTCACCGTTCCCTTCTACCGCCTTGTCTCCTTGTCTTCGAATCGTATGCCGACAAACATTATCACCCTCTGGGTGTTCGTGTTAAGAACCTCTTACATTCTTGAGATGGTTTACGGCAGCGGGAGGAATGAATGACAAGATCGGCGGATTGCCCAGACTTTAGCTTTTCTCGATGCAACGAGGTGGTTTTCTTTTCTACATGTTTAATACCCTTTCTTCTTCCTTCATCTTCTTTCGTCCTCGAATTTCCTGCAAAAGTTCAGGTGGCTTTGCTATAGATTTCCTAAGATAACGGTGGTCCGTAGCGAGAAGATGTAGTCAAAATAAAACGAGGGAAAAAAAAATATCAATACCCTCAACGAATTTCAGCAATCTTTCACGTCATGACATTTTGAATACTAGGCAGATATGGCTACTCTATCAAATAGCGTTGGTGGTATAATTTGTAGCCACTAGCCGCAAGCATGATATTTCTGGCTCCCAAATCCGAGGGGTCTCGTCGCTTCAGCCCTACCAGATGCCTTGTGTCATTGCCTGAGCCTCGCGTTATTGCGCCCTTTTTTTCTTCGACGTCCACGACTTTTTGCGAGAGCAGTGCCGCTAGTATGGCAATGCACAAGATGGAAGTCGATGCTCCCCTCGTAGGGTTTCTTAGCTTCCAATCACAGTCCTTTTTTTTTTTTTTTTGGCGACCCTATGACTGCTCGCGCCTTTTCGACCCCACCTCCGCCATTTTTACTGGACATTCAAAAAATTGAAGCCGCAATCGGTCTACTTTCAGGCGGCCACATCAAAAACGAGAGCAGAGCCTCGTTCATGAAATCCATCTGCGCCCTTTTGTCATTGTCTTAAAGAAGTGGGATTCTGTTGGTAGTTCCGGCCAATCAGGATCTTGCACGGTAGGGAAGCAGAAAGAATAATTGAATAAAGACTACCTTCTCTTTCCGCTCGTTCTTCAGGAAAAAAAAATTTATGACGTGAATATACTTGAGATTGTGTCTTTTGACACGAACAACCCAATCAGTCAATTTGACTATGTCACCGCTGGAGTTGCCTTTTGCCACGGGAGAACATCAAACCACGGAAGCTATACCTCCATCATCGTGGCGTTTTCCCCGACCCCACTCCCAACGGTTATCCCCCTGAACCCTTCACTCGCTCACCCTCTCAAAAACGATCATGTCATTGCCCATCTTCGGCTCCGCAGCGATCAGAAACCGCTCCACCTTGCCGCTCACGCCGACCTGGAAAACAGCCCGCTGCGGCATCTCCAGCTCGAACATGGCGTGCGGCCAGTCGGGTGTGTGATCCATCCAGGCGAGGAAAAACTCGCCAGACACGTGTTCCAAGCAGAGCTCGAATTGCCAGACCTTATCGGTGACGGAGGCATGGAGGTGCTTCGCGCCTCCCCTCGATCCGCTCCCATCCCGACCCTCAGCCCCGCCGCCGGACAAGCCGTCACCGGCCGCGCTGCTCGCGTACGGGCTCGCCCAATGCCCGTCCGCAACCTCGAACCTCAACTCCCCGTACCCGCCGTTCCGGTAAACCCCCGCGTACCTCTCCACCGGCAACGCCGGCGGCAGCTCGTCCCCGCCCGGCGGCGCCTCCGGCCACAGGATCGCCCTCGCGTCCCTCCTGCGGCCCTCCATCGCCTCCCTCTCCCTCTCCCAATGGCCCACCGAGTCCCACCGCTCCGGCGGCGGCGTGCCCGCCACGCCCTCCAGCAGCCGCCAGAAGACGCGATCCGCCGCGTAGTTGCCGCGGACCTCGGTGTTCGCCATGACCGCGACGGCCCAGCCGGCCCGGGGCGCGTACGCCATCAGCGCGCCGTACCCCGTCACCGAGCCGTCGTGGCTGAAGACCTCCAGGCCGCGGTACGTCTGCCGCGTCCACGCGAGGCCGTACAGCGGCGGGCTGCTCCACGGCGCGTAGTCCTCGTCGAGCCGCTGCACGGCGCGCGCGGCCTTGCGCAGCTCGACGAAGCCGGCCGGGCTGGGGAAGAAGTTGGGCCGGCGCGCCAGCAGCGCGCGCAGGTACCTGGCGTAGTCGGAGACGCTGCTGAGGATGTTGCCCGCGCCGTACAGGACCGGCGAGTGCAGGTAGGGCTCCCGGACGAAGGAGCGCGTGTCGTTGTCCCAGTAGTACGGGACCGAGAGGTGCTGCGGCGCGCGCTCCCGGGCCTCGTGGATGCTGCCGAACGTGTTGGCCATGCTGAGTGGCGCGAGGATGCGGGTCCGCACGAACTCCGGGTACGAGGTCGAGGTCAGCTTCTCGATCAGGTAGGCCAGCGTCGTGTACATCATGTTGCAGTACTGCCACGCGCTGCGCAGGTCCGCCGTCATGGGAAGCCGCCGCAGGTTCTCGACGTAGCCGCGCAGCGTGTCGGTGCCGTACGATGTGTCGTGCCGCGGCATGCCGGTCCGGTGCGCGAGCAGGTCCTCGAGGGTCGCCTTCTCGGTTGCGTAGGGGTCGGGCAGGACGAACTCGTCGCGGATGATGCTGGAGACGGGCGTTGTGAGGTCCAGGCGCGGGAGGGCGCTGCCGTTCCTGTGGCTGTCCTCGATCAGGAGGAGGATCGAGGCGGCTGTGAAGGACTTGGTCGTGGAGCCGACGTAGTAGAGTGTCTCCGGCGTGGCGTTCTTCGAAGGGAATTCGGCTTTGCCGTAGCCCTGCTTTCAAGTGAGAAACGGTTCGCAATGAAAAGGGGGATTGTAGAAGCCAAATGTCAATTCGACCAACAAGACAGGGCTCGAGGGAATCCGAAAACCCAATGGAATAGTATAATACCAACCTTCGCGAAGGTATCGTCCCCATGCACCACTGCCACCGACAACCCTGGCACATGCCAATGCTCCAATGTTTCCTCGACCATTCGGTCAAACTCTTCATCAAAAGGATCCTTTACGATATACTTCTCTTTATCCCACTCTGCCCACACGTCCACTTCATCATCATCTTCAGCAACCCAATCGCCATTACCCTCGAAGCCAGATTGTTGATGGGGCGAGAACTGCTGAGATGCCTCCTGCTCGTAGAGCCGGGCGGGTCCATGAGGCGGCGAGAACTTGCCGGACGAAGATGCGAGACAGAGGCTGAGGGGTGAGAATATGAGGAGAATGCTGACAAGATAGGGTAGAACGGGTGAGGAAGAACGCAATTGGCGTGCAAATGGCATCTTAGATGCAGCGGCGAATGTCGCGTTGATGAGGTAGAAGAGAAGAGAAGATCAATTGACGGGAAAAGATGTTAGAGGGTTGGACCACAGGCAGTAGCAATTGAAGAACGAGGAGACAAGCCTTGGACGCAAGCAAGAAAATCGCACTTGGCTTTGAAGGCGGTAACAGCAGCTCTAGAAGAGATCGGAACTATCTACAGCGACCACTTCCTCCAAAGTTGATGTTGTGCGATGTCTTAGCCGACGTGAAGGCAGCAACTATAGATCGTTCGACGCGGACCGGCCTACCCCGCGCGGCCGTCAAGAAACAGCGTAGTTTACGTCTGTGCCTGCAAATCTGCGACCATATTCGGTTCGCTCGAAGATAAGCATAAGCGAGTCAGCCAGCAGGTGGGAATTTGGTTGCTAAGCTGCTGCCTATCGTGGGACAACGTGATCGCGATGGAGCTGATCCAATGGGGAAGAACCTCGAGCATCGGCGGGCGAGGTGGATGAGAGGAGAGAGTTGAGGTAAACTGCGCGCCCGGTCCTGTAAAACATGACATAAGCCCGGCCACCAGCGCCACATGCTCCTGCAGGATCACTCAACCCTCTGCCCAGTGCGTCCAATAAGCTCTCTTTTACCCGCGTTCCCGCTCGCCATCTTCGGCTGCCTTCCATCCGGTCTCCGTGTGAACCCAAAGCAGTCCGGATCCCAAACATCCCAAATACTGATACATAAATACATCAACAGGCCGCGCGGGAGCCTTACCATGTCTTTGACAATGATATTAAGTATTAAGCGTATCCATAACAGTCCACTGATGTCCTAACACTTTCCAGGTGATTTTCAATTCCCCTCTCTATTTCCGCCTGCGAAAAACAACACAGCGCGCCCCACCAACGTCCTTACAAGTGCAAAGGTGTGAAAGTGGGAATAGTAGAAAAAGAAGGGGGGTTCCAAAAAGAACAATTCTGATTGGTTACCACAAAAAAAGCTGCGTACGCATTGCCGCAAACCACTTGTAAATTTGATGAGAAGCCGGCCCGCCATATGCCCATGCTTTGCCACCCCCTAATCCGGAATGTTGTGAACAGATTTCTGAAGCTGTCGAGAAGAAAGGCTTGATCGAAGAAGCAGGCAGCGCTGGCATGAGGTAAATGGAAAATAGAGAGAAATTTGTAGAAAAGGAGGAAACTCCGTAAAGCGAAGGGTAAGTATCCTGGTTACTCCAAACTGCAGCTTCCCGTGTGCTGCAGTGAATCCGTACCACCAACATAAAGCTCCACGAGCCCGAGTTTGAATCAAACGTGACATGGCCGGTCCAATGGTGGGCATGCGTTCCAATCCGGTCCAGGAGAATCATGATCATTCGATCATCACTCCCTATGGCACAATCTGACCTGCTCTGCGGGAGAGAAGATATCCCTCATCGTCGAGAAGCGTCGATCAGAGTGCTGTCGAGGGTTCGAGGGACCCGAAAGTCGATCTGACGAAAGTAGTTCCTAGCGCAGACCCTCTGATCTCTCCGTTCCTCTAGTTCTTCTTCTTAGGAAGACCCTGCTTCCTCCTCTCCTCCCTATCACCCTCAGCAAGCCACTTACTCGCCTTGACGAGCTGGACAACATTGATGAACTGCTTGCCCGCCATGACCGGGAAGGAGACGATCGCCAGGATCCACGGGACAGTACTATCCATCTTATTCGCGCGCGCCATCTCCATCGCCCCAGCGGACCAAGGGCTCGTGAACAGAAGCGAAGGCTTAGGTGCGGCCGGAGTGCCGGGAGTGAGGCTAGATGGCTCCGGCTGAAGGAGCGAGGGGGTGAGGAGCGGCGAGGAGAAAGAGAGGAGGTACAGCGCGATGAAAAAGAGCTCGTTCAAGGCGCAGAAGGTGAAGAGGACTTTCTACAAGGTCGTCAGCAGGCCGCGTCCATGTAACCATCTCAAACCAAAAAAATAAAAAAAAAATTCACTCACGTTGTTGGAGTAGTACTGCTTCAAAATCCAGCTCCTGCTCTCGTCGACTTTCTTGTGGCTCTGGCCGGCGCCGCCCATGCTCAGTGTCGCGTACATGTGCATGTAGTGGCTGGCCAGATCCAGACTGATCAATCCCTGGAAGACGATGGACCAGCGCGGGAACGCGGAGGCCAGGAACACCAACAGACAGGCCGTCGTACACCGATCCGTCACCATGTCCAGCACGGCTCCAAACTTTGTTGATTGGTTGAACCTGCGCGCGGCGACGCCGTCCAGCGCGTCGAGCAAGCAGGAGATGCTGTACAGCAGCGAGCAGGTACGCGGATGCAGCGGCATGTAGTACAGGGAGGCAACAGCGAGCACGATGCGGGAGTAGCCTGTAGCGTGGGAATTAGACGTCAGCATGTGGCCTTGGTCTCTACTAGCCGAGCTTAACTCACCAATCTGGTTGGGAATGAACATGAAGATGTTTTCCTCTTCTTCCGGCCGGCTCGCGGCGGCAGGCTTCAAGCTCCCGTTGCCGTTGGCCAGCGGTTTCTCAGTCGTCGACATTGTGCTTGTGTGTTGCGCGAGCGCGGGGCAGGGTTGTGTACGTCAGGAACGATGGCGGCGAGGCGAGTCCAAGCTCACGAGGCGTCAATTAGGCGCGGGATGGTTGAGTCGTGGGAGACGTCGAGAGAAGCTCGTCGTGCGAACGTGGGTCCTTTTTTTGCGGGTTGACAGCTGACAATTTGCAGGGCCCCCAGCGAAGCGTTGGCACGTCGGAGACTTGTCTCGTAGGAGACGGCGTTCGGAACGGAGGAGGGGCACTCGTAGCCCAAGGAATACCTCGAGAGTGGGCTTCGCGCAGCGTCTGGTCGGCGAGTGCGGCGCGTCTCTATCTCTCGGCGTAGCTGTAGAAATTCGAGGCTTATCAGGCCGATAACGACCTCCTTTAGGCCTTAGCTCGCAGGGCTGACAAGGCAGCTGTCTCGGGCGATGGCGGGAGCGGAGCACGCGGGATCTGGGACGAGGGCACCGATGGACTCGATGCAGCGGCAGGGAGGAAACGCAAGGGAACAGCAGTTACGGCGAGCCCGGAGAAGAGTTTGCTGGCGATGGTGAGCAGCGGAAAGGGATTGACTTGAAATTACCAACCTAACGGTCCCCGTACTATCCGACGTTCCGTGACGCAAGCTGTACCTTTACTAACCTGCTCCCTCCCGCAACCGCTCGCCTAAGCAGCCGCTGCAGCCTGCCCTCCAGGCGCCCGAACGTTCCCGTGCGCAATGCTGCAGCCCTAGCTCGAAGATCGTGATGCCGCGAACCGCCCGCGCAATTTTGCCCTTCCCGCCCGACTCCGCCGCCGACTTCCGTCGCCCGAGATGCGGACGTCGGGCTGGCTACTCGCCCGAGTTTTGTAAGCTGTTCTTCGGCACAACGGCTATCATTTGCGACATAGGGTATGTATGGTACAGTACAGGATGTAATCCGCGACGATCATCCGCTCGCAACGACCCCACCGAAGACAACAACGAAGACGACGACAGCGACCGTGATTCGTACATGTCATATCTAGCGATCCCCACTTCACGACCCATCCAAGAAGAAAATGACTCCATCCCACCCGCTGCCCAATCTCGCATCCCATTTTTTTTGTACCATCTGGCTGTAAAGACGCCAGGAATCCCAGCATTATATGAACATCTTCGTGAAAGCGGTAATATGTTGCCCCTCCTTGGGCACCCTCCCCTGGCATTCAATTGCCCAATTGCCAACATGGTGCCCCGCCACCATCCTGGCTGGCCGGAGGGAAGTCGAGCTCACCATTGAACCCCCCAAAGGGATCTTCAGAGATCTCGGGGAAAGTGTCCCACATCATCTCGTCCCAGAAGCCGGAAAGCGATCCGAGGCTGGACGGGCCACCCGGTCCCATCTCAGGAGGCGGCCACACTCCCATGCCGATGCCGGACATGCTGCTCATACTCGGAAAAGGCTGCTGTCCTGGAACGAAGCCAGGGGGGAACGGCTGGTTGGGGTTGATAGCGTTCATGTGGCTGTTCGGGCTCTGTTGTCGTGCTTGGTGGTGCTGTGGCGACTGCTGATGCTGATGCTGCTGCTGCTGCTGGTGGAGCTGCTGCTGCTGATGCGGTGGCGACTGGGTGTTGTCTCCAAATTGGTGGAAACTTGGGCCCTCGCTATTGGCATTCACCTGTGCACTCGCCACACGCTGTTGCTCCCACAATTCCTGCCTCTGCCGCATCTGCTCCTCCAGCTGTTCTTGATGGACTTTGCTGGCTTCAGCGAGCCTGGCTATGGCCTCCCTGCTTTTCTTTGCTGCAACGCTGTATCTCTCCATCCGATCGAAGAAGTTCAAGGCCAGATCAATCTGTCCGCGCCATTTCGCTGCCTCATCAGGATTGCTGATGTCGGCGAATAGGCTAATGAGAGGGACCATGCAAGCCTGAAAGCAGAACCACACAGCGTTCCATCCCGAGATGAGGTCAGGGGTGCACTCGTTGCTGATGTCTTCGATATTCTGGGCAGCAATGACC
The DNA here is from genome assembly GCA_037367355.1 of Neoscytalidium dimidiatum. Classification (NCBI taxonomy): domain Eukaryota; kingdom Fungi; phylum Ascomycota; class Dothideomycetes; order Botryosphaeriales; family Botryosphaeriaceae; genus Neoscytalidium; species Neoscytalidium dimidiatum. Next base: position 3,593,798 of record CM074699.1, on the reverse strand, counting down.
CTGCACTTCCCAACGGCAACCTTCTCCTCGGCGCTGAGATTGGCGAAGGGGGTGCGTTTGAGAGCAGTGCTCAACAGGAAAGGCCGGTGCAGCACAACCCGCAAGTTTTCGTAACGCCATTTCATGACGGACCGCGGCACCCGGAGGAACTCCGGACATGGTTCATTTGTTGCCAGGATGGACGGTAGGTTGTTGCGCCAGTTGACGAGATCGGTGTCGATCTGTACTAGGTCTTCGTACTTGAGAAGTGGCGAAGTTGCAAGTGTATCCTGGATCCTGGACGCAATCTTGCAGAACTCGATGTTATATATTAAGGGCAGCACGCGGAGGTCTTGCATGTTCTCAGGACTCGACAGCTGTGACGTGATTCGTTAGAAAGAAAGTTGATCAATGTGCGGGGTAAACCTACTTCCTCTAAGACCTTTCCCGGTGGAAGGACTGTAACGGCGGAGCTGATACGCCCTAGCGAGGGCCTGCTTGTGGTCGTCGAAGCCCAGACGTCCAGGCAGAAGAGGCTCCACCAGGTACGTCTCCTAGTCTCTGCAATCTGCGCATCTGTACGCGATTTGCTCAAACCGTTGGGTTTCGGGTTCGGCGATGCGGGATTTGAGTACTCGCGGTGCAATCCCAGGCCAGTTGCCATGCGGAGTGTGGCACCCATGAGGCAGCTTGCTTCATTGGGACGGTTCAGGTAGTGCATGTAGTAGCCGGTCATCATCCCAAGGGCCTGAAGAACCTCGAGATTCCCGCTTCCGAAGGTCTCTAGACTCAAATGCTTCCGAGCTCTGACGAAGAAGACGTAGTGCGCTTCATTGTCCGCGGTGGATGATGCCAAAGAGCCGAGGGCGAACACCATATTCAGAAGAGCAAGCCAAGCCGAATCCCATCTTTGTTGACGGATGTACGAGGCTCGAAATTTCGATTCCTCGACCATGGGAAAGAAGGGATGGACCCTCTCGAAATAGTTGTCGATAAGATCCAACCCTGTCTCCACATTTGGCAGAGCGTTAGGGCTAGTGTCCCGGAGCTCAGGTGGGGGCGTGCCACTTCTGCTTGGGAGTGCAGTTTCGGTTTGCTTGTAGTTAATGTAGGACTTCGCCATCGGAGCGGTCTTCACAATGACCTTCAGGGCTGCCGTCATGGACGACACTCCCACGTAGGAAGAGGGCCTGTCAACTGACAGCGACAAGCCGTTAACATCATCAGAGATCCCTTGGATCTTGAGTTGATGTTTTCTGGCTTCATCCCACTCTGGGTTCTCGTCGGGAGCAGCTTCTAGCGCCGCTTCCAAGCTTTCGGGCCCATCCGAGTCCGGTGTCGGTTCTGATGTGGTCTGCGGGATGGATGTGGCCGGCGAAGTTGCTGAAGGTGCCGGGAGTGTGAGTGCTATGTTGAGAAGCTCCTCACGCGGCGTTGAACTGAGAGCCTCGAGGTCCTTTCCGGGAAACAGTCGCTCCAATATCAGCCTCTGCTGGTCAATTTGACCTTGCAGCTTCTCAACGAGCCTGTTCGACGGTAAGCAAGGCTATCCATGCTCCGCAGACATTACACGTGCAAAAGGTCTGCCGACCAAAAGTAATGTCGACTTACTTGCGCGAGGGAACGACGCGTTGGGCCGGCTTCGAGTAGCTGCACAGCTCCGGATGCTGGTACCACAGACACTGGCCGCAGGGCTGGGTGCCATCGCAGCGGATTTTGCGGCGGCGGCACTCGACGCAGGCGTTCGTAGTGGAAATGCGGCGTGAGCTCGAACGAGAGGGTTTCGCGGGGTCTCCGCCGTCTGCGGAGCCCGGCAGGGCCGCAGCGCTCTGGAAGGTGTGGAACATTTACAAAAGTTGAACACAAGTGCCTCGGCACTCGTGCCCGTGTTCTTCAGGGCGGCGCGTCCGGTGGGATGAAGAGCGGAGCTATCGACGGGATGGAGAAAGCGTCGGCATCACTGGAAGCGAGCGATGTTAAGACGATGGGCGGAGACGCGGAGAGGTATGATGCGCGCAGTGAGGTCACAGTCGGGGACCGGGCCGGGTAACTTGCTGCTGGAAAAGGAGCGGCGAGGATCGGGTAAAGAGAGGCGTCGGGAAGGGTCCGGGGGCTGCGAGGGGCGGGGTGGCAGCAAATAAACGCAGCGCGGCGGAAAGGGCTGGATTCTGGCAAGACGCTGGAAAGGCAGCGTGTGGTTCAGAAACGCGGATGGGATCTGCGCTAGAGTATCCGTACGAGCATGTGTCGAGAGAAAGCATCGGCGGGAGGACCCCAGATTTCTAGGGCAGCAGGGGGGTCCCCCGCAGTGTGCGCCTCGCCGCCTGGCCGCAGGCGCTGCATGCGTGCAACCCGAGGCTCTGTAACTGGCGCAACGCGCCGTGCCTCCGCCCGCGTTCACTGGCTGATAGGTGGGAATTGCAGAAGGGCAACAAGCGAAGAAGGGCCCTGCGGCATGCACCCACACCACCTGTTCTGCAACAGCTCCAGTCTGCAGCTAGCTCGCTGCCACTGGCACTGGTACTGGCACCGGCGCTGGCGGGGTCGCGCTGGCACGACGGCCTGCGACGCCAGACACACCAGCCGCGCCCAACGGCCGCCGGCTCAGCGAGCGCCCGAAGCATTGAGTTGAGAGGGAAATGACGACGGCCCTACTGCTAAGATTGTAGGGCACAATTAATCTGGCAACTTCCATGCCCGCCAGCAACACCGACACCCAGCGATACCGACACCTGGCAACAGCGCGGCCACGCCGGCTGCTCCGTCAGTCCAAGAACAATCCGAACGCGCCAAGCCGAGCCCATCCCCAAGCAGCCCACCTGCGCGAGCACACTCCATCCGCAGACGCCCCCACCCCGGGCCCTCCATGTATCGTGACCGCTGCCGCCTCTTCCCTGTACGTCTTCGCCTGCGATGCCTCGCCGTCAGGTCATGAGCACGCCACGCACACCGCGCGTGTAACCGTCAGCGCGCTCTTCAAGCCGGATCTAGATACTGTGCCTGCCTGCCTCCCTCTTGCCTACTGTTGCCCGAGATACCTCCACCGCAGCGGCGCGTCCTGCGCGCCCAGGCCGCGCACCGTGAGCACCTGCTCGTCGCCGGGCACCACGTCGATGGCGCTGTCATTGACTAGCACGCCCTCGCGCTCCTCGAAGACCAGACCTTTGGTCGGCTTCGCGGCCGTCACCCGGATGCTGTTGCCATCCTGCACGACCTGGACGCCACGATCGTCGAAATCCAGGTACTTGAGCGGCTGCGGCCAGTCAACATCCCGGGAGACCAGCTGCCCGTCGACCCAGATGCGGGCCGCCAGGACGTGCGGCTCCTCGCGCACGTTATCGATGGTGCCGGAAAGCAGGTCCGTAGTGCCGTTAGCGACGATCGTGACGTCCTTCTTCACCACCGCCTCCTTGATCTCCGACCCCGTCGCAACTGAAATGAATCGCAATTCAACCGTCGCCTGGGCTGCTGACGTCTTGCTGCTTGACACCCACAGCTCCCACGCGCTGGTCTTCGCCGGCCGCGCGTGCACTACGCTCCAATCGTGGTGCGCCCGCTTGACGGCCACGGCTATCGGCGCGAGAACCCTGCGCATCGCGTAGTACGCCGGCTTCTTGCGCTGGAAGTAGTCTACGATGGCCCACGACGTCACCGGCCAGCAGTCGTTGAGCTGCCATACCAGCGCGCCGCCACAGAACCGTTTCTGGCCCCATTGCCGGCGCCAGCCCCGGTAGCCAAACATCAACGCCTCAGCTTGCGACAGCTGGGTCAGGTGAATGAAACCCTATGCGCCGTTAATGCACGTCGAGACGCTCCACTCTGTGCTGCTGCCTACCTCGAGATCCGTGACCGTGCGGAAATTTTCAACCAAATACGTCGCAATCCTCCGCTCGTGGCCGTCTGCCTTGTTATGGAAATCAATCATATGCGACTGCGGGAAGAGCTGCGACTCATCCGTTACGTAGTACTTGATCGTGTCAATGTGCGGGAACGCCTCCATGCCGAACTCGCTGTTGAAACGACCGCCTAGCGTATCGAAGATCTGGTATTTTTCCTGCGTCCCATGCCACACTGGGAAGACGTTAGGGCCTACTCCGTTTTTAGCCATCGATGGCCGAATATATTCGCGACTTACCATTCCACTGATGCATATCACCGACTGTTGTGTTAGAGCTGATCAGCCCGTCGCCCCACGGAGATCCGGGGTGGTACGGGACGTGCGGGCTTTCCGCCGCAACAGCCTCAGGCAGGATCTGTAGTAAAATTTGACAGCATTAGAAAGGCTCTTAAGATCCACAACACCACAATGCACGGACGCCACTCTCCTTACCTTCTCGTAAATGTACCGCGCCGGGAAATCCGTCTTCAACCAGCTCTCCGGGTCCTTATCCCCGTAATCGTATGTCAAACCGAACTGTTCCTGAACCTGATAGTCCTCGTTGTTGCCCGCATAAATCACAATAGATGCGTGATGTCTGATCCTGCGCAGGTTGGCCACAGCCTCCTGCCGGATCGATTCCCGTATCTCCGGAAAGGCAGGGTAATTTCCACAACCGAACATGAAGTCTTGCCATACCAAGACTCCAAGCTCGTCGCAGATGTCGTAGAACTCATCAACTTCCCAGATGCCTCCACCCCAAACGCGAATCATAACCTGATATCCGTCGACCATCATGTTCAGCCACCTGCGGTATTTTTCGGCGGTGATGCGCGGGGTGAAGCTGTCGGCGGGGATCCAATCGGAACCGCCGCAGAACACGTCGACATCGTTGACCCGAAAGTAGAAGGTCTTCCCGATGTCATCAGGCTCCTGGATGAGTTCGGCTTTACGGAAACCGACCCGGTGCTGAAGCGTGTGAAGATCGACGTTGTCGGTTGAGAGCGTTGCGCTGATTTCGTATAAAGGCTGGGCACCGTAGCCATGGGGGTACCAAAGCTCAGGTGCGTCCACTCGAAATTCTGTCTTTGCCTGTCCCTCGCTATCCACCTCTGCTGACGCATTGAAGACTGTCCTGTCTGCAAGCTGCCCCGATAAAGCCACCTTCTTGCCAGCGTGACCCTCAACGGTGGCGGTGATGGTGCCGCTTACAGCCTTCAGCCCGTCCTCCACCTTGTAGTCGATGCGTAAGTCCGAGAGCTTAGCCTCATAGACCTCCAACCTTACGGCTTTCCACGGGCCACTGGTGATGAGTACTGGTCCCCAGTCCCAGCCACTAAGCTCAAGTCAGCAACAGATCCTTTCGAGGCCGTCAACCCAATCGCTAAGGGGATAGCCGCGCTCGCTTACAAGTGGTACTGCGCCTTGCGAACGGCCAATCTCGCCATGTCGGCATTGAACCCCACCCACTTGTGCTCCGGATGCGCATCCTTGACCTTCTTGGCCTCCGCAAGGGCTGGCTTGAAGTCGATCTCCACTGTGTTCTCCGCACCGGCCTTCAGGCGCTTCGTGACGTCCACCCGGTGCGGAATGAACATGTTGTCGCTCTCGAGGATCGTCTCGCCGTTCAGCTTGACCGTTGCGTACGTATCGAGGCCGTCGAACGCCAGCACGGCCTGGGCGCCATCCTGCACGGCACCAACGTCTGGCAGGTTCGTCTTGTAGGTCCACGGCTTCTCTCCCACCCACTCGACGTCGAGCTCGTTGAAGCCCAAGAACGGGTCCGGGATCCTGGTCGGGCGGGTGGTTAGCCGAGTTGGGACAATGATGAGGGTGGCTTTCGCAGGAGATCTGCAAGCAAATAGCCGTACTTCTCGTTGGCGATCAGGTCCAGGTGCACATTCGTGGGCACTGAAGCGACTGGCAGCCATGCATCATCTGACGCATCTGTCTGCTTAAAGGACCAGCCAGCGGTCAATTGATGCACGGTCATAGGCTGCGGCGCCATCTGCGATTAGGGAGCTCTGCAGTAAACGAGAGGAAGGTGGCAGGGCTTGTCGTTGGTGCGGCTGCGGCTGCTGCTGCTTTTCGTGTGAGCTACACCAGGCTGCTCGTCCGTCAGGTCTCTGTGAGAGGGCAGCGGGCAGCAGCAGCTTCAGCTCTTATGATGGCGCGCGCTGAGACGTCTGAGTCGCATTCTAGTCGATTTGGACACGGCACGAGGGAGCGCCGGAGGACGCATTGCCGCATTCGAGCGCCAGGTGAAGGGACAACCGCGGATTATCCACTGAGGAGTCGCGTCGAGCTCATGGTGGAGGAGCGTCCGTGTCGAAAGCGGTATGGCGACCGTCGGCGGCGCGGGGGGCGTCAGCGCGCGAACCTCCGAAGTGGACCAGGGCCATGTTTCGCCGGGTAATTCTCAGCGCGGAGGCGTCCAGATGCACCAGCTCACCACGCGGTAGGCCTGCTCCGTGCCTGGAAACGGTCATGCGGAAGCAGCCCTGTACGCCGCGATGGGTCATCGCGCATAAGCTTTGATCGGCAGTTGAGTCTTGCTCAAAGGGACCGCTCTTCGCGCCCCTCTGCGGGGACCAAGGCCTCCGCCCACGAGGCCGCCCTACGGCGACCCCGCGGAGTAGCGGCATTAAATCGCAGGTACGCCAGCGGCAAGAGGCAGGTACCGTTGTACGCCACGCGGCTGGAGCTGCCGGCCCTGCTGATGAAACACTTCCGGCAACAGCGGCACGAGCCGAGGTCGATGATATCGAGTATCAAACACGCAAACACGCGAGCACGCAACTGTGTGACGTTACAGCTCCAACACGTGGCCTGACAAGCTGACCACGCTGCCTCAATTTTCCTGGGAAGCTGATCTAACAGAAACAATACTGGGTATCTTGACTCTCAAATCTCGTCGCTGATCCAACCCACCAACAGTTGTTGTACAGGGCTCCAGGCCGTGATAGGAAATGGTACGGACATGCAGCATCTAAATCTCCGGTCCGCGGCTGATCTACCCCGCACCTGCGAAAATGATCCGCCATTAGAAAAAGTATGAAAATAGAATAGTGTTTGTAGTCATCGCGAGCAACAAACCAAGGACTCTGTGCTTGCTGTGCGGAATGTGTCCGGATGATTGGAGAGTCTTGAGCTCGTTGGAATTGCTAGCCAGGATGTTGGTCGACCGGCCCCCGGGGCAGAAGACGACCTCAAATCCGGCTCCAATCGGGATAATGAAAGTGGAAGTTTGATCGTCGAAGGCTGCAGAGCGTCAGTACTCGACGGCTGTGAGGTGACTCCCGAACAGGACTGTGGCTTACCATAACTGTAGGCATCTGGACAAACACTCTTGGCAGCGTGCGAGTATTCACCCGCCGAGCAAGCACCTGGAGAGTCGTACTTGCCTACGCAGCAATCTGATGGCTTGTTCCATTTTGCGCAAGCAGAGTAGCACGGGCTGAACGCAGGGCGCTGAATGTTGTCATCCGGATAAGGGTATACACCGTCGCCCGGCTTTGATGGTGGGCTGACCAAAAGACTCCAGGGACACCAGCGCTCAGCTTGGCTGTCAGTTACTTTGCTGTCGAAGGCCAACGGGTACGTGCTGTTCGTGCCGAGAAACGTTTGAGATCCACTCGAGTAAGGATTGAAGTCCGAGTTCGCCAATTGACTGACTGTGCCTTCGCAGGAGGGATTGGTTAGGTTTGGCGGAATTTCCTCGAGAGTCGAATTGCCAAGCGGGTACATAATTATTCCCATGGGAAGGTTGTAGCCGTCGACAAGCGAAATATCGTAATATGTCTGACCATCACCGCCATCTAATGTGAATTCGGCCAAGGTCACGGGATTCAAGCCCTACCACGAATCAGTGTCACACGGCCGGACTGGCATGCGTAAGAGAACGTACAGAAACCGAGCATTCAACCTGGCCGTTGCAATCCCCTGTACCGCAAGCAGTAGGCCCATTGGCGGGAAATGTGCAATTGGTTCTTCCCCAAACACGGCCCTGCCAATTTGCTGCGACAGTCTGATTGAGCTGGGCGCCAGGCTGCAGCTCAAAGCCAGTTTTTGGCGGACCCTCTCCGTTCTGGGTGATAAAGGCCGGATATATCGTCTCTGAGCATTTATTTGTGACAACAAGCGGTTTGGTGCCCCCGGCGGCTCGGACAACATGCTCCGGAAGCGTGCGCTTCATGTGATGCGTGGCAGTCGAGGATGGCAGATAAGCGAGAAGTAAAAGAGACAGCGCGTAGGCCGTTCTTCGGGACGTTGAGGAATGCATGGCGGCTTCAGCGTATAACTATGTAAAGCAGGGAATAGGATGGTAGCTCTTGGACAGGTGGTTGGATGAAGTGAGAAGACGGGCGAGGCTCAGCGAGATATAAAGGCTGGTTGGAGGTGAGCTTGCGGCGGCAAGAACGACATGAGCAAAAGCAGGAAACACCAACGCTGCAGGCTCAGCCAAGTTGGCACGGGCCTGAAAAGGTTGTATTCGTACAGTTTCAGAGGCGCGGTGGCCAATCAGGGATGCTGCTAATAACGTTGACGGCCGTGGCGTAGCACATCATGACCCGAAACGGGAGTGATACCAGCAGTAATGAATGCAGCATCGTTGGCGGCGCAAAACAGGGCGGGCGCAACGAGAGGGAAGAGAGCATTCTGGCGAGCAGCTGCACGGGGCGCCGGGTGGTGACGTAGCGCCAGATGAAACTCGCTAGGGTCCAGTGCCAGGTGATTGGCCGTGAACGCGTCGCGCGCGTAACGCCGGCGAGCACGCATCTGGCCCGCTGCCCGAGCGCTGCCTCCGCACCCGCCGGCCTGCCACCTGCCTCGCTCTTGCTGCCTTCGTGAAGACTGCGCTGGCTAGCCTGTGAGTTGTACTCGACTGCACTGCAAACCGCTGCTCATTGCCACCGCAGTGCCGTGGCGAACAGCGGACAGCGGACGTCAAGCAAAGTGACTCGCTCCGACAGCCAATCAATCCTCCAGCAACAGAGCAGAAAGCGAGAGCGATCGCGCAGGCATGAGGCGCCGCCGGTCAGCCAGTTCCCGGTCCGTGCGCTCCAGCTCACCGGCTGCTGTATCGCTGCCTTCACCTCGCCCCTCCCTTTGCCGCCGCATCACCTCTCACGACACACCAGAGCGCTTCGAACCTCTGCAGACGCTGGCCATGGAGCATCAGGACTTCTGTCTCCACATTGCTGCTGCTTCGCCGCTGGAGAAATACCCAGGTTTGGCCCCGCCCCACGCCTTTCCCCACGTGCCGGGCGCTTCTGACACTTTGGCCAACCAGCGAAGCAACATGCTCGCCGAGTTGCTGAGTTCCTCGGAGTACGGAAGGGCTTGATCTACCTTCCCGGCGCCCCGACAGCCTATTTGGAGGACAGCGATCAGTTTGTCCCCTTCAGACAGCGTCGCTATTTTTACTATCTTTCTGGGTAAGCTGGACTCGCCTCTATTTTGAGCCTACCTATTGTTTGCTTGCCCACTTTTCGGAGTTTCGCCGATGCAAGGCTGTCCCAAACGTGCCATATACTCCAGGAGCGATCACCTGCGAAAATTAGCGTCGAATAACACCTAGTCCAGTGTCGATGAGCCCGACTGCCACTTGACATATGACATTCGCTTGGACGAGCTTATGTTGTATGTCCCCGCTGCTGGAAGTCCTCGAAAAGTCTACTACAACGGCCGCGGATCAACGCCCGCAGAAGCCTTGGAGAAGTACGACGTAGACGCTGTGCACTGGTCGAGTGCTGTTGCAGACTATGTCGAATTTTGGATGACGCAGCACGAAGGCGACATCTACATATTGCATCCCGACCAAGCCGTTGTACCAGGACACGATAGATTACCTCGTGTCAACTACACCAAACTGCAAGCTGCCATCGACGCCGCCCGCGTACGAAAGGACCAACATGAGATCAAACTCATCCGTAAAGCGAACGAAATAAGCGCCAAAGCTCATGCAAATGTCTTGAAGAATATCGTGAAGTTCAAGAACGAGGCTCAGGTTGAGGCCAGCTTTCTGGATACTTGCATTGCAGCCGATGCTAAACACCAAGCTTACGAGATCATCGCTGCCTCTGGAGAGAATGCCGCGACGCTCCATTACATCAAGAATGATGAGCCTTTCGAAGATCGTCAGCTCATTTGTCTTGATGCTGGTTGTGAATGGCAGTGTTACGCAAGTGACGTGACGAGGACATTCCCCCTTACAGGCCAGTGGCCATCCAAAGAATCCAAGGAGATCTACGATCTCGTGTTGAAGATACAAACCAAATGCAACGAGGCCATCAAACCAGGAGCAAGATATTTGGATATACACTACCTGGCTCATCGCATCCTTATCGACGGCCTACTGGATCTTGGGATATTCCACAACGGCACAGCAGAAGAAATATTTGATGCCGGGACGTCGCTGGCATTCCTACCGCATGGGCTTGGCCACCACCTGGGACTTGAAGTTCATGATGTATCGGACGTCCCATTGATGGCTTCCACTCCCCAAGATATTAGTCCTGTTGTTGATCTCGAGATGTGCAAAGCTCCTGTTCACCCAGACAGCGCAGCTCTGGAAGAGGGCATGGTTGTCACGGTGGAACCCGGCATGTAAGTCATATCTCACAGTTCTTCCATAGCTGTGGGCTTTCCAATAGCTGACTCGTGACAGCTACTTCAACCGCTATGCTTTGGACGCTGTTTACTTTCCTGATCCGTCACACGCGAAGTATATTAATAGGGAGGTTCTTCTCCGATATCTTCCCGTTGGTGGTGTCCGTATTGAGGACGACATTCTTGTCACGGATTACGGATACGAGAACCTAACGACTGCTCCTAAAGGAGAAGAAATGTTTCGCCTCATTCAGGAACCGTATCATATTAAAAATCGGAATGGACAATCCAGGAGTAGGAAAAACAAAGCACCGCCGTCGAAGCGGGAAAGCCGAGAATCTCGGGAGACATCGCCAAAGATGCTGTCCAGAAATAAGGAGATCGAGGCGTGGTCACAACATGTAAGCTCTAGGCCTTCCGAACCTTTGAGCGAGATGCCCGCTCTCTCCCAGAGCAGCCATGCAGTGGAGCTAGAAGGTGGTCAGCAAACTCCTGAGAGACCTTACCGCTCAAGCCAGTTCTCTGCCGCACCTGCATCATTTGAGGCTACGGGTTGGCCAGTCCACGAAAATTCAGCAGCAGCAGAACTACCCAGTGAACCGGCAAACTCGCCGCAACCATCGGACCAGCTAAAACGTCAAATAAGCCACTGGCATAAGGTACCTCCCGCGCTGGCACGAATGGCATCGACTCAATCCCTTTCCAATCGCTCTCTGCCCGAGTATACGCCATCACAAATGTTTCAACGTCCACGTCAGGCACCCATCCCTCCGCAAAAACTTCCTGAGTTGCCGGCCAAACCGTTGGCGTACCGACAGAGCATGCCCATAATCATTTCCGGGTCCAACGCTGCGAAATCCTCAACCAAATCACAAGGCCCACCGATAGACGCAAGGTCTAAGCCCGTGATTTTACGATTCAAGCCCTTTCTGCACAATCAAAACCGAAACGATGATAAGGGTAATGCTATGGAGGATCTTGACAAGAGACATCTTCGTTTGTCGGAAAGTAACTTACCAGGAGCTGCCACCAGGCCCCATGACGACTACGCAGAGCAACAACAAGATCAACGTGTGATGCATCGCGCGTCTATTGCCATTGGGGAACAATATGCTGAGCAGCTACGTCGTCCTGGCCCTGCGCAAGCCCAACAACAGTACAGTCTTTTTTGGCAGCAAGTACGCCAGGCGCAAGAGCGCCAGCGAGAAGCCGTGCAAAGAACACAAGCAATCCAGGTGGAGTCATTGCACAGATCACTAGCATTGCAGCAGGAAGCTCTTCGGAAACAGAAAGAGCAACACCAACAATCCTTGCAAATGCAACGGCATAGCTTGCAACAGCATATGGGTGCTCTGGCAGGGGAACAGCGACAGCATATGCACCACTATGCACACTTTCCGTCGATGAACGAGCAGGAAATGAAAGATTACATGATGCAGCTCACCATACTAGAGGAGCAGAACGACAAACGTCTTAAAATGGCCCGGGAGGAACGCTTTGGGGAGCAGCAACAGAAGTCATCTCCAGTTTCGCGAGAAGAAGGTGGAGACTTGACGATGGCGTCGAGGACCTCGTCGCCGCCAAGTTCCTACTACTCAGCTGGATTTGAGATGAAGTATTAAATGCCTGGTCAAGGAAGGGACAGAATCTTGCATATGGCTGCTATTCGCACGAACAATTTCTTTCTGCATCTCATTCCTTCAAACCCATACGCAGTTCCAACAGGCCGCGGTGGAATGATTACTTCGCAGGAGGCTCCCCTCTCTTTTCCCATCATCCTGCGATCTTTGCCTGAATTTGGGCCGATGGCCTTCTCTCAGCCATGTCTTATTCGGGAGTTGTATTACGTCGGCGGGAAGAAGCAACCAGGCGGAAAGAGAAAAGAGGAAAAAATAAATAAAACGGCAGTGGCTGGTCCATGATGAGTCGTTCCTTCTCTCAATGGCTCGGAAAGCTAATGTAGCACGAAGGAACGAATCCACTCTATCCATTATTTCGTTCCCAATACAATCTCACTTACTTGACTATATTCTAATCCGCCCGTCGTGCTCCATTCAACAAGAATCATCGCTTCCTCCAATAGATATTATCAGCCATGAATATAATCCCATCTCAAATAAAAAACAGGAAATCTCATCGCCAGAAAGGTTTCAAGATAATACATTGATGCTCGCTTTACTCCCCTATTCCATCCCATCCCACCTTTCCAGCTATCATTCCAGTCAAAAGAAGCTCGGATTGAAACCTTTGACTACCATCCGATCAGCAGTCTCCCCTGCTTTGCTCACCCATGTTGCTTCCTTCCATCCTTCCCGAGGTTGGCCCACCCTCCCTGACGAAAAGAAAACAGCGGAGATTTCTCTCCGCTTCGAACCCTACCGTCTTCAATATAATAATGCGCAGGAAGTCCACCGCCGCCCGTTGTACCACCTGCTCGCGCAACTACCATTTCCGGTAATCGCCCTTCGTACACGGCCGTCCTCCTCTGCGGCCCGTGTGTCGAAACAGTTCTCATCTTCTTTTTGTTTTTTTTTTTTTTTTTTTGGAAAAATAGGTGAAACCGCCCCGTGTTCGCATTCGTGGAAAAGAGGAAAAGGTGGGAAAGAAAGAAAAGAAAGCCAGGCACGATGGAGGAAGACGCTGCCGTCAGTCCGACGCCTTTTGCCTTACCCGGCTAAAAGCCCCTCATGAAGCTCGCTTTTAGAATTAAGTGTTTTTTTTGCCAATCGCAGCAGCACCTTTTCTCCCTCGGTACACTTGGGCGGTTATTCAAGTTTTCCATCCTGCCCACTTTTCTCAGAGCCAGAAGGGTCGCCTCGTGTGAGTTTGTGACGAGCGATGTGTAGCATTAGCAAACAGAGGGCGAACCGAATCGCTCTCTGCCTGGCGTAATTGCCTGCGCTTTCCCTTCCCCTCTTCAGTTATCCGACTTCAACCTCACCAGCGCCCGCGCCAGCGTCTTCTTCTCGTACCCGTCCTGCTCGAGCGCTGCGATCAGGTCCCGCATCTGTATGCCCTTGCCTTTCGGCCCATCCTCTCGCCAGTCGCCCCACTTGCGGTCCCTTGCGGCCAAGCTGCGGTCCACCGTACCCCCTCCGCCGGTGCCGCCGCCACCACCGCCTCCTACGCTCGTATTTAACCTGCTCGGCGTACTTGCGCCAGAGCCGCTACCACCGCTCAGCCAGCTGTACTTCTTTCCCAGATTTCCGATCGCCATGTTTGCCGTTGTGTTCGCCGCTTTGTGAAGGACTTCGTCTGTCTGACCAGCCTGTTTTTGCCGATCGCGCTCCTTCTTCGACAAGGGTTTCACTGGTGCCAGATCTGCCGGAGATATCTTATCTCCGGGTGTGCCGGGTACGCTGCCGTTCTCGGAATTCTTGGCTGCTGCGCGCTTTTGCCGCTTCTTTATGCGCTCCTGCTCGTGCTTACGCTCTTCAGATTGCAGCTTTTTCAGAGTACTGGCGAGATCGGACGAGAAGAAGATGGTAGGTTGCGGGGTCGGGGGTGTGTCCGTTGGTGGGGTAGGTAGTCGGGAGGGTTCGTTCTTCGGAGTATCGGAGTCAAGTGGTCCTGTACACCATAAGTATAGCTAATACCAAATAGAAAGAACTGTCATACGCTTCGCTGGAACAGCTATGGGACTAACCGCGCTCTGTGGTTGGTCCCATGCCGTTTTGGTAACGGAGGTCGGCACAGCTGTAATAGACTTTGGTACTCCATTTCCGGTTGCAATGTCCGCAAACTCTGGTGGAACGACACCATGAGAACTCAGCTGACGGGCGCGCGAGAGCGCGTAGGCATCTTCTAGTATTCCGCGTAATCTCCCCTTGGTTGCTAGCGAAAGTAAAGTAAGGATCTCTGTCAGGGGGGCACTGTGATCGAGCAGGGCAGCTGCCTGCGCTTTCACGATTCCCGTTCCGTCCGGGCCCGTAGCTGTTATTCCATTCACGCCTTGCGGCTGGTCCTTGTTTATCCGATCGTACAACCCATCCACGTTGAATTTCACACCCTGCTCGTAGGTGTGGCGACCGATCTTATGTCTGATGGTATTTCCGCGGCAGAAGGGGTCATTGAGCTCCTGTTGGCTCTTTTCGGCAAGTGAGCGAGCGGCGGCCTTATGTTTTTCATAAAGCTCGTCTTCAACGCTCTTCTGGGAAACCGGTGGCTGGCTGACCGGACCAGAGCCCTGGAATGCGGGATAGCTGCCGAGACTGCCTTGCGACAGAGCATTGAAGCTGTTGTTTGGGGAGAGAGTTGCAGGAGACTGGGAGAAGGAGGTGTTGAATGAGTTGTTCTGATGCTGGTTCTGATATGTTTGCGCCAGGTAGTTTTCCTCCTCACGCAAGTCGATTCCCGACGCGCCGATGACATCACTCAGGTCATTTATGTCAGTAGCCCTCTCTTTCTCCGGCTTGTCCTGCTTGTCAGCCGGGCGCTGAGGGGGACCCATCGAGCCTGGCGCTCCACGCGATGCATCAAAGCTCTGCTCAGGTTGCTGTGGCTGATTGAAGGGAAGCGGCGTGTGCGACTGTGCCGGCGTATTGGGCACGGATGAGTAGGGTGAGGCATGGTAAGGCGAATAAGGAGAGCCGGGGTTCGGAGACATTCGCTGGCGCTTGTTTGCAGGCGGCACACCCATACCGCCTGGTGACATCTGGACGGGCGAGCTTGCGGTCGGCGGGTAGGGCGAGTAGGGCCGTTGAGGCGGCTGCTGCGGCGGATGCATGGGTGGGTATTGCTGGGCCATGGTGACGGATGTGCCGACGCTGGTGCTTAAGGTGGGAATGAGGATGTGCTGCTGGCAGCCTGGGCTGCCGGGCGAACTACTCCGTCGCCTAGCCCGACTGCGCGATGTCGTTCATTCGCGGGGAGTCGTTCGTGTGTCGAGGAGACGGTGGGCGTGAAAGGGCGGAAGCCGCTGTGTGGTCGTGGAGTCCACGGAGGACGGGCGGGTGTGGTGGTGTGGGCGGAGCGGGAGGATGCGATGGAGTCGCGGCGATGATGGAGCGGCCTTGCGAAGGTTGGCGGGCGGCGCGTCTGCAGGAAAGAGCGCCGCGGCCCTTTGTTGATCCGGCGCGCGTCAAGCTTCCGGCCGGCGTGCAAGAGCAAGCAAGAGCCGCTGCGCCAACCTCACCCTCGCCCTCGAACTATTTCCTACTTAACAGCCGCGCACTTTATGGTTCTGCGCGTGTTTTCCGGCTGCTGCTGTCCGCGCGCATCAGCTTTTGACTGACCTCGCTGCCACAGCGCTGTCGTCCCGCGCAGCAGAAAGCCTGCCGACCGACCGACCACACGCCCGCCGCCGCATCCCCGCCCTATCATGGCTGCGAAACGCAAGGCTGCTGCCATGTCGCCCGGCAGCGACGAGCCGGTCGATCCATCGGACGAGCTTCTGTTCTACTGTCTGGGCGGTGGCAATGAGGTCGGCCGGTCGAGTCACATCATACAGTACAAGGGCAAGACGGTTATGGTATGTTGCCAACCCACATTCCTTACCTGACCGGTGAGCTAACAACGGCGCAGCTTGATGCTGGCATGCATCCGGCATATGATGGTCTTGCCGCATTGCCCTTCTACGATGAGTTCGACCTGAGCACCGTCGATGTATTATTGATCAGCCAGTAAGCATCCTAGCTCCTTTGTTCAGCATTGATTCGATACCCTCCATCGCTTGGACCGAACCCAGAGAGCACCTGAAGTATGTGCTGTATCTTCGCACAGAGGCTCTTTGTCCTACGAAATGGCGCACTCCATGTCCGCGGATGAACGTGAAGGGCACCTATAGTGGGCATGAGTTCTGCGATGTGTGGCTTCTTTCCAGCATATCTTGTATCACCACCACTGTATATGAGCATCAATGAAACTCTATTTTCTGCGCCTTCCCGACTCGCTATGCCGTGGTGACCATACCCGCTCGCACTGAACTCAATCCCTGCCTGTACATTGCTTCCACACTCGACTTCGCACCTTTCCCCGAAGCTACGAACACTTTGCTAACCGCCATCCTAGCTTCCACATTGACCACGCTGCTTCTCTACCTTACGTTCTCTCGAAGACCAATTTCAAAGGACGAGTGTTCATGACGCATCCCACGAAGGCCATTTACAAGTGGCTCATCCAGGACAGCGTCCGTGTAGGAAACATCTCGTCGTCCTCAGAATCCCGCATTCAGCTCTATACTGAAGCGGACCACCTCTCAACATTTCCTCAAATCGAGGCCATTGATTACTACACTACCCATACAATTTCTTCTATCCGCATCACCCCTTATCCCGCCGGTCACGTCCTTGGAGCAGCAATGTTCCTCATTGAAATCGCTGGCCTCAAAATCCTGTTCACTGGAGACTACTCAAGAGAAGAGGATCGGCATCTTATATCAGCAGAAGTTCCAAAGAATGTCAAGATTGATGTACTCATCACCGAGAGTACTTTCGGCATAGCGTCGCACATTCCCCGCCTTGAGCGTGAGGCTGCGTTGATGAAGTCAATCACCGGGATTATCAACCGCGGTGGCCGTGCTCTCCTTCCGGTATTCGCTTTGGGTCGTGCGCAGGAGCTACTGCTGATTCTGGACGAGTACTGGGCTAAGCATCAAGAGTATCAGAAGATACCTATCTACTACGCGTCCAACATTGCCCGTAAGTGCATGGTCGTATATCAAACATACGTCTATGCCATGAACGATAATATCAAGAGGCTATTCCGAGAGCGAATGGAGGAAGCGGAGAGGAATGGCGACGCGTCAAAGGCTGGTCCTTGGGACTTTAAGTACGTGCGTTCATTGAAATCGCTTGAGCGTTTTGATGATGTGGGAAGCTGTGTCATGTTGGCATCGCCTGGTATGATGCAGAACGGTGTAAGTCGTGAGCTGCTGGAGAGATGGGCACCTGACCAGCGCAACGGTGTTATCATGACTGGTTACTCGGTAGAAGGAACGATGGGCAAGATGATCCTGCATGAGCCTGAGCAAATTCCGGCAGTCATGACGAGAGGCAATGTTGCTAGGAGAGGACCGAATAAGGAGGGCGAGCAGATCATGCTCCCGAGAAGATGCAGTGTTCAAGAATTCAGCTTCGCAGCTCACGTCGATGGCACGGAGAACAGGGAATTCATTGAGGAAGTCAGCGCACCAGTTGTGGTAAGTGATACATTCCAGAGACTTTGCGATAATAACTTGATCTGCTGACGGCTATCTTTAGATTCTCGTCCATGGCGAGAAGCATAACATGATGCGTTTGAAATCCAAGCTTCTATCGTTAAACGCTGACAAGAAGCAGCCTGTGAAGGTTTTCAGCCCTGCTAACTGCGAAGAACTCCGCATCCCTTTCAAAGCCGACAAAATCGCCAAGGTCGTTGGCAAGCTTGCTCAGATACCACCACCGTTGCCTCACCACCTAAAACGGGCTGATGGCGCTGATGGCGCAGAAGAGACTGAGGATAAAGAGGAGAAGCAACCGCAGCTGATAAGCGGTGTGCTGGTGCAGAACGACTTCAAAATGTCACTAATGGCTCCGGAAGACTTGCGGGAATATGCAGGCTTGACAACAACGACTATAATGTGTCGCCAACATCTGACCTTAAGCGCAGCAGGTGTGGATCTTATCCGCTGGGCGCTCGAAGGCACATTCGGCGCCCTCAAGCAGATCAATGGCAAGGACTCAGCCATTAACGGCAAGGCGGAGACAAACGGCAACGGCGAGCACAAGACCGAAGACGACGCCGACGAGGAGATCGACCGCTCGACCACTAGCTTCGTCATCATGGACTGCGTAACCATCCACTGCCGCAGCGGCGGCCGCGTCGAGGTTGAGTGGGAGGGCAACATGATCAACGACGGCATCGCCGACGCCGTACTCGCCGTGCTCTTCACTGTCGAGAGCAGCCCGGCTGCGGTAAAGCGTGAGTTCCCATCAACGACTTTCCGCACTCAAACCATCCTACTAATCTATTGCAACAGAATCGACTTCCAAACACTCGCATACCCACCACCACGGTCACAACTTCCATGCCGCCGCCGACCCCCGCACCCGATTCGACCGCCTCTGCATGTTCCTCGAGGCCCAGTTCGGTGCCTCCAATATCACGCCCATCGCCCACCCCAAACTCCCTGATGGCGCAGCCACAACGACGACCGCCGATCCGTCTGAACTCCCACAGAAATCGGTATCAATCGCCGGAATGCCCGTCACCGAAGGCGATGAAGCTGCCGCTTTCACGCCCGAGGAGCAGGCCGAGCTGAAGAGGCTGCACAGCCTGGGCATACCGGTGCCGGGCATCGCGATCAAGGTGGACAAGTTGGGCGCGAAGGTGTGGTTGGAGACGTTGGATGTGGAGTGCGCGAACGGCGTCCTGAGGGATAGGGTGAGAGCAGTTGTGGAGAGGGCGGTGGAGACGGTGGCGCCGATTTGGAGGGAATGAGAGGGTGGATTTTGGAGTCAGGAGGACTTGGTGATGAAGACGGGCAATAGGATTTCCCAGAATAAGCGGGAATCTGTGAGAGAGATGGTGAAAGGGAATTACCGAGGCTTCTTTTTCCTTCTATACTTGTCGTTATGAAATGAGAGGGAATGTTACGGAATGGAAAAAATCTTCTCGTCTTCGACTTCCCCAAGCGCTTTCTTCTTTCGCGCGCTGCACGGTGAGGCTCTAAGGGTAGACAGCGTGGGGTAGGCTTCCTATCTGGCCAACTATTTTAGTTCTCTTTCTTTGATCCTACTTCCAGCTGGAAGAACGGGGGTAGGGCGTAGTTTATGTAACGCCAGAATATATGAAAAAGCATTTATGCTTGCATTTTTGTGTGCCTTCCGACTTGGGAGTTCGTGTGAGGTCTTGCAAGACTTCAGCCACATACACTAGTCTCAACAATAAACTAAAATCAATTCACGCGATGTAGATTATGCTAGAATATGTTTTAGTCTCTACATTATCCAAGACTAAAGGTGCAGAAGAGACTGAGCTGTGGTCCACTTGTGTCTAGTTAGGTACGTTCTTCCCAGTCTCATTACTGGCAGTCAAAGCCCAAAGAACTCTCAAATTTTTGAGACCTTCAAAGAAGGGGCGTACATTATCGAGGCCTACGCAGCTAACAAATTTGTTACACGTGCGCGCTTATGTCAGACACTACTATAGGTGCGGCTAAATATCGGAAGTATTCAGCTTAATTTTTTGAGGTGCCTTGAAATAGGGCGCAGTTACGTTGGTACACCGCTTCTTCTGCGGCTCTGCGATTGTATGATCCGCTAATTTTGAGTTGTCTCTCTAGATGTTAGAGAAACGCCAAAATAATTTTTTGAAGTTACCCTCCTTTTCTATCTTCTTCTCTACATCTTTATTCTCTTTAAAAAGGCGATATGGCTGAATGCATGCATATAAAGAAAAAACTTTAGTACATCTATTACCCGGTGTCTTCTAGTAAAACTCGAAGAAGAAAAAAATCAAAAAATTGGAAGCAATCGGTTGAAGAGGTCACCGAGTCTACTCAAATATCACTACAAATTCAGCTGACACTTATCGCGCTTATGTGTGAGATCGCTTGCCTATTCCAGATGAGCAAAAGGCTTAACAGAACTCCTATATTCCACGAGAGAAGCGACTTCATTCGTCGCCTCTTGTCTATATGTGACCGTAGTAGTAACAAGATATTGCACTCCTCTTTCAAGTGCCTGCACAAGGCACAATTCTGATTGACTTGAGCATTCAGCTTTTTGAGGTCTTCTTAAAAAAAAAAAAAAAAAGGGCGGTACAGTCGAGATTCAGATGAAGCCCGCCAAGCAGGATCGAAATTTGATCACGGGCGATATGACACACGCACTTCAGTGGATTCTTGAACTGCCCAATCATGCTAGCTAGCCCTGTTGATGCGTTTAAAAGCCAAATGAGCAGTTTCAAACTTTTAAAAGCTCTCAAAAGGGCGCAGCTAAGCCTTTGCTGTACAAAGAGATGACGAGTTGAACCGCAAGAGGGCGCGCGGGCACTGGCGTATTCTGAACACTTCGAATTCTTGAAATACGCGGAACAGGGCGCAGGTTCCGAAGATGCAGTGCTGGGCGGCCGTTTGATGTAAGGTGGACATCCTTCAGCTCGCCAAGAGGATGCTTAGATTTTCTAATACTGCACGGATGATTCTCACTAAGCAGCTCCCTCAGATAAAGCCGTCATAAAACACACACACACACACACACATAGTGTATATATATATATTAATGGAAATGTTGATCTTTTCTTTTGGTAGCAACTCCCGAATCTCGAATCTGACACACCATGAAACCATAAAGATATGAGCATGAGGTGCAAAACAATTGATGCAAAGGTCGTCTGCAATTCATTCCAATCTCGTTTCGCCATCAAAAATGCTAGCTAACACTGCAATGCCAACTACATTACGGAATATTATTGAGAAATCATTGACTAAGTGAGTTAGTAGGCGACTCTCAAGAGCTTATCATCAAGGGTCCTACCGAATAAGTCTGTAACAAAGCCTTCTGCCTGGATTCATCCTTGAATCCGCCACTGGACAGCATGACTTTACGGTGCTGGCGCTGTTGCACACTCTGATGGTATCATTAGTAAGATAATCCAAGATAGGGGTTTCTCCGAACTCACTTGTTCCACTGTTCTATTGACAATATAGCGGATGATGGTTACGGACTTCTCTTGACCAAGCCTCAAAACACGGCCCATTGCTTGGCTTTCCACGGAAGGGTTCCATTGTGGCTCGAGGATGTGGAGTCGGCTTGCAACAGCAAGGCTATTAAGTCTGATAGAGAAATAATGTCGGCAAATAACTTTACGCACATGTGATCTTGACATCTTACCCGACCGCTCCAGTGCCCAGTGTCATAAGCAAAACCTTCTTCTCAGTGCTGTCCTGGAAGTCAGACAGGACAGTCTTTCTGGTGGCAAAAGGCAGAGAGCCGTCGACGCGCAAGAACTTGACGCCATTCGCTTCGAAAAGCTTGCCAACGATGTCGAGAGTACGCTTCCAGAAACTGAAGACCACGCTAGAAAGGAAAATTAGTGGTTGCTGTTGGTTGGATGATTGTTGGAACTAACCTCTTTTCGATGGCATTATGCTGCTGGATGTCTTCGAGCAGCACTTTCAGCTTCGTCGGATACGGCTTTTCATAGATATCTTGTGCTTCTCTTTCCTCCACATGCCCAGCCATCTGCTCATCACGCTCGTGGTCTTTTCGGCAAAGAGGACACTCAAAGTGTTCATCATTACGGTGGCCTTCCACGTCCTTTCTGTACATCGTGATGCATTCGCTACAGACCAGCTTGTGGCAGTTGGTGAGGATAGCTGATGTGGGATCGTCACACCCCCCGAGAGACACAATCTCGCACGAGCAGTAACCACATACTGCTTCTCCACTCTGCTGCATATAGCTTAAAGCCTCCTCAGCGGCTGCTGGAGAGAAACCAGTAGGTGGCACGTCTCCATTGTTGCAGAAGAGGCGTAAGCGTAGTAGCGCTTCGAGTACGCTCTGATGTGTCTCTTTCGCTTTATGACCACTCACGGCCATATCAATCGCTCGCTTGCAACGCTTTTTCAGGAGGAGGTATTGCTTTCTCTCGTCTTCGTTGAAGTCAATCGGATGGGTATACTCCTTGAATTGATTGAGGTAGGTTGGAAGGACGCCCTTATTACGACGCAAGCATATCGATCCCAAAAGGCACCGGAGGTTCTCGAAATTATTTTTGGGCGCCGCTACTGTGAGTGTTGTCTTTCGCGTGATGTATGTGTTGAAGTTATTCCCATCCTTGAGGACTGGAATTTGAAGGAATTTCACCAAGGCCCCAAGATCTTCGAGCGAGTTCTGAATGGGGGTCCCGCTGAGGCACCAGCGAATATGTGCTGAAATTGTGCTAACAGCCCTGAATTGTTTCGTGGACCAGTTCCGAATGACATGCGCTGCATTCATTCAATTAGCATGATCCTTACAGTAATTTATGACCAAGAATCTGGGCTTCTACCTTCGTCAAGGACAAGCCGGTACCAATTGATGTGTTCCAACATTCCCCGACGTCGACGCCACTCTGTTGCCACTGTACCGTATGTTGTGAGTACAATATCATGTTCTATCAGTGCCTCGCGGCCAATTTGCCTGTGTTGGCCATGGTATTTATGGACTTTAAGCGTCCCGGGGCGGATATGTCTTGGAAAAGTCAGCAGAGGCAACATGTACTTTCGTCTCGAGTTGAAATAACCTCTTGATCTCATCAATCCAACTATCAAGCAATACTGAGTGGAAGAGGAAGACTTTGTCAGCAGCTACACGGATCAAATTAATATAATAAGAGCTTACGTGCGGACGGTACAACAATCAAAGTGGACTTTGCTGACACTATTCCTTCAGAGTGCAACGGAAGAGTGATGCCACTGGGGTTGGCGAATTCCTTCGCGTAGGACAACGAAGATACTATGCGAGCCAGCAATGTCAAGGATTTTCCGAGTCCCATCTCATCCGCGAGAATGCCGCCAAGAGAATCCTGCGGAGTCTCACTATCAAATCCTGTAAGGCGGTGCTTATAACTAGAACCCAGCGTATGTGAGTGGAGGTAAGTAGACAGTGGGTGGCATAGAGATTCTGGGGCATAGTTCGTACCAAGGAGGGTTGGATCCAATATCCTCCCATAGGCTCTCTTCGAGAGGAGTATCTCCTGTTTCTCTCCTCCGTATGAAGTCTACTGCGGTCTTCTGATGGCTGTATGTCGTTAACAGTTGTCGAGAAAAGCTACTGTGAGTAGTACTGACGATAACAACCGGCTTAATATCCGGTCATCCGCATCTGTGGGAGCCTCGTCTAGAAACCGTTGTTGTGGAGCATCATCGATGATCTTATCGAAATCCAGGACTGGATTAGCATTCTCCGAGATGCCAGTTTGTCCTAACCCTTCTGCTTCATCGAGCTCAGAGGAGCTAGGGGGCGGGAGAATATCGATAAAGTCGACGTGTGAGAGGTCGAGAAATTGTGGGTTTTCGTAGGTGATGTTGTTCGCGGGCATATAATGAATCTGCAGGAAGAGTCCAAGTTTGGCAAGCTTCCTCGCGCAGGCCTCAGCGTCGACTCTGAGGCCATAGAGGTTTGCATCAATGCTCATACGAACTGACTTGGTACCCTTCTCGACAGCAACGATATTGTCTATCCATTCATTCATGCTCACGAGTCCTTCCAAACGGGCTGAGTCAGGCAATCCATGGAAAGCGTCAAAGCTTTTGCGGTTCAGCATGGCAACATCTTGTTCCTCCTGGGTCTGGATGATGCAAACGTCGGCGCGGAAGGAGAATTTGAGTGTAAGGAATGACTTCCCTTCGTCGGGCACTTCTACAAATTCCCTGGTAGCGTAATCCGGAGGGACCCAGCGCGGCTCAACTATAATGCCACAGATCTAGTGAGACGTTAGGATTTATTGGCTGAGAGAGAAGTCGTGATAGCTCACCAGGCCATAGCAGATTTCTTCTTCTTCACAAGAACCGGTGCTCTCCCCCCAAAAAGGTTGGTTGATCAATGCCTGGTCCTCTTGATCCTCCATGATCGAGAATTGATTGCAGTCAATGTCTTCCAACTCCAATGAATCCAGATATTCAGAGTCAGGTGGCGTGATCTCAAATGAAATATTGTTTGTTGACGAGGTGAGAATGGTCCCAGGCAGATCCGCATCGGGCATGTCCAGATCAAGTTGAGCTTGGAGAAAAGAACATGAGGGTGGAACAGAGCTACAAAGCTTGCGTCCGTTCACCTGAGAGAATTTAGACAAGTCTTGTGGTGTAACATCACACATCAGGCCATTGGTGCAATCCTTATGACGCTTCGAAGGAGAGATCGCATGGATGCTTTCCAAAGGCCATAGACGTTTGCGTTGATTATTGTAAGGGGGAGTGAGACGGTCCATTGTTCGGTCTGTGTCCAGCTACAAAAGGAACGAAGTACTGGAGAGGAACCAGGCATCAAAGAATCAAAGTTGAGGGAAGGAAGGCGCAGGTCGAGGTTGAGGTGGGAATTGATTGCGTATTGAGCTTGGGCCCGCGGCGAACGGTACGCAGAGCCCGACGACACCATATTTGCTTGGACACACGCACAGCACGACCGCATGGTAGCGCGAGGCTGAGACGTGAGAAACTTGGCGACTGGAGTGGAGAGAGGAGCCGGGTCAAGGCAGCAATTGAGGCTGACGGAGCCGTGGGAGCCTTGCGAGGGCCGTGCACACCTGCAGTGACAGCGTGTCGGAACGCATCAGCCCCGGCCTACCCCACCCCTCCCGATCGCCTCCCTCTGCAATCACACGCTCTGATCCACTCGCTGCCTGCTGCGCCCTGCCATGTTCTGCAGCTCACTTTTGGTTTATCTGCAGCCGGGGCGCCCGCGTGGCACACCCCGGGCTGACCGGTGGACGAGCATCAACAGCCTGAGTGCTCGCAATGTTGCCCTCATCATGAGCGCATCGCCCGAAATCTTACCTTGAGCACGAAGAGCCGGATCCGTTATCATTTCTCAGTTGGGAGCCAGTGCTCAAAGACACTATCATCACAACATGGCCTCTCCGCCATCTGCACATGATATTGATTTCCAGAAAGCGCTGCAAGACTTCAAAAAGGAAGCGAACCTCACTCCGAAAGAAGTGGATGAATTCAAGTTTGACTCTCTCGAGAAGCTTCAGCAGACCATGTATGCGATACAAAATAACCATGCGAGTTCCCGGAGGTTGCAATACATGCGAAGATTGCAGACTTTCGTTGAGAGCATGGACCAGTATGGAAAGGTCCTCGAAGTCTTTACCAACGCGACAGACCTGGTTGCTTTCGTTTGGGTATGATGAGTTTTGCCTCTGACTGGAAGTATGATACTGATTCTCAGCGCAGGGCCCAATAAAATTGATATTGCAGGTACAGCCTACGCAGCCAGCATGGCCTTGAATCACCACGATAATATGGCTCGCTATCCGTATTCCTTTTTGGTGTTTTTTTTTTAAAAAAAAAAAAAGAAAACTAACACCTCGTCTTCAGATCGCATCCAACTTCTCCGAAGCTTTCAATTCTCTTCTCGATGCCTATCAAGAAATTGGGGAGAACATGCCTCAAGTACTCAAATACCAGCAACTACTCCATGATCGGCCACATATGAAAAGAGTGCTGTCCTTAATGTACACTGACTTACTTGAATTCCATCGAGAAGTCTTAAAATGTTTGAAAGGCAGAAGTAATCTTCCATCCACCCTCTCATGCTTCATCCACTGATGTCAGATCCAGTGTGGAAGCAATTATTTCAAGCTACTTGGAGAGGCTTAACTTCTAAAATTAAGGGAATGATAGAGAAAATGCGACGACACAATCATCTTCTCGAGGGTCACGCGACATTGGCCGAAATAGAGGAAACCATCAGTTTTCGAACGAAAATGGAGGCTGAGATTCAAGAAGCAAAGGAGAGAGAACAGCAACGAAGGCGTTCATTCGTCATCAAGTGGCTCTCCGCTACAAGCGCACAAGCCATTCAGGAGATGTGCGAGAAGGCCAGATCCGTATGTCCTAATTCAGGGACTTGGCTACTGAGCGATACTCGCTTCGTGAAATGGTTCCATCCAAAATATTGCACCACCCCCCTCTTGTGGTTAAACGGCATTCCCGGCGCTGGTTCGAAAAGCAACCCATGTGTTCTAGTCTCGAAGCTGATCAGTCGCTTATAGGCAAGACCGTCCTCGCATCTCTCGTCGTCGAGGAGGCCCAAAAGCTACCGGACAATACAGTTGCATTCTTCTATTGCAGATACGAAGTTGCGCAGCAGAACACCTTCTTGGCTGTTGCAAAAGGGGTAATATCTCAGCTATTAGCCCAGAATGACAGTGAAGACCTACTACTTTTCATGTTTGACAAAGCAACCAGAAGCGGCGAGACTTCGCTTTCTTCGCCAAAGCTGGCAAAAGAGTTGTTGAGGATTGTGTTGGGCAAATGTGGCACGACATACATCATTATTGATGGGCTTGATGAATGTAGCCGGGAGGATCGGAAGGATATCTCTTTATTCTTCCGCCACGCTGTCGAATCTGTTGAGAAGGCGGAAGCCGGTCGAATCCGCTGTCTCTTTGTCAGCCAAGATGACGGTGCTGCTCGCAAGGACTACAAGACTCTTGCAAAGCTCAAGCTGACACCAGAAGACAACAAGAAGGATATAAAAGCATTTGCAGAAGTGTGGCAGGATAAAATTAAGGAGAAATTTCCAGACCTCGATTTGAAAGGACAAAACGTCGCCGAAAGGGTCACATCCGGCTCTGAAGGTATTTCTCTCTACAGCTACTTCAAGGTTTGCACGGCGGCTGAATCTCTCTCGAGGCATGTTTCTTTTTGCAATGCTAGTCACCAGGAATCTCTACGAACAACCTACGCTGAGGGATTTGATGAATGAACTACAACCGGGCACTTTCCCCAAAGGAATCGAACAAGCGTAAGCAACCATCTCGTTCTGGTAACAACTGCTAATGACTTTGTGTAGTTACGGACGGATTTTGAAGCGCATTGACGAAACTCTGTCTCCCGCCCAACTGAAAGTGTCCAAGAGACTTCTTGGTTGGATAATGTGCGCAAAACGCTCTTTAAAATGGCGGGAAATCCAAGGCGCTATTTCAATAGTCCCCGAAAACGAGACTGTCGATCCTGCACGGAGATTGAGAGACGATCCCAAAGACCTTTGCGGTTCCCTCGTCGAGAAGATGGCGGACGACTCGTTGGAGCTGGTGCATTCAACTGCCAAGAAGTAATACGCCCTATCTGCCTCTTTGTGGATCTTTGATTAATACTCCTAGGTACCTGGCCAAAGAGGAATACGTGAAGCCGGCAGAGGTGGAACATGACCTTACACTACTTTGCTTGGCATATTTGAACTTTCATTTCCTCATTCTGTCAGTCTTTGATGACAGTGATAACGAGGAGATGATCAGAGAAGCGCTTCTAGATGGGTTCTATTCCTTTCTGGACTACGCCGTGGTCTACTGGGTCTCGCACTTTGAAGATGACATTGCTAAGCCGGAAGAATTGGGCCGCATCGACATTCTCAATGGCCATCTCGAGAAATTCTTGGAGAAGCACTTTCTCACTCCAAAATCAAAACCGGCAGTGTCGCCCAAGGTCCAGAGCAAACTGGCGCCTTTCGAAAGCGACGACTTCTATGACCATCTGGCACAAGCGTTCGCATTCGCCACGAAGCAGAAGGGGGTGTTTGGAAAAGCCCCGTCCGATGACGACATCCTGGACCTACATCGGGTTGTTGCAGGGGTGAGAGTCATTCTAGAGCAATTGGCTTCGTTACCAGACCAGGACGGACATACGGCAGTATTAGCGGAATTCTACGGCCCTCATTTGTTCAAATGTCCCAGGATCAATTGTCAGTTTTTCGACAAAGGTTTCAAGACCCAAGCGGAACGCGACGAGCACATCGCTCGGCACGAACGCGCATTCATATGCTCATACGAAGGCTGTCATCAAGCGGATATCGGATACTCAACGTTAAAGGAGCTGGAGAAGCATCTTTCTGCCGTACACCATCTTGACAGTGGTGGAGATCTGGAGTTTCCAGAAACCCCGAAGCCGCAGAAGAAGCAAGAGGGCAATATCCCATGTCCTCAATGCGGGGAGAAGTTTACTCGAAAGTACAACATGGTATCACATCTGCAAAAGCACAGTGGGACCAAGAACATCAAGTGCAAGGAATGTGATAAAGCATTTTACAAAAGCTCTGATTACCAACGCCACATGAGGATTCATTGGGGGATCAAGACGTACACGTGCGGAGGGCCTTTGAAGAACGGCGAAGCTTGGGGCTGTGGGAAAGGTTTCGCCCGAGCAGACAAACTGAAGCAACATCACCAAAGCGAGACAGGACGCCGGTGTAAGCAACCCTGGTACGATGAACTGGCGCGAGAGGAAGAGGAGAGAAAGGCTCGGGACCGGGAGCGGGTCTTGGCAGAGGCGGCGGCGAAGGAGCTAGAGCGGATCAAGGCGGAACAGGAAGCCGCCATGGAACGAGCCAGGCAGGAAGAATCCGAAGATGCGCGGGAGCGGGCGCGCAGATATGCTGAAGCCATGGGGCGGGAATGGGAGCGCATGCAGGAGGCGGAGGAAGCACGGAAGAAAGCCCAGAGGGAGGCCTCGGAGCTCCGGCGTAGTCAGACTCCGGTGTACATCCCCGCGATGGTTGACCCGCCGTCGCCACCTGAGGGATCAACGCCTCTGCCTCCTTTCTCGAGTCTCATCAAATCGCTTTCAGATAACGAGTCTGATTGTTAAACGGGTGGTGATCGAGCCCCAGACGCGGTAGCGCACATGTCAGCGAAGTTGGAAAGGCTTGTATATGTCGGACGGTAGCGTGAGCGGGGAGAATTTCCTCGCTATACTGGCATTAGGGTCGGAGAGCACAGTAAGAGATTTCCAAATCAAGGCTTGACAGAAGTCAGCGGTACTTGATGGCAGGAATGCGGCAAGGTACAATACGGGAATTTAACTTTGTAGCTGCACCTTATTCTGGGTTGGGTGTCAATCGAGTCTGTCCCGCAGTTCACATCAATTGCATGCCAACCACAATTAAATATGCATACCGGGCCAGCATGGGGATACGCATGAGTGAGCTGATATCCCCCAGGCTCGTTTCAGCGTTGTGGCAGGCTCGGGACTTCCGAACAGAGAGGAGTGGCCGATTGCTGTGTACGTTATGCACAGTACGATCGGCCACGTCTTTCCAGCACTGCCAACAAGGCTGATACCCGAGCAACACCACGTATCCCAGGTCCATGGTAGAGGAGCCATTTGGTTATTTCGCTTTGTCAACAACAAACCCCCACTGATAATGGACCCTTCCGTGATCGCCACACAACCCCGAGTAGACATGGGCATGGGTCTGTGCAGAGTCTGGAAGGCTGTTCAAGACCCGTTTAAGGCTCGGGTCGCGCGCACAAGCACTGGCCTGCCGCCTCCAAAACCCCAGACCCAGCATCTACCATCTCCATCCTTGCCTGTGCTCCCGCCAATCTCAGCCGCCCACCGACCTGCTTGGCCTCATTTCTCACCATCCTGCCACGTCCCAGAGCCCGACAAGACCTTCCCGTTGCCGACTTGGCCATGATCTACCAGGTGATGAGCGCATCGCACGGCACGCCGATCCTCCGCCAGCCACATGTCCTCCACACGTCGAAAATCGTTAGGTGAACCATCCGTGTGTCCATCTGCCGGGTGCCCAGCATCGACCAAGCCGCAGAGAGCCACCGGCGCTGGCGCCTCTTTCTCACTATCCCGCGTCGCTTCCCCAAACCTGTGTCAGCAGTCGGTTAGCCAGGACAGCCAACTCCCGGCTCAGCAAAGCTTCTTGTCAGGGGCGACCTCGATGAGGACGGCCTCGCGGCGTTGGTGCTACTTCTGAGTCTTGAGGAGTTCCCCGCAGGTTTCCCCCGCACTATTGTCCGCCCAGGCCCGCGGAAAATTACCACCAGTCGGTAGCCAGGCAGCCTAGATGCTAAGGTTGCATGGTTGGGCTGACGAACCGCAGCAATCTCCAATGGCGTTGCTCTTGCGCACTCGCGGCACTTGAGCCTAGAAGGAGCCGGCGCCGTATTGCAGAGAGTAGCGGGCCCAAATTGGCGGAACTTGCCCCGCGCCAATCATGGCCCATCAAGCCTCCGGCGGGCGGCCTTCCAGCCTCTACTTCGACGCCTCTCCGTCTGCGGTTAAACTCGCAGCTGTTGAAACATGCTCCATGCAGGCAACTGAGATGACGAACGCCTGCTAACATGCCTTCCCGCGCAGCATAACCTGTCATTTGCTTGTCTGAGAGGCTAGTCTGGTTCCTGGCCCTAGCCTCTGCCAGGGGATCAGCCATGACCAGAGAAAGACGCTGCCACCCGGTTCCCCTATCAGATGGCTAGCCCTCTTGCTGCTCGTGCCGCTCTGCTCTGACATCCACACATCCTCGCGGTACCAACCGATCTGCTCTTGATGCGTGAGAGGATTCAATGGCACCTACGCCCTGAGACGCTCTACCTTTCCTGACTACTCTGTTGGCAAATGCCACTCAAATCCTCCCTCTTGTTGGCCAGTACTTGTGGCTGTTGGTAGGGATAACCCATACGCATTATTATACCGTCTTCGTATCTTATTGATTAGACTGGAATCTCCAACAACCTCTACTTTTCAAGGACATCGCCTTTCCCCTTCACTTCTCCTCTACCCGTCAGTTCTGACGGCCAAGGCTCTAACAGTATGCCTGGAGGCCTTCACCCCCCGATCGAACTCCTCAAAGAATGGCAGACAGATGCGTTTCCCAAAGGCGAGCGGAGAGGGCCTGCCATGCTGATCGGTGTCATCATCATGTATGTTGTGACCGTCATAGTAGTCGCCGGACGGCTGTGGTCTCGCTTCTTCGTTCAGGGTAGTCATGGGTTGGATGATTATCTCATAATAGCAACTATGGTACGTTCTACAAGCAACGACAGAGAACCCGGACTAATCCGAATAGATTCCTACAACTGGTCTGGCCATTGCGATAGGCCTTGGTAAGTGAACATACAGATTTTCCTACAAGAGGCCAGATCTAATCATCAAATAGCTGACCGAGTATATGGCTTCGAGTAACTACACCCTTCTCCCCCCCTTCGAAGATGTCCCTAATACTCATGAAAGCCGTCATGCCTGGGATCTAACACCAGAGTTGGCTGTTCAGTCGCGAGAAGTAAGGAGCTCCAGATCCACGCCGCACGCATCATTTTAACGAGCTGTAGCTGGCAATGGCGGCATCGTCGCTTTACATTTTCAGCACCGGAATCACCAAAGTTTCCATTCTTTGCTTCTACCGTCGGCTTGGTTCTGGGTCGCTCTCGAAATGGTACATCATGGCGGTAAAGGCTAGTATTGCCTTCGTCACCGCCTATGTAATCACCTTTGAGTTGACGCTCTTCTTCGGCTGTACCCCGGTTAAGGCCTATTGGATGCAGGTTGACTTCCAATGGTACCTGCAAAACAAGAGCCAAATGCATTGCATGGACGAGGGTGCCGACTACATGGCTGCGAGCGTCATCAGCGTGGTGCAGGACTTTCTCGCATGTTGCCTACCCATCATGATCATGTGGACCCTTCAGATTCCCAAGAGACAAAAGATCGCTCTCGGAGCCGTCTTCGGCGTCGGATTGTTGTAAGTGATGTCCGCTCGATCCTAACCTTCATGTCGTCCGACCTCCTTGTCTCCATCCTGACTCCTCGCCGAACCCTAAAATCCCTTGTTCCCTATATCCCCAACATGACAAACCACTGACTCAAAGGGTCCTGCTGCGGGCCCGACGAAACAGCCTATGCCTCATCGGCATCCTGCGGATCCACCAGATCCAGATCATCTACTACGAGACGTACGACCTGACATGGGCCGCGGGGCCCGGCTGGGCCTGGACGGCGGTCGAGGCGCATGTGGCCATCATCTGCGCGTCCGCGCCTGCGCTCAAACCCTTCTTCCGCCGCGTCCTCGTCGCGACCGGCTACGGCTCCGGCTCCAAGATTACCGGTGGCGGCGGCTACCACAACGGCTTCGGCGCCCGCTCATCAGCAAACCAGCGCTCCGGTCACCATCGCCATCGTGGACACGGCCACTCGCACACGTGCAAGGAGGACTGCACGGAGGACCGCTCGATCAGGCTGAGTGCGATAAAGGCGGCGGTGGGTTTGAAGAAGGATGGTGGTGGTGGTGGTGGCGCCGGCGCCGACCGGAAGGGCGCGACGGCGACCGTGCGCGGCCGCGGGTCCGGCAGCTACAGCAGCACGGACGAGGAGCGCGAGCTCCAGAGCCCGTCGCACCTGCAGCGCTCGTTCCACGAGCAGATGGGCAGGCCGCTGGGCGGCAGGACGGAGGCCGCGGTGCAGGCGGCGCCGCATCATCAGCATCATCTCTCGCCGTCGTCGGGCGGACGGGATGGAGGAGTCGGCGGTAGGGGCGAGTTTGGGATACGCGTCACGAATGAGGTGGATGTGAGCGTGTCGAAGACGACGAAGAGCAGCATGGAGTCGTTGTTGTGATTGGTGGAAGGCCTACGGTGTTCCAGAGTGTATTGTACTTTTTTCGTCGTACCAGGGAGACGGGGAAAAAAGTCTCCCATCGGTCTCTGATTTCCTCTTTCGTCTATCGAGATACCAACGCATGTACCGCTCTTATCTTTTCCATCAAGGCTGGTAAGAAGCGTTACTTTTAATCTCCACCATCTCCTCTCGTTGCCCTCGATTAATCAACGTCCCCTTTTCCTCAATTCAAACCTCCGCCTCCACCTCCCCAACCCAGCCCACCCATTCCTCCACCTCGCCTTCTCGGCCACTCGCCCCCTCGACCCTTCCGCCCGCCCAAGCAACCACCTCCCCCACCGCCCTCACCACCGCCTCGACGTCCCCGCGACTCACGCCCAGCCGCCGCAAGCCGCGCAGGTGCCACAGGCTCGGCCCCTTGAGGCCCTGCGCGATGATGCCGCTCAGCACGACCAGCGACGTCTCGAGGTCCGTCAGCACGCCGTGGTCCGACAGGAACAGCCCGTAGATGACGCTCTCCTCCAGCCAGCGGAAGTCGGCCTCGTGGCTGCCCCACGTGGCCATGATGGCGGGCAGATGCTGCCGGTACAGCCGCGTCAGGTGCTGCGTGCCGCGCGCGTGCAGGGCGGTGCCGGGCGCCGGGTTGTTGAGGTCCGGGTCGGCGTAGCGGGGGGAGAGGGTCGAGGTCGTGCCGAGGGTGTAGGTGCGGGACGAGGTGCTGGGGAGTTCTGTGGTGGTGGTGGTGGTGGTGGTGGTGGTGGTGCTGCTGCTGCTGCTGCTTTCTCGGGCGAGAGTTGGCGGCGGGAATAGCCCCGCTTCGCGCTCGGCTGCGCCGAGTGAGGCGACGGCGGTGATGACCAGCGGGATGCCGATCAGCGTCCATTCCTTCAGCAGCATGTCGCGCAGGTGCAGCGAGATAGTCCGGGTGGTGGCCTCGTCCGGAGTGGTGGTGGCGGTAGGGCCCGCGGGGGAGCCGGGCCGCGAGATAGGCCCTGCGCCGCTAGGTTGGTGCGACGGGGTTGATAGGGTATTGCTTGCCCTGGTGGTGTTTTTGTTGTCGGCATTGCCGGTGACATGGAGGAAGAGGGGCCCGA